>SRMA01026831.1:412659-782167 GCA_007224835.1 Danionella cerebrum | reverse complement strand
TATATATATATATATACACACAGATTGAATTAAATATAAATACATATTAGCTGGATTTGTTTTTACTTTGAGTATCGTCCCAAAAATAATTTTTTTGTGTAGTTATGTCTTAATTTTCCAAAAATATGTATGGTTATATGATTTTCCTTACATTTTTTTTTCATCAATTTGGTGCGTCAGTTTCTAGAATTGTCGTATACTAAATTGTGGAAACGTGAACACTATTTCATAAGTGAAAATGGATGCATATAATTTTGCATTTCACTTCATTTTAGTTACGATTGCGTTCATTTTTAACATTCTTTGTGGAAATTTAGTATATTGCAATTTATATATGGCCATTACAAGTAATCCTGCAAAAGCAGGGATTAATTTAAGCAAATCTGTCAAGATCTGTTCGATAAATTATTTTAAACCTTTTTGACCACTGTAAGAAATGACTTGAGACACTTGCTGATGCAGAGTTTAGCAGGTATGTAGAGGCCAGTTGGAGCTGAACTCTGGTTTGGACTTAAATTTTGTCACCCATTCCCTAGATAATTTGCTAGTGCATCGTAGTCACACTTTAATTGGTTGGTATTTCGCTGGTAGCCAACGTTTATTTTTATTTGGCCAAAATATTCCCCTACAGCCTACAACAAAGTAGCCGTACTCTACTTTAATGGATCCATACTGCTGTTTGGCCACATGTGTTAAGTAGTGGCCCTGGCAGAAAACATCTTTGGTTTTCAGTTTGAATTTTTGGAATGTGAAAACTATTCAAATTACAAGCAAGTCTCTAACACTAATGGAAAGGTAGTCATTTTTCATCCTCCGCAGAGAATTGTGTTATAAATGTTGAAGCGTTTAAATGTCTGTAGAAACTTTGGACATAATTTTTTTAGATGTGTTTTTTTTTCTCAACAGGTCCTGACTGTTAACATCAAAAATGGTAAAAATCTTTGTTGGAAATCTCTCGCCGGACACTACCGTCGATGAGATTCGCTCCCTCTTCTCTCAGTATGGAAGAATCTCAGAATGTGACATTGTAAAGAACTTTGGCTTTGTGCACATGGATAACAAAGAAGAGGCAGATGAAGCCATTCAAAAACTTCACCATTATATGCTGAACGGTATGCCCATGAATGTGGAGATGAGTAAAGGGAAGTCAAAAACTTCTACAAAACTTCATGTCGGCAATATCAGCAGTAATTGTACCAACCAAGAGCTCAGGTCTAAATTTGAGGAGTATGGACCTGTGGTTGAGTGTGATATAGTAAAGGACTATGCATTTGTTCACATGGAACGAGTGGAAGATGCTATGGAGGCCATCAATGGTTTGGACAACTCAGCATTTCAAGGTGAACCAGACTGAATCTCAGCCCAGTTCTACAGAAATATTAGTATTGTTTTATTTTCTTATTGCCAAAAGAGAACCTCATGACAGGTTTATTATTGGTGAGTGATAAGTTGAAATAATATCTTTATGTTTTTATTATATGGAGCTCAGCAGAAGTAATGCCTTTCTCATAAGTGGAGTCAATGTGTTTATCATAGTTTAGTGTCTACATAAGCAGAAAATTCTCTCTTCAAAGTCAATGCCTTTTCCCGTTAGTGATGACTATTTTAAAGGGCAAAAAAAAGTAATGAAAGTCTAACATTGTTTTACACTGGATTTAACAGTACATTATGTAAGGTAATTAATTTGTATTATTTTTAATAACCACTAATTTAGTACCAACACGACTGATCACATCATTGTTTAAAGACCTTATGCTCAGAGGTTGATGGAAGTAAATTTACTTTTTAAAGTAATAATTTCCCTCTCTTTTAATCTATTTATTACTTATCACATTGATAGGAAGAAAAAGAAATCCACATTTCAAATTAAACTACAAAAGTAATAATATGTGTGTACAACTTCTGTTAAAAATATAACTGCAACCCGTGATATGGGAAGGCAAGCATCCAGAAGGCAAAAAGGCAGTAATATAAATGAACAGAATTGGTGTGATTCTGGGGAAACTAAAATAATACTAATCGAACTCTAATTGTTAGAACTTCAAATGTTTTTGATCATTAGGTGGCTCTCTTAGGAACATGTGTTTAGGGGTCAGCCTTAAGTACTGATCTCTTACACCAAAGCTTTCTTGGGGCTAACAATGCAAAGTTGTGGGTTCAAATCGCAGGGAAAGCAGGAACTGACCACAAATTTCGTTCATTCTTTGAAATGTAAGTAGCTTTGGATAAAAGCGTCTGCCAAAATACATAAATGTAAATGTAAACCAAAGCTGTGTCTCCATCCAATCCAGAAGGTTGTGTCCTCCCAAATGCGAATTTAAGGACCACTTGCGTCACAATAGTAAATACACTGTATTTACTTAATCACATTTCCCTCTGGGATTATTTTCTATTTTATGTTGTGTGTCATTTAAACCAGGGTGACAGTCTAGAGTTTTTTTTTTTAACTTTTTCGTCGGATTCTTAAAACATAATGACATCCACCAATACTTAGTTAACATTTAGTTGGCTGCATGTGTTAATGTTTACAATGAACGTCTAAAATAAAAATATGTTTTACAATTCGCCTATCACTATCAGCATTTAAAGCTTGAATATACTGTTCTTTTATTGAAAAAAAATGTGTTACTTACATGTAAATACAAATTCAAGTGTGTTTTATGTTGATTCTAATGGGAAAAAAAAGCATTGTGGGGTATCTGAGGCCATGAAGGATGGTCGCGTTGCATTCTCCGATTTCAAGGGAAAGTAGGATTCATTTGAATGGTGCATTTTTAAGGACCCTTCGAGTTTTGCCCAAATGAGACGGTCTTGGTGCATCGTTGTCACGTAAGTTGCCTTAAAATAAGCACTTGGGGAGATGTAAACTTCTGGATAAGGACACAGCTGAAGTCTTCGGAGGATGCTCCCAAGCCGCAGCCTTGGAGGCTGGGTAGGAAGGAACCTCCGAAGGCTTTTAGAACCTGGATTGGTACACATCTGCAGAAGTATCCAGTCATTGCTGAATTTAAACTACATAAGAGATTTCACGCGGCATGATTTTAGGCATAATCGCAGAGACCGTTGTCCATGTTCTCAGACTGTGCCTGGCGAGAAAGATTTGAACACAGCGGTCACGTGTGCCACACTGATGCGAAAAGATCAAGCCCTTTTTGGTTTCTCAGTTCATGACTCTTTTTCCGAAATATTTATGCTTTTACCTGCACCTTTCCAATCAAGTAAAATATACACATAATACATTAAATGAGTATTGTTGCAGTGATCTGTAAAAAATTCTGGGTGGTGTTTTAGCTGAATACTGTCTTGAGTAACGAGGTTAAAATTGTTTGCTCCGTGTGCATGCCAAGAGCGTAAAATCGAAATATCATTTCAAATTCTTTCTTTTCCTTAAGGCAAACTGATGAACGTGAAGCTTTCAACTAGCCGCCTACGTACTGCGCCGGGAATGGGAGAGAGAATGGGTTGTTATCGGTGTGGGCAGGAAGGCCACTGGTCCAAAGAATGCCCATTAGACCAGAACGGCTCCTACAGAGAGGGCCCAGGCTCTGCAGGACATGGGCCTGGCAGGTTCGATTCGGGCGGAGATCGTGGCGGTCGCGGTTTCCATGCCGGATACAGTGGCGAGGCTTCCTATGGTGGCAACTATGCACCTTCATACAGCTACACGAGGGGAGCAGGGTATGGTGGCCCTGCATATGGAAGGGGTGCAGGTTTTGAGAGTTCGATGAGTTATTGTATGTCAGTGGGCTACAGCGTTGGTGCGGATAATAGCATGGCTCCGGTGTACGGGAGTGAGGCTGCGTATGGGAACAGTGGTATCCCATATGGCAGTGCATTGCCTGCGTATGCAATACGACAACAACCTTATGGGGAAAGAGATCCTTATGGCATGGTGGACTTCTACGAGAAATATCGGGCTCGTCCGTACGGAACCAGTTTTGTTGAAGATAGATGCGCGGTTCTTCCTCCGGTTCCTCCTGCCCCATCTTCAACTGTTAGGGAGCACTTGTCCTCCTCTAACCTTAACCCATATGAGCGACATCCCCTACCCCCTCCTCCAACTCCCACCTCTTCATATTATGTTCGTGAAAGGAGCCCAATTCGACGAGTCCCCCTCCAGACTGAGGGATACTCGTATGAGCGGTCGCGGCTCTCTCCAATATCTGCACTTCCCAGGAGTGCTGCGTACGAGGTACCGCGGGACCCATACACTAGTCGGACACACTATACTTACTAGCCTAGTCCCTCTGCGCACTCAGGTGAGCGCACTCATCTTTTTTTAGGGTTACCTATAGAATATACTTATAGAGTGTTGATGGGGAAAATTTTTTTAGGAGATTTGTTAATGATTTTGATAATGTTCATTTTCATTTACTCCTCAAATGCCTTTGTGAGTGTTTTAGTGTCAAAATAACAACGTGCTGAATTAGAATGGGGTGAATAGTTGACAGAATTTGTTCTTTTGGGTTGCTCAATTACAGTTTTCTGTGTTTGATTTTTTTTTTTGACAAGATTTTACTTGGGTTACTTCTGGAACATATGACGCTTTTCCACTGCTGAACATGGTACAGTTCAGTTCAGCTGAGTTTTAAAAGCTTTTCCACTGCTTTGTGGACGTGGGACTGACACCACTTTTGTAACTCGCTTCAAGGAGGTTCGAGAACTGACACCATCACTCTGAACTGAAGTTCTCTTGATTGGCCGAGCAAGCATGATGTACCTGAGCGCTGTTTGGTCAGAGAGGGTAGTCATTGTTTGCGTCATTGAACCAGGCACATGCCAGCTGAGTAAAACACCCATAGTCCAAGAGAAAAAAAAACACATTCTTTGGTGCATTCGGAATCCATTGTTGTTTTCCAGAATTTCCAGAAATTCTCTTTATTATGTTGTATTATGGAAGAAGTGGGGCGAAAATACTCTGGCAATGGCCTTTACAACACACCCCCTCTGACGCAACACTAAGGCCTATGGAAAAGCAAGCTGAACTGGGCTAAACTGTGTCGTGCAGTAGAAATGTGGCAATAGTTTCATTGTGACAACAATGATATCAAAGCTAAAAAAATGTTATTAGTTCATGATGAACAGTGTAAATATTGTTAAAAATTTTGAAATTAAAAACGTACAGTACAGAAGACCAACTGCACAAATATCTCTTCTCTTTGCAGGTGATTCATGGTTCGTGGATTATTTTAGAAGTTGTGATGCTTCCTGTTTCAGCTGGGTCAAGGACAATTCAGATGTCCATCTTTTTGGCGCTGAAATTAAATGTTGTCTTAAACTTTTTTTATTGTCTGTTCAAAACCATGTATATATTTTCTTCATCATTAAAAAGTTGATAAACAATATATATTGTCTACTTCTTTGTGTCAATGAAATTGTAACAAGTTAATCTGATAATTACGTACTCTAACTATTTCTGTGAATTATCACATAGTTACTGCTTTTTCATACAGTCTGGTTATACTTTTTATGTCCATGACAGAAAATATTCACTGTAAACCCCAACAGCTTAATTGAATTTTAAAAAGGTAGATTAATACATAGCCCTAAAATTTTGTATTTCTCTCTAATTTAAACCGCAATATAAAGTTAGGTGCCCATAAGATTTTCAAAGTATTACATTTAAACTTAGTTATAGGTTTCAATAAATAATTAACGTATGAATTTAGTGTACTAAATTTAAAGTCATGGGTACAGTACACTTGTAAAAAATGTAAAATTTCCTGGTAATGTGTTGCCCTAAAGTTTTACTATTTTCTTCATAAAAACTTTAACCATGTCAAGAACACTAAACAAATGGCCTGGGGTATGTTTTCAAATTGTCTATAACACCACACTTCTACAAGATGCTTCCCATCAAGCATGGGTGGATGGAGGAGGAGAAGGACTGCAGGACCACATCACTTTCTCTGCTGAGGATTACAACTGGCACATGTTCATCTCAGTCAACAGAATATAAAATATGAAAGTAATAATACATTTTGGAGAGATTCACTAACATTATCAAGTACTGTAGTCCCAATATGTGTATTATATCTTGTAATGCAGACGACACTTAACTCCACCTGTCATTCCATCCTGATGATTCTACTGTTACAACCCACTTAACAGACTGTCTGAACGACATTTCTACATGGATGAAGGATCATCACCTACAGCTCAACATGGGAAAGACTGTACTGATGGTTATCCCTTCCAACCACACTGTCCAGGATGACTTCACTATACAAGAGTCGTCGACAATCTCCCCATCCACCTCTGTCCGAAACCTTGGGGTAATCTTCGATGATGCAACTAACATTCAAGGAAGCACTGGTCAAATCAAGACTCGACAACTGCAATGCTCTTCTCACTGGACTTCCTTCCTGTGCTGTAAGACCCCTTGAAATGATACAGAACTCAGCAGCTCGACTGATCTTTATTGGACCTAGGCAAGCTTACGTCACTCCTCTCTTCATCTCTCTCCACTGGCTTCCCACGAGGCTCCACTCCATCATACATTCACAAACTTCTGCAGTCCTGCGTCCCCTCCAAAGCCTGTGTTCAGGAAATGAACAGAGTCTGGTGGTCAAATCTCAGAGCTGCAGAAAGTCTCTCACCAGAACATTCTCCTTTACAGTTCCTGGCTGGTGGAATTCTCTTACCGTCTCAATCCAGAAAGCGGAGTCTCTTTCAACCTTTAAAAAGCAACTAAAAACTTTACTCTTTTGTTAGAACTTACTCGCTTTACTAACTCAATAAAAAAGCACTGAATTTATTTTCTGTATCAACTATGTTTTCTGTATCTATTGTATGTCTTATGATTTATCTGACCTTGTAATAAACTGGCTATGTTTACTCCCAAACTGTAAGTCTCTTTGGATAAAAGTGTCTGCTAAATATGTAAATGTAGCCCAATTTACTGTCACTGTCGTTTACATTTATAATTGTGTATGTTGGAATTGAATCAGAATGAGCTTTATAGCCAACACACGCTTAAAGGTGTGAAGTAAATGTTCTAAAACAGGTTTAATGTTCGATAAATGCATGTTAGCGGCACGCATATAAACACGAGGTTAGCAAAGAGAACCAAATTTAGCCCAGGATAATGTCTAAACATGGAAATGATAAATGTTCATGTTAGCATTATTGATGCATATAATCATTGAAGCAACATATAACTTTAATTTACTGCTAACTAGCGTGTAGCAACACATTTAATACATGTTTTAATGAATGCTTTTACACAATGACAAACTACTGCTCGTGTGGATATGGAAAGGTTAAAAGTTCTCTATGTTTAATGTATTAAATTTAAAGACATTTGAAACAATTTCTGACTAAAATTTTAGGCTCAGTAACACATTGGTGTAACGCTTTGCTCACATTGGGATAATGCGCTTAACAGTTATAGACAACAGTAAACAAATAATTTGATACAGGCTGTTTAAAAGTATATACTATTTCAGCACCTTAATGTGAAATGGCTTACCATAGTGTTACTGACCGTGGCGGGCTGTTCAAATGTTCAGTCGCGTGTTTGGTCGATATTTCCATTTGTTGAATACTGTCTATAACATTAGCTCCATCCACTCCAACCTACCTGCACTCGCATCTTCACCACTTTTCCACACTCCCTGTCGCCCTGGACGGTTGACCCAAAATACCTAAACTCCTGCACCTTCTTGACCTCAGCCCCCTGTAACCTCATTGTTCTACTTCCCTCTCTCTCATTCAAACACATGTATTCTGTCTTACTGTGACTGACTTTCATTCCTCTTTCTAGAGCTGACCTCCAACTTTTCAGGTTTTCTTTCACCTGCTCTCTGCTCTCACTACAAATCACAATGTCAACTGCAAACATCATTGTCCATGGAGATTCCTGCCTGACCTCATCTGTCAACCTGTCCTTCACCATAGCAAATAAGAAGGGACTCAAAGCTGATCCTTGATGTAGCCCCACCTCCACTGTCTGACCTACAGCACATCTCACTGCCGTCATACTCCTCTCATACATATCCTGAACTACTCTAACGTACTTCTCTGCCACTCCTGACCTCCTCATACAGGACCACAGCTCCTCTCTCGGCACCCTGTCATATGCTTTTTCTAAATCCACAAAGACGCAGTGCAGCTCGTCTTTCGAAAATTGCATCAGTTCCTGGCCATGAAGCCATACTGCTGCTTCCCTTCTTAGCCTAGCTTCCACGACTCTTTCCCAGAGTTTCAATGTGTGTTACAACTCTGTACATCACACTTGTTGTTAAAGATTGGCACTAGGACACTTCTCCTCCATTCCTCAGGCATCTTCTCATTCTCTGTCGAATCCTGTTGAATAACCTAGATAGGAACTTCACTGCTGTCTCTCCTAGACACTTCCACACCTCCACTGGTATGTCATCTGGACCAACAGCCTCTGCACTCTTCATTCTCCTCTGAGCCTTCCTCGCCTCATCCTTTCTAATCTTTTCAACGTACTGCTCTACAATATTCGTCTCAACTCCTCAAAATACTCCTTCCCTCTTCTCTGCACACTCTCCTCACTTGTTAGCACCATTCCATCTTTATGTTTAATCACCCTTGTCTGTTGCACATCCGTACCATCTCTTTCTCACTAATCTGTACAATTCCTTTTCACCTTCCCTCGTGTCTAACCTGGCATAGAACTCATCATATGCTTTCTGTTTGGCCTTTGCCACCTCCCTCTTCACTCTGCGCTGTAGTCCTGTAGTTCTTGTAATTCGCTGTAATTCCTTGTAGCCCTGTCTACTTTCTTCAGTCCTTTCGATGTCCCACTTCTTATTAGCTAGCCTCTTCCTCTGGATGATGTCCTGTACTTCCTCAATCTACCACCATGTTTCCTCATCTTCTTTCCTCCAGCTGAGACACCTTGCATTTTCCTACCTGTCTCCCTAATCAGTTCTGCTGTAGATTTCCAGTCATCTGGAAGCTTTTCCTGGCCACCCCAAGCCTGTCTCAGCTTCTGTCTATATTCCTCACAAATTTCTTTCTTTTTCAACATCCACCACTTGGTCTTCTTTTCAATCTTTCCTCCCCTCTTCTTCCTGACCACCAGAAACATCTTACACATCACCATCCGATGCTGTCTGGCTACACTCTCTCCTACCACTACTTTACAGTGTCCGATCTCTCTCAGACTGGCTTGTCTACTTAGGATGTAGTCTACCTCCTACCTCCATTCTTGTAGGTAACTCTATATTCCTCCCTCTTATGGAAATAAGTGTTAACTACAGCCATTTCCATCCTCTTGGGAAAGTCCACAACCATCTGTCCTTCTAGGTTCCTTTGCTTTACACCGAACCTGCCCATCAACTCCTCATCCCCTCTGTTGCCCTCACCAACATGCCCATTGATGTCTGCTCCCACCACTATTCTCTTCCCTCTGGGAATACTCTCTATCACCTCATCCAACTCACTCCAGAATCCACATCCAGAATCCTACAGCAACTTACAAACTTACAGAAACTTACAGCATAATTACTCACTACATTCAACATCACCCCTTCAATTTCTAACTACAAAAACTGACACTCTTTTCACCTCTAAAACATTCCTCACAAACTCCTCCTTCAGGATCACTCCTACCCCATTTCTCTTCTTATCCACACCATAGTAAAACAGTTTGTATTCCCCTCCAATACCACGCATTTTGCTACCTTTCCACCTGGTCTCCTGCACACACAAAATATCTACCTTCCTTCTCTCCATCATGTCTGCCAGCTCTCTACCTTTCCCTGTCATTGTACCAACGTTAAGAGTCCCTATTCTCAGATCTATACTCCTACCTTTCCTCTTTTCTCTCTGCCTACCAATCCTTTTTCCTCCTCTCCTTCTTTGACCAACAGTAGTCCAATTTCCGCCGGCACCCTGTAGGTCAACAGCACCGGAGACGGTCATTGTTAACCCGGGCCTCAACCGCTCCAGTATGAAAATCAAATTGATGACTCACATGTTTGGTTTTTCAATTTATATTCAATAAATTAAGTTAGCTTAAGCTAACAAGCTTAAGCAAGCTCTGAACGACAACACAGCTGAAACCATCTATGGTTGAAACCCATATTTGGATCCACCCATGGACCAGCCTTACATGTTTAAAGTCATTCCACTTTAGGGTTTACATTGTTGTTACATATTCATCTAATGTGTTACAATTATATTATTTAAAGAAATACTAAAGCATACAAATACATTTTAGACGTGTAAATATTAGAAATGATGGTTGAACGTAGACAGTCATACCCTGAGATACGAATGCTTTGAGTTATGAAATGTTCGAGATACAAAATTTTTTGCTTCGAGATCTGAAGAAAAATTCTTCATGACATCACGCTGTGCTTCCGGGCTCTTGCGCTCCCAGTACAAAAAGGGTCTGATGCGCTTCAACAACACAGCGAAACATAATGTACTAATAATGTGCTATAACAAATGTTAGAGTCAAGGTGTCGTAAAAGAAATAACGTTTATAACGTGGAAAGTGCTGTTCTGTAGCGCAAGTCAGAGAAACACAGTCACGCATTCTCAGAAGTGCACTCTCCATCTGTCTCTGCTTGTGCTTGAAACCTTGTTTGTGTAAGTAATTCGTGAAATATCTCAAGAAAGTTAACTTTCAAACGTTCCACCTCCTCCGACACATCGCTTCACTCAAGGAAAGGTTTCACATTTGTGTACATATTACGTATTTTGCATGTGTTTTATTATCATTTATTACATTAACAATGTGTAGATTTAAGGATTGAAGAAACATTACTTGATTTTTCTCTGGTTTTCCATTTTTTTTCATCTACTTATACTGTTGTATCAGGGAGCCTTTGCACGGATTAGGCGTTTTACATGTAAAACCTGCTTTGATATATTCGAATTGTTCGAGATCCAAACGTCACCATGGAACGCATTAATTTCGTTTCTCGGGGTACCACTGTATTTTATTAAAGATATAATGGTTAGACAAGGCTAATGCAACAGTACTTTTCTGAAATAACAATTTATTTAGAAAAGATGTCCAGTACATCTTTTAAAGTTAATTGTGACAAACTGCATTAAAAAAGCGCATAGTTTGCAACATTTTACCATTTTTAACTTCCCACCCAGTCTAATAGCAGAATAGTAGTTGTACGAATTCTACAATTACAATTACGTACTTCCGATTACGTACTTCCTGCTTAAAGACACAAATATTTATTTAATAGAAAAATTCATGTTTGAGATTATTTGAAATGTAATTGTGATTTTTTTCAATGAAAACGTAAAACTATTAAACTTAAAATATGCTATACTTTTCGTCCAGATGGTGATTTATTGAGTCTTGCATATTGTTTAAATTGCATTACCGCTACCAACTGAGATTTTTGTGTCACAAGATAAATTTAAAAATAAAAAAAACTATATACATAAATACTGTACAAATATTTTGGGAGTTTACGACCAATGAGAGGGTTATTATCATGAAAGGGACACAAAATGATCCAATAAATTTGCAGCGTATTGCAAAGTGACATATGTTTTGACCAATCGAAGAGAAGTATGTTTGACGTCAATCGCCTTTGTCGTGTCAGTAGGCGCCATTTTAGCCTAGGCTGACACAGGAAGGTTGGTCCGATTGTTTGCCGTTTTGTTTCAAACAATTTCCTTAAAAAAAGAAAATAATACATTTTAATCAACATATTAAACCAAGAAGAAGATCCGTATCCCCGACATGGCAACAGGAGCGAACGCAACGCCATTGGGGAAGCTACACCCGAGCATCGGCGCGAAGCGAGGCTTTGACTCTGGCCCCGGCGTGGGGATGATGGCGCCACCCGGGCCTCCAATGTCTTTCCCAATGCAGAACTTTCAACCACCGCAATTATCTAACCCGGGTTTCTCACAATTCCCCGGATCCCTGGGACCTGCGCTCTCTAGCCCGGTAGGAATGGGACTACAGTCTCAAGCAGGAGGAGCAGGTAAACGGCATTGACGCGGATCAAGGGCCTCCTTTGTAGCGTAACTCTTAACGTTAGTCGATGCCGCAATCAAATGTTCAGGAACAGCGACTTTGGTGGAGTTAGTTAAACAAAAATAGTTATTTAAACGTTGTATTCTTTTTTTTCACGTATTGTTAAAAATAGTTTCATTCGTTGTAGCATTTTTATAAAAATGATTTAGGTTAATCCTATGTATTGCGGGTCTAAAGCACTTGGCACAATATTGTTCTTAATTACTAAACTTTCCCTCTTAGATTTCGGGCATAAGAAGAGGAAAAGGAGTCGTTGGAGCAGTGAAACCCCTGATCAGAAGACCAATATCCCTGGCATGCCCACAGTGATCCCTCCAGGGCTGTCTCGGGATCAGGAACGAGCTTATATAGGTGAATATCTCAATTTATATTGTCTGTGTATACGTTTTTTAAGTCATCATGTATGTATGTTAATGGGGGATTCATGTTGACAACCAACAAACTCTTTTTGTCTCAAAACGTAATAGCTTATTGTTCCTCACTGAGCTTCACAAGGATAACTGCTTGGGTTCGTCAGTGTGACTTCTTTGCTAACCAAACTGCTAAACCTTTAGGATGACACTTTGGCACATCAGCATAAAAAGCTTTGCCCTATTTGGCACAATGGCCCTGCCAAAGAAGTCAATCCTTGCAAGAAATCACATTATATTAGTCTGCACATTTTCTGTGGTTTTACCACATTGGGATGTGTTCCAAGTCTAGGAAGCTTTGCATTATTAGTTCCACTTTCAGTGTTCACACGCCATCGGATGTCCATTAACAAGAGCCAGGTTTTCTGATGTTGATGTGAACTGTCTCAAGCTGCAGGAATCATTCTCTATTCATAATACTATGCAATGCAGATTTAACTCTGAATTGATGGTCTTCTCCAAAAGCTTCTTTTTTTGGGGGAAGCTTTGTGTGAAATTGCTTTCTTGTTGCTATCAGGCACTTTTTTGCTTCAGCGTGTTATATAGCGTGTGTGTTCATGGATAAACCTACAGCACCATAATTGGATTTCTTTTGGTAAATGCATCTTAGAGCGTGTTCACACTTGCCAACTTAGGTTGATTAAATAAAACTGGTGATTTGTTTGCATTTGAGCAAGCCATTTCTCTAAAAAAATCTTTGTGATACGATGGTACACAAAGCTGACTGTTCAGTACATGCAGTGCCCCCCCCCA
This sequence comes from Danionella cerebrum, assembly GCA_007224835.1. Taxonomy (NCBI): domain Eukaryota; kingdom Metazoa; phylum Chordata; class Actinopteri; order Cypriniformes; family Danionidae; genus Danionella; species Danionella cerebrum. The sequence goes on along the minus strand of SRMA01026831.1, from coordinate 769,012 downwards.
CTGTTGCGGTCAGTAAAATACTGTATTGTCTTACTCTAGCAACTACGTTGTGCTTCTTTCAAAGTAGAAAAGTTTGAGCAAATTGTAACAGATATTCGATTGTAATAATGACCTACACAGAAAATAAACTAGATATCACCCGATATTGGTTTACTGTAGCCAATGTTTAGAGGTCAGGGTCAGCCAATGGCCATTAGGTGGTATCTTGTTTGTTTGTTTTTTTTCTGCTGATATAAGGATAATTGCCCCTTAGTTTTCTGCTAAAATATCATACAAATGAGTGCATGCACAACACTTTTGAACAGTTTTATTAAACAGTGACTTAAACTGCACAAAATAAATAAGAACAGTGCCTGCCCCAGATCGATACTGACAAAGCTTTTTTTTGTAACATTGAATTAGAAATGTATGCTTTCTCTCAGCAACTCTATAACGTGGCAATAATTCATAGCTGTTTAGATGGTAACTATAATCTAACTACCCATTTGAAAATTAACATTTAATTTACGATTTTTGGATTTGCTCAAAAGTTTGACTCACCAGACTTTAAAGGTTAATCTGAAATCCAGTTTTTTCTTTAAAGGGCAGCAATATATATGGAGAATGTCCCTGAAATCTTTGAAAATCTCTTTTGAGCAGTTGATCACACAATAGCTTTTTCCCTGTTTTTAGCATTTCTTTAGGTCAAACTAGCATAGGCTTTTTGCCTTCTGACTTCTGGTTAATGTGATGTCCTGTGCATACCCTCTATACAATTATGAGGACTCTTTCTAGTAGTTTGTAAGTCTTTACAAAGTGCTTGAACATTTGAGGAGCTCTCTGTGAGCTCACTGCTGGTAAAAATAGCCGCTTTGAATGGGTGTTTTATATGCTGCAAAACATTGCTTCAAATGGTGAGTACCACTGTGACATGTTAACATTACACAGGCCAATCAACACGATTGTGGGCTTATTACTTTAGGTTTGGAAAAAAACATAAGTGTGAATGCAACATAGACCAGGCCGAAATGTATAATTTTGATAATTGCTCTCTATCCACACTTGTGAACATGCCCACTTTTTTTGTCACCAATTGAAGTTTTCCAACTGGAACCTTGGTCATTTACCTCAAGCATGTCCTTAAGAAATGCATGTTATATCCCATTCAATACTTTCATTACTGAAAAGTATTCTGTGTTTTACTAGTCAATATAGGGTTCATTCAGACTTGACTTGACCGGTCTGTTTCAAGCCTTCAGTAAATATAGGCTTTTGCATGGAGAACACACTAAATGCTCATTGGCTTGGCTTGTTGTTTCTAGGCCGTGGGTCTTAACCAATTTGGTGTATTCTTGATATTATTTATCATGTTTAACACATATAATAACCCATGTGTAATAATGTTAACCTTGATGAAGGTGATATTGCTCAAGCCATGTGACCAACGTTGTTTTGATTTCTTAAACTTCCCTCTGTGGTGGGCCTTCATGTTTTTGTCACCCTTTTAAATTTCTCATTAAGTTGATGTTAAGTTTATTCTTCTTCCTCTTTGAAGTTGGTGGCATAAACAAGAAAGCCATGTTGTATTGCACTTTTCCTAGAACACTTATTTACTGATTTCCATTAAGGTACTGAAATTGGTCTTCGCATAAAATGTTGGGCCCTATATATTTTAAGGGCTCATTAGAATTGACCACAAGTGTTATTTGCAAAAAAGTCAGTTTTCAGTATTTGTGTAAGTCTTGGAGAGGAGCAGAAGTTTAAAGCTGACCAGTTCTTAAATTGTCGCAGGATATTTTGATGTCTGCTAAATCAAAGTTACATTGAGGCATTCTGAGAACTGTTTCTTCTGTGGGATATGTTTTGTTGTTAACCACAATTCTCTCCATCCTTGTTTTTTTTTCTTTCCTAACCTGAATTCTTCCAGTCCAACTGCAGATTGAAGACCTGACACGTAAACTGCGTACAGGAGACCTGGGAATCCCTGTTAACCCTGAGGACAGGTTGGAATAAGATTTAACCCACCAACAGTAACATTTTCTTTACCTTCTTGATGCACCGATTAATGTGAGGCCAGTTTGTAAGTTTAAAACTTTGTGTATGGGTAAGTAATAATACATTTAAAACATTCTTATCTTTGCTTCTGTGGCAATTTAAAAAGATTCAACAATGTTTAAAAATCTTGACATTTATGTTGATCTGTTCCTAGTGGCAAAGATATCAATGAAATTGACTATCAGATGTTTAATTTAGACTGTGTTTACACTGCTTGCTATATTCTTCTTCAATATCTGGGTCTCAGACATTTTTCATAGAAGTTAGCAGACTTATCAAATATTACCCTTTCAATTCCAATTTGACTCAGTAGAATGCCTGAATATACCGTCTTTTGCAGCTTCAGTGTCAAGGGTTATAAAGTTTGTAGAACGGAATCTATGTATAGTAATGCTCTAATAAAAATGCTCTTTGTAGCCATGAACGATAAATAACCAAACTTGAATACACAAGGAATTTCTCATTATAACTGACCATTCAACTCTAAATGTCATCGTTAAACGATGTCTAAACGTCATCTTCTGTTGAGTGTCTGGACCCTGGAATCCCAGGAAAGGATTGAGTGAACCATATTGACCGGCGTCTTGTTGTAAAAACAAACCTAATGACCAATTCGATTTGCAGATTAATTCAGTCTTGAGGTTAAATATTAATAATAAATGGCTGTCTGAATGGACACCAATGTCCAAATAATATATGACAATAAATAAATAAATATTTATTAAAATTAGAGAAAAACCTGCATTTCGTTACAGTTGTTGGGACCAAGCAAAATGTGAAATTCACACTCATAACAAATGATTATTATCTCAATTTGGTGGGTTTTGCACAGTGCTCTGTATGCTTTCAGCACTTCTTTTTCTGTAGTCATTTGGATGAAGTTCTGAAACGAAGACATGGAGGTATGTGACCCTCCTAGGATGACAGATATTAAATAAGAGAATATGTAAAAGGAACCTCAATAATGTATGCAGTTTCAAAGTCAAAATTGGCAAAGACCTGCAGTGTAAACACAGTCTTAGCGTTACAGAAAAAAAAATGCTAAGGCCCATACACATCGGGATTTTATTTTTCATGCTAATTGCTTTAATGGTTTTGTACATTTAAAATCTTGTCATTGAAGATATGGGAAAATCTTTCCTTGACTTTTTTTTATCCTACAACTCATTACATAGGCATTTGAGATAAAAATATATTGGCTATTGTGCAGACCTTTGAAGTTCAAACCCGATCATCCTTGAAGTGTTAATTAGCCCAAATATTTAACTCAATTAGTGTATGTTGACGAGAACTTTGGGTCTGTCATGAACCACCTCTGAAGATTGACTGGCGAAAACAAGTTTCAAAATTTGATCAAAATTCCAATATTAAATGTTTTTAATACCTAGGCTGAAAGTCATGTATTGCAGTCTAGATATTAAAATTATAGTTAATTTCAGTGTTGGACTTTGCAGTTTTTATGCACTCTTTGCAGTTCTTTGCATTTTATTAAAATTGTCGAAATGCATAGCTAGCCATTAACAGCTCTAGGTAAATAAACAAGAGTCTCATTAATCAACTTTTTTATTTCTTGAATAAAGTTAACAAAACTTCCTAGTTTTCTAAAAGTTTTTGGCACCAGTTTTGCTGTCCAGTGTGGACAGGCTTTTTTTTCAATTGCTGATTATGTCGAAGTTATTTAACGTACACGAGGTAAGCTATTTAGCTATTAATAAAACCTCAAGTGTTAAATTGTACATTTTCCTCTGGAACAAATTCGCTATAAATGCAGCAGTTTTTTTTTTGTCTTAGAGAAGTGATTGTAGTCAAAGAGAGTTTGTTAGCAATTTATATTTGTAGTTCCTTTTTTGAGACTACAAAAACATTTTAAGACTACCCCTCCATTCTAGCAGAAGTATTGTAGAAAAAAATGTGATAACATTCAGAATTGGATGATCAATAATGTTTTTTTTAATGGGGCTATACCACCATTTTGTCCAGGAACTTCCACAGTATTCCAGATATCCACTCTGGAAGATCGCTCGTCGGAGACTCTTCTGAGCAGTTCTTTCTGGAATAATTGCAATCTTAACACTAATCATTTTGGCCACTCATAGATTTCATAAGCATCCAACATAGCAGCATATGTCTTGTTTCTGACATGATTGTTTTTTGTAGTAGAGACATCCCTTGCTCACCAAACAGCCTTGCGTTCTCCCGACAGACGTTTTCTTAAAGGTCTAACCACTTCAGGATTTAGGAACCATTACTCCTGCCTCCAGCTCACCAAAACGCTGGGGTTGTTTCAGGTTCTCAGCGCTGGAGATATCAATCCTAAAGAAAACCAGCTCAAAGTTCTTCCCTCTTTACCCCCTCTTTTCTCCTCTTCGTGTTTGCCTACATGAGTCACAATCGTGTGACTGCTGTTTCAGAGCAATTAAAAGTTGATGATTGATTTTCTCTAACCCAAATTCCCACTCTCGTAACCTTTTTTTATTTCAAGCACTGAGCCTCTTTGTTCAGGTTAACAGGTTTTCAACTTCGTCCATGGGGACTGTAACAGTGACTAGTTAGATCAGCATTCAGGAACAGGCACTCACAGTGTGTTGCTTGCCCCATTTGTGTCAGGTATTTTTCATCCTGCCAAAACATTACATTTACTCGACCAAAAATTCTGCAATCATTCTAAAGCAAAATGTCTGTTTTGACCCCAAATCTCTGAAATCCCTTTGAAATGTAGGACGTAGAGGTGGCTTTGTCTCCCCTCTGTCATCTACGCCTCTAGAATCAGCACACTGGGGCATTCTATGCACTCTATAGCCAAACCATGTCAGTCAAGTGTAGGGAAGACAGTGACTAAAGTCTTGCGGATACATGCTTCTGTTGCGTTTTGACACTTTGTATCGACCTGTTTTTGTCTTGCACAGGTCTCCATCCCCTGAGCCTATCTACAACAGTGAGGGAAAGAGACTCAACACACGAGAATATCGCACACGTAAGAAAGTGGAGGAAGAGAGACATTCTCTCATTACTGAGATGGTGGGACTGAATCCGGAGTTTAAACCTCCTGCGGATTACAAGTATGATTTCTAGAGTTGTGCTTTTCTTACCACCTTTGGTTGTGTAGGGTCAGCTTTCTTCATCCTCTCTTATAGACCACCGGCAATCCGGGTCAGCGACAAGGTGATGATTCCTCAGGATGAATATCCAGAGATCAACTTTGTTGGACTTTTGATTGGGCCACGGTAGGTTTGAAGCTTTTTTTTTTTTAAACATTAATTTCAACAAGTAAACCATAGCTTAGAATTGTCACTCACTAAAATTGGGCACTTCTGTAATATACCAATGATTTGAATATTATCGGTATGGTTGTCCAGTACTTGATTAACAAGCAAAAAAATAAAAATTGTGCGGGTGACGGCACCTTCAGGTTAAAATAATCCCTAATAGCTACAACAGCTACAATGAATTAAAAACTTGTGCACTCCCGTTTTTGATAATACTCGTTCTTGTGCTTCAGTCCGGCACACACAACCTTATGCAGTTTTCAGATCTTTCTCATGAGTGCCTGGTTGTGAGATGGAGTTTAAGAACAAGTTCCCTGCAATTTTTGTCTAAAATCATGAAGTGTAAAATCCTCTGTTACTGATCTCTCGTCCAGAGTGATTTTAGCAACGACTGGATGTTTTCGATGATGATGACTAAAATATTTAGTCAACAAGCCTTTTTCTTGTGACGCTGTTAACCTCTTAAGCCCGAGAGTCCCCGGTACCGGGGACTTGCCCCCTTGTGCGTTACATTTTCTTTGACCACATAACTCCGATCTTGGCTTCTTTGAACTGGCTCCCAGTGCAATATTTGATTTTTATCAAAATTCTGGTTTTTACTTTTAAGTCACTGGCAGGGACGGCTCCTCCTCCTTACCTATCCAGTTTGGTTTTAAAATACTCTCCCACTAAGTCCTTGCGCTCCGTAGATCAGCGTATGCTACTGGTGCCCAGAACCAAACGTAAGTGCAGGGGGGACCGTGCTTTTGCTGTGTTGGCTCCCAAACTATGGAATCAGCTGCCACCAGCTATTAGGGAGATCACGCTTTTGGAGTGTTTTAAAAAAGAATTGTTCCTCCACTACAGTCTTTTAGCATCAGCCTAGCTTTTTATTCTATTTTATGTTGCTTTTTTATCTCTGTTTTAAATTTGTTTTAATGGTGTTTATCCTTGTTCTAAAATTGTTTTGCTTGGTTTTATGTCTTTTATTCTTTTTATGCCTTACTATTACACAGTGCTCTGTTTTTGTTCTCCTTGTGTACAGCACCTTGGGCCTTCTTGACTGGTGGTGGAAGGTGCTTTATAAATCAATAAATAAATAAATAAATAAATAAATTTTCACTCATAGCTCACTAACCCTGAGAATAACCCAGACATATTAAATACTGTTGTGTTCAGCGGAAACTCCTCTAAAAACGTATCTAATTCAATTTCATATTCGTGAACCACAGCTCGAACGCCATGCAAATAAACAACAACATATCCGGAGTATAATTCATGACCAAGTTTTTGTTTATGTGCGATATGTATCCACAATGTAAACGGAAACACCAAAACCATGACATTAAATGAAAGCTAACAACCAGCTGAATCCAGCGATATGCAACTCATTTACATTGAATGAAGTATTTCAGAGCAGGGAGCGAAAGTTCCACGAAAAAACGCCAGCGAAAACCAAGCAAGCATGTAAATCTTGTCTTACCTTTGCTGTTTTTTCAACAAAAAGTTATTTCCATAGCGATAAGTCCGTTTGTTGTTATGTCCGGTCGATAGCTTCGCGCAAACGCCATTTTTGATTATTTCTGTAGCTCTGTGGCGTCATGGCGTCACCAAATATGGAATGACTCCCCGTGCGTAAGAGGTGGTCTCTCCACGCTGCGCGTCGTGTGATTCGTTAGCGATCCCGTCAGTCTCAAAATGGTTGATCTCTACAGATGTCCTTGACATGTAGTTGTTACAATTGATTGTGTTTATTTGCTTCGTTATAAGTAAAATAAGGAGATATTGGAGGAAACATGTGTTTTTTTTTTTGGTGGAGTTCATTTTTTGGCCATTCCAACATCAATTACTCTTACCCAGTGTTCTTGACTGTCAAATTAACTCATCCACACCACTCCCCAAGAACCTATCTTCATTTTGATACCAAGATTTGCAGTTTAGGCCTTGTAAAAGCTGAGAAATGCCTTAAAAAGTAAAAGTATAGGATTTTCGGAAAATAGGCCTCAGGGCTTAAGAGGTTAACAAGACTGAAAGCGGACAAAAATGTTATTGAGTATGGGGCATCTGCAGTCCCAAAACTGCCGTGTGACACATGATAATTTTTGCTTTTTTTTGGGCACAATGTCGGCCCGTCAACAAAAGGGCATTTGTGGTTGGAAACAACGAAATGATACCTGCTAACACACCAGAGGAACTGTTAATCGCACACACGCAAGCTAATAGGCCATAGACTGCGACGGAGGTTTGCTAATAAAGAGTTATGTACAAAACTTTAAACTGGCTATAAATTAATCTCGCTGATTCTGAAATTAAATCGTATTTAAAAGAAATTAGTTATGGAACAAACGAAAAGTTAATTTAGCCGCATGTCTACTTTCAGCCTATCCACAATGTTGACGCTTTCTACAATAGGTAGCGTCTTCCTTTACCTTCAGCACATCCAAATGTGCTTTTGTTGTGTAGAACACTTCGTCAAAATTTTACAAATGTAGATTTGGTGGCTGTACAGAGACGGGGCACGTAAACTTTTTCCAGCTGTTTAAGTTACCCTTTGAGACCTGTCAGCCTTTGCTACTGATCACTTAAGTGACTATAAATAGATTACACAAAAATACACAAATAAATACTTAACAGAATGTATTATGAATAACCAATTTGTTCTCTTTCATAAGTGAAACTATCATGTCTCTGTTTAAAGCAATGCATGTTCTTGGGCGAATCATTATAGACAATTAATAAGGAGTTTTTCCAGAACCTACAAATATTGGAAAACGCTATCTCTCTATCTTTCTCCAGCTGCCAATTGTCTTTCCTGTGCTCTTAGGGAAATCTTTTTCACTGTATGCAACTCCAACTCTTGGAGTTATCGGAATTATCTGTGTTATGGAATTTTTTTTTTTCCAATATCGGTGGTGACAGTTATTGTGCATTTCTACCTATAACGGTTTATTTTTGACTTGGGTCACAAAATATTTTGAAACTTTTATTGTGTTTTTTTCTTTTTTGTTCCATCACCTCTGCTGATTTTTTTTTAGTTTGTCAGTTCATGAGGCTTAAAGCTCTCGTGTCTCAGAGCACTTTTAATCAGAGATGTTTTGGAGTGACCCCCAAAAGGGAATAATAAACGGGTTGCAAGATGAATGAATGAAAACAATATAATGTCTTGACTTCTACTGCAGTCACTTTTTGATAGAGCACTTGTACTTTATACTTCTCTGCTTTTAATCCTGAAATGCCATTTGTGTTTTATTTTTCTTTAGTGGAAATACTCTAAAGAATATTGAGAAGGAGTGCTGTGCTAAGATCATGATTCGTGGTAAAGGTTCGGTGAAGGAAGGAAAAGTAGGTCGTAAAGATGGTCAGATGCTTCCTGGAGAAGATGAGCCTCTGCATGCGCTGGTCACTGCAAACACCATGGAGAACGTCAAGAAAGCTGTAGATCAGGCAAGTACACTTGAGTATGGGTCCAAAAAGAATGATCCAGTAAAGTCTATGTAATGACCGCAGTGCTTTTGGTCGTCTTGTTTTCTGTCAACAGATTCGTAATATCCTCAAGCAGGGCATTGAGACTCCAGAGGACCAGAACGATCTGAGGAAAATGCAGCTGAGGGAGCTAGCACGGCTTAATGGCACGCTAAGGGAGGATGATAACAGGTGAGTTGTTTTTTTTTTTTGCCTCAAATCAGCAGAGGAGTGATCTTGATGCTCACTTAACGTGGTTTATCTCAGGATCTTGCGTCCATGGCAGAGCACTGAGCCTCGCAGCATCACAAACACGACTGTGTGTACAAAGTGTGGTGGAGCAGGTCACATCTCATCAGATTGCAAGTTTACCGGGTAATTTCCTACTAAACGGTCAAGCTGTTTTTGTTGAATGGCACCTTAACGTTGTTCCTTTACAGTACTTTTGGTCAACGACCAAGTGAACCACCCCAGTCTGCCCAGGACAAGGCTCGCATGGATAAAGAGTACTTGTCTCTGATGGCTGAATTAGGAGAGGCTCCAGTCCCTTCTTCTGGTGGTGCCCCTAGTGGACCACGTCCAGCAGGACCCAACAACCAGCCACCACCAGTAAGAATAACGTATAACCATGTTTTTAAAATGCTATATTTGTTTGAAATAATCATGTAATTTCATGTTTAATTCTCTCTTTAAATCTTGTTTCATCACTTCTCAGAATCGCCCTCCTTGGATGAATTCAGGTCCTGGTGATAACAGGAATTACCATGGCATGCCTCAAGGTCCTGGTGGCCCTCATAGCTACCCTCCACCTATGCCAAACATGCAAATGCCACCAAATCCTAATGGAATGCCACCACCATGGATGCAGCCTCCCCCTCCACCAATGGGTCAGGGGCCAGCACCACCTGGACATCCCATGGGTAAGTATTATTGGTAATTTAGGCTTCTATCAATCTGCAGATAATAGACAATGTTTAAAACAAACTATACCTTTGATAATGAGCTTAAATGACATTTTTGTCCATTTGTTTTGTTTAGAATTTAAATAAAACTCACTCTATACTATGTGAAGTTTTTTTATTAATAATAATAATAATGAATTGACAGATGTTGTTAAAGGCATCCTCGATGGCACTGCAGGCCAACTGTGCGCATGTGCACACAAATACCTTTCGTCAAATTTCTTTAAAATAGTTGATTTATTCATTTCCTGCAACTATAGAGCTTGTATTACTGTTTAAGCATCCATAGAACATATATGTTTGATTTGGAGGTCTTACAATATGTTAGCGAGGGTTGGTTTATCGGGTGATGGGGTAGTGAAATCCATTGGAACACTGCAGACTGTCTACAGTCATGGCCAAAATTGTTGGCAGCCATAAACTTTTTTTATTCCCTTTGTGTGTACTGGAGCAAAACCAAGAAAGCAGGAAATAAGCAGATTTCACATTATATCACACAAAACTGCAAATATGGGCTGGACACTATTATTGGTACCCTTTTAAATCTTTGGATCAATAACATTTTCATGCATGTGATGCTCCTTTAAACTCACCTGGGACAAGTAACAGGTATGGCAATATAACAATCACACCTGAAAGCAGTTAAAAAGGATAGAAGTTGACACCAAGCATGGATAACAGAAAAAGAAGCGAGGACTTGAGAACCAAAGATGTGGAAAAATATCAACAATCTCAAAGTCCATCTCCAGAGATCTAGATTTGCCCAAACATCATCAAGAAGTTTGCAACCCATGGCACTGTAGCTTATCTCCCTTGGCGTGGACGGAAAAGAAAAATTAATGAAGGGTTGCAATGCAGGATTGTCCGAAAGGTGGATTAGCAGCATCAATCAGGTTCCAAAGACATTCAAGCAGTCCTGCAGGCTCAGGATGCATCAGTGTCAGCGCGAACTGTCCGTCAACATTTGAATAAATAGAGTTGCTATGGCAGGAGACCCAGGAAGACCCCACTGCTGACACAGAGACCTAAAATAACAAGACTACAGCCAAAATACAGTGGTACACCGAGATACGGATATAATGTGTTCCAGGTTGATGTTCGTATCTCGAAGCAAGTTTTAGATGTAAAACGCCTAATCTGTGCAACGGCTCTCAGAAGAACAGTATAAGTAGATAAAAAAAATGGAAAACCAGAGAAAAATCAAGGTTCTTCAAAAAAAAGTTTCTTCAATCCTTAAATCTACACATTGTTAATGTAATAAATGACAATAAAACACACGCAAAATACGTAACATGTACACAAATGTGAAACCTTACCTTGAGAGTGAGGAGGTGGAATAGGTGGCGGAAGACCTTACCGCACTACGTATGAAAGATTCTTGAGATATTTCACGAATTACTGACACCAACACGCTTTCAAGCACAAGCGCAGAGAATACAGAGTGTCAGAGTTTCTCTAACCTGCGCTACAGAACAGCACTTTCTACGTTATAAATGTTATTTTCCGACACCTTGGCTCTAACATTTGTAATAGCACATTATTGGTAATTTATACATAATGTTTTGCTCGATTTAAAACTGATTTAAAGTGTTTTAAGGCTTATCAGCCCCCTAATGCGCACTTTCTTCAAAGGTAGAAAAGAGTGCCAGGACCCGGAAGTGCAGCACGACGTGAGAAACAAGTGGAAAATAGTGCAGGAATGTTTTTTTGTTCGTATCTCGAATCAGTTTTTTTTATGTATCTCGAAGCAAAAAAAATTCCCACAAGACCTTTCGTTTCTCGAACATTTCATAACTCGAAGGGGGCATTTCCACTATGTTGTGAGGTTGTTCTGCTGCCTCTTGCACTGGGTGCCTTAACTGTGCAAGGCATCATGAAATCTGAGGATTACGATTACCAAAGAATTTTGGGTTGCAATGTAGGGCCCTGTGTCAGAAAGTTGGGTTTAGGTCCGAGATCTTGGGTCTTCCAGCAGGACAATGACTCCAAACAAACTTCATTAAGCACCCAGAAATGGATGGCAACAAAGCGCTGGAGAGTTTTAAAGTGGCCAGCAAGGAGTCCAGATAAAAATCCCATAGAACACCTGTGGAGAGATCTTAAAACTGCTGTTGGGGAAAAGTCGCCCTGGAGCAGTTTGCAAAGGAAGAGTGGTCCAAAGTTTTGAGTGCGGTGTAAGAAACTTAATTGATGGTTATCAAAAGCGTCTGAGTTCAGTTAATTTTTCCAAAGGGTGTGCAACCAGATAGTAAATGAAAGGTGCCAATAATTTTGTCCAGCCCATATTTGCCATTTTTTTTTGACATGTCAAATCTGCTTAATTTTTTTGTTTTGCTCCAGTACACTCAAAGGCAATAAATATGTAAATAGCAAAATGCAATGTTTATGCACTGCTTTTCCTGTGAGAAATACTTGATTTTCTGAAAATATTTCCGGGGTGCCAACAATGGCTGTAAGTGTCAGAGAGCAAGCGATGAATTTAATGCAATGGATGTCTACACAGCAAAACACTGCCAACAAGTGTTTATTACGTCCGGCAGGCAGTGCCCACAGAGGCTGTGCCATAAGCTTTCTGGAGACCACTATATATGCTGACTTGGTCTCTGTCTTCCAATGATTGTTGCTGGGGTCTTACGGTTTGTGACTGTCTATTAGAGGCATATCCATTCCGTGTTGTGAAAGATTAGGGGTCTTGTGTGGTGTTTTTTTTTTTTTTTTTATTTATTTATTTTATTATAGTTATATGGTTCTGGTCAAAGTTGTTAAATCCACAAAAATCTACATTTGTAGTGCGTTGTATTTTCTAAAAACCCAAGGGATTTTTCATGTAGTTTGCTTTTTATTTTGGGGGCACATTCACATGCAAATTTGACTTGAGCTTGCTCATTTGCAGGCAAGTAGAGTTTCGTACAAGTTCACATTGGCAAATGCTCTCCGGACATTGTTCAGAGCCAGTTTAGTCCTTGTCTCTGGTTCTTGTGAATGGGATGAATACCCAATGAGCTTGCACCACCCGGAAAAGTTAGTTCCGGAAAGCTCAATGTTTCCTTCCCTTGTCTGGTGATCAGGCTTACTGCCACCAGCCATGGGTATGATGCCACCACCACCTCCTAACAACCAACCACCTCCTCCACCCTCAGGACCTCTTCCACCATGGCAACAGGCTCCACCTCCCCCACCCTCAAGCAGCATGGCAGCCAGTGCTCCGCTCCCATGGCAACAGAGTAAGTGTTTGAGTAGGCTCTGTTTATTATCTCAGAGTAGTTTTACTTTTAGTTAAATTGGGTTTATCTTGTTTACCCCAGATACAACCACTACATCCACCCCTGGAACTGGAACTCTGCCACCATGGCAGCAACCTCAGCAGACGCCCACCTCAGGGTCTCAGCCCCCTCCACCCATGGGCACACCCTCCATGGTCCCACCACCACCTGGGGTCCAGCCTCCTCTTCCTCCTGGCGCCCCCCCTCCTCCGCCACCACCACCACCTGGCTCAGCGAATATGATGTATGTACCCCCTCCTCCACCTCCACCAATGGACCCTAGCTATGTGACGATGATGGGCATTCCTGGGATGTCTCCTTACGGGATGCCCCCTGCACCTCCACCACCTCCACCCCAGAACTAACGGTTTGCTTTGATCTCAATGGTCAGTGATGCCTACATGACACACACACACGTATATCTCAGAGCTGTACCTAGTTCTGTTTATGTAACAGCTTGTGATTAGCAGAGGTTTTTTTTTCTTATTTTCTCATTTGATCTTGGTTTAGATCTGTTTCAAATGCTTTGATGAGGAAACATTTAATAATTGAGCTAAAAAGTGTGTAAGCAAGACTGTAGCGGTAAATTGGCCACAATTGTTGATTTTTTTTTTTTTTTACTAGATTGTGATCTATTTGTAGAGTATTTGTTCAACATACGTATGTGCAGGGAATGTTTTACTTGGTTTTTGGCTGCTTTTTTGTTTTCATTCAGCAATAGTAACATGTGCTCCAGGTTCAGTCGTCCACATTCCGACAGGTGCATACATGAGCTTTTAGTCTCTTAAACCAACGTGCTTTTGTTGCTGTTGTACTAGACATTTCTACTGTCTTTAATGATGTTGATAATTGGCTTTCTCTCTTAGGTGATCTGTATAACTGTGCATCTTGTACCACTTTCAGTTTTTATTTAAACCTTTTGTTAATTGCCTTCCACCAAATGTATTTCAATATTTTTGTAATGAAGCTTTAAACAAAATAAAAGTTGGCATGGTGTTTAGTACTGGGGTTATTGCATTTTGCAAAATCTTAGGATTTCAAACAACCCTTAATTTCCCTTTTTACATTTTTTTTAATCCTAACTCCTTCTGTTGGTGTAAAGCAACAAACAAAGCTTTAATTACCGTATTTTTCGGCTCATAAGACGCACCGGCACATAAGACGCACCCAATTTTAAAAGAGGAAGATCTAGAAAAAAAAATTCTGAACCAAATACTTTTGTAAAATATTTTATATCAACTGTGTAAAAGTTAACAGCCAAACATGTAACATGAACAGACAGTGAACAGTAAAAGTAACAAAAAAAAGGCTGTAATGTTTTTCTTTGCCCCCACTCATCATTCTAAAGTCCACCATTCGTTATCACCATCACTGTTCCAGTGCAACATTGCCCCCACATTAGTAATACCGTAATAGCCAGTAACATTGTCCCCACATTACTAATAATAGCTAGTAACATTGCCACTACATTACTAATAATAGCTAGTAACATTGTCACTACATTACTAATAATACAGTGTTTCTCAAACTTTTTTAGTCGAGCCCCCCTTTAAACCTTGAAAAGAATGTAAAAGATATAAAATAATAATTATTTAATAATTAATAGCTATTTTAATGTAAAATAAATGTAACTACTCCTTACTGTTAAATAACTCATAATTTATAGCTTATTCAAGTGGCAATTCGGTTGCATGGTGTTAAGATATGATCCTTATGCGCTCTTTTCTGGTTAGGAACACTACCCAATTGCAGAGCACGTTACTTACGTTTGTTATCTCGTATGTACATGTGTGAGATGTACCGTTGAGAGATGATTTGAGTTTGAGTTTATTAAAGGAGAGTTTCAGTCATTGAGAGCGTTTTGTTTTCCACACGCGAGCAAGAGAGAGAGAGCGCACGGCAGCAGTTCCACTCGTGAGTGCTGATGCGGAAGCACCGCTGCGGCTACCGTAGCCAAGGCATTGTGGGAAATGTAGTTTTTTTCTCGTTTTCGTTACGACCGCGCTATGGCAGAGATGGGTGAAGACGTCAGCGCGCAGCGCTGGGTGTACAAATATGGCCGCGGCTTCGGCCTAGCTCCGGGGCTTTTACGTTCAATGTGTGAGAAACGGCAACAGTTTCGCTCGTGAGTACGGATGCGGAAGCACCGCTGCGGCTACCATAGCCAAGGCATTGTGGGAAATGTAGTTTTTTTTCTCGTTTTCGTTACGACCGCGCTATGGCAGAGATGGGCGATGACGTCAGCGCGCAGCGCTGGGTGTACAAATATGGCCGCTGCTTCGGCCTAGCTCCGGAGCTCCGGAGCTCTTACGCCTCTCATACGGCCGTGACCGGACTTCGCGGCGCTCTGCATTCGGTCTATAAGACGCACCAACTTTTCCCCCTCAGTTTTGGGGAAGAAAAAGTGCGTCTTATGAGCCGAAAAATACGGTAAATAACCCCCATCCCACCCAAGCTAATAATCATGCCCAAATATATATCTAAAAATATTTGATACATTTCGATAAATGTTGGCAGCCCTGGCTCCATTGTCTCTTTCCATATTTATTGCTTGATTAAACCTTCATAAAAACTGAGGAAATCTATTTTTGTTTTTATTTAAATTATATTAAAAGGCTCATGACCTGGGGCCTCATTTTTAATGGGTGAGTATGTACAAAACGTTTTTTTTGTTTTTATTAAGTTATGAAGACACAACTTGACATCAAAGTTTTTTCTGATCCTCACATGGACTATGAACTGTGCGTACGTAAACTTGTGCGTACTGTGGATATTCGAGGTATTAGTGACATCAAGTGGAAATGTCTACCATTCCGACAACTTGAAAAGCTAATATATTTGTTTAAAAAGATATCCAATACACTTTATGACTTATATAAAGCACACCTTATATCAAACCAATCTTAAAGATTACAATTTAAAATTGCATAAGGCACTAAAATGTTCACTTAAAGCGAAATTAAAAATATGGCAGTGAAAATATAAAATATTATGAACATCATTTTGGTGAGATGAGGAGATACTACTTATTTTAGGTTGACATGGTGTTGAGAATAATTGTAATTGCTAAACGTATAAAGACTGCTCAGACCCTAAATGTTACAAGATGTCTGGCTTATGGAGAGCGGCTCTCTTGGATTTATGTGCTGAATTGGGTCCAGCACTTCAGAAGCAACTGCTCTTTGGGTCTCCACCTTCCCTACACGATTTTTGATTTCTGTTTCTGAGAAATTCCTCTTTTTTTCAACCATAATGCACAACTCAAACAAAGGCCGGGGATGCTAGTCTAAATATATATATTTGCTTTGCATATATGAGGTGTTTTGCATTGACCATATATGGTGTGAACGAGGGCATTTGTGGCGGAAACCAATACACACTGAAGCGCGCACACTTGTCACATCTACATATAAAAAGGTTAATATGGATTTTACCTGCCCCTACATCTGATGCATTTTACCTGGGTGTGTGGAGTTAGGATGCAGCTGTTCTGCTTTGAAAATCCATACCATTAAACGGAGTTCTCTGAAGACTACAAATTGTTTGCAGACCTGTATGGATTGATGGTCGGTATGTCCACCCCTACGCTCTTCCCCTCCGTTTTGCACATTCATGTGAGACAAAGGGTTGTCCCAATTATTTTTTGAATGGACTGAGCACCCACTACCTCCACGTGTAGGAAGAATCCAACCCACACTTCAAGAATAAGGAGGTGTATTACATCAGATGCTGTGCTGCCTGTTCATTTGCTTCTTACCTGAAAATGACTGTCGGAGCAATCAATGAGACCCACAGAAGTACGTCATTTAGATATTATGAAAACAATCATGTTATTTTGGTCTATATACAGGTCCTTCTCAAAAAAATGTGCATATTATAAAGATAAACATTAGACTCTTATATTTTGAATTCTTTACAACTGGAGTATTTCAAGCCTTTTATTGTTTTAAATTGATGACTTTGGCATAGACCTCATGAAAACCCCAAATTAGCATATTTCATCCTACCGATTAAAGAAAATGGTTTTTAAAACAAAAAAAGTCAATCTTCAAATAATTTTGATCAGTCATGCACTCAATACTTGGTCAGGAATCCTTTTACAGAAATGACTGCTTCAATGGGGCGTGGCATGGAGGCCATCAGCCTGTGGCACTGCCGAGGTGTTGTTATGGAGGCCCAGGATGTTTCGATGGTGGCCTTAAGCTCCTCCAGAGTGTTGGGTCTTGTGTCTCTGAATTTTCTCTTCACAATATCCCACAGATTCTCTATGGGGTTCAGGTCAGGAGAAATGGGTCTCACAACGGTGCGCCAAGGGCGTCAAAATCTTAAAATGCAGGCTTCAAATGCATCCTACTTTCCCCTGAATTCGCAGAATGCATCGCGACCATCCTTCGTGGCTTCAGATATCCCACAATACTTTGTTTTGTTTTTTTCCTTAGAATCAATACAAAACAAACTTGAATTTTTATTTACATGTAAGTAACATGGTTTTTTATTATAAAGGACAGGATGTTCAAGCTTTAAATGCTGGTAGTGATGGGCGTATATTGTAAAACATTTTTATTTTAAACGTTCATTGTAAACATTAAGACATGCAGACAACTAAATGTTAACAAAGTATTGGTGGATGTAATCATGTTTAGAAGCAGACAGAGTTTATAAAACTTATAAAAAACAGAAAACAAAGAGAGATTACAAACGTTGCACTTTTATATTGCAATTTTACATTCGCCATTGTTTTTATTTCTTGCACAAGCAGTATAAATGTATATGCACAAAAACTATATGATGGATTTAAATTTTTTTTGCATGAGCTATTCCTCTACCTGCCGCTAGAGACTGGCTCCAGAAGTGAGCAGGTTTTCATTCACTTCAATGTTCAATTGTATACTTTGGGGCTGATAAACACATATTTCCACTAGTTTTGTTGACCTAGATCTTTGGATTTGACCACATGAACACTGGGGGAGTGTTTTTTTTTCTTTCTTTTTTTCTTTTATTAGCTGGTTTAAGATTTGGCATATAAATTATGCATAATTAAAGAGCATGGTTTCTTGATGGGCAGTAATTGACAGTTCTTTCAGCCAGTTATTCCTGCTCATTTCATCTGTTGAACTTGGCTACTCCTTGTTTTTTTTATATATTTTTTTATTTTTAGAGTTTAATGTTGGGTTGTTTCTTTTTTGTGTTTGTTGTTTTAGTTGTGTATGTGGTTTCTAAGTCCAGTTCAGTTCTAAGACCCCAAATTGGTGCCATCTAGTGGTAAAAAGAAGGAATAACCCCTTGGAAGTACAAGACCTGTGAGATTGTTTGTGTTTTTTAAAGTTCTGGCCCAAAAAAAGCATGTCCCAAAAAGTGGTTGGAACAGTTTATATAAGATTTAGGAAAGATTATAACCAGTTATAAAATATAAAAACAATTCATGCACTTATTCATGACAATATTTAATTGTATTTTTGTGGAATTGTAGAATTATTATGTAATGTAATGGAAAAAAACTTGTTAAAAAAGAAGCATTGCCACAAAAATGTTTTCAATTTATTTTATTAGAGCAAGCTTGTAAAGAAGTTAAAACAATAAAGAGACCCTGGACTTTTAAGGGTTAAGAGAACTACTTAAAGTTTTGTAAAGTCCTTGCTAAAATGAATAAGATATTGTCCATATTTTAAAGAGGTTTACATCCACTTACATTTATGCCAAGTAGAATATAGTCAGTAGGTTATGAAGCCAGAAGACTAGACAGTGACCCGCCCATTTGGTAAATATCCAGGTGGGAGGAGCGTGTTTTTACAGAGATCATAGTGCGCGCTCACTGTGTGTGCGCGCGACCCTGAAGCATCAGCTGGAGATCACGGTTACGCGCGCCGCGACACGCTGCAGACATCACGTAGACCTCGATCCCAGTGCAGCAAATCTAACATTATACACCAGTCTGCAAGATGTCCAAGCCACTGACGGACCAGGAGAAGAGGAAGCAGATTTCCGTGCGAGGTCTTGCCGGGGTCGAAAACGTCGCAGACCTCAAAACCAATTTTAATCGCCATCTGCACTTCACTCTGGTCAAGGACCGCAATGTGGCAACCAAGCGCGACTACTACTTCGCCCTGGCGCACACCGTCCGCGATCATCTGGTGGGACGGTGGATCCGGACGCAGCAGCACTACTACGAGAAAGACCCGAAAGTAAGACCCCCTAAAGCCGCAGTTTTCATCCCAAGCTCCGCGGCCGAGCCGGGGCTGAAGTCGCGCGTTGCGCAGCTAGACTCGCGATCCTGCAAAATAATAAATTACATCTTTTCATCGTATTTGGGGGTGTAACGTTATCGTTTGCACGCCGTATGTGAGTGGCGGACACGGAGGCTGCGGTTACATAACTGTCCAGTGCAGATTGATGGCAGGAAGGAGCTCAATGAAGGTCCTGCAGATCGGATCTAATGTTTGACAGCACTGTGCCCTTGGAGAGCATCAACAGGTCAAAGCGTTTTTACCAAAGATTTACCTCCTGTCTGTTTATCAAACCCGAAGTTTATTCCGTCTAAAACCATCCACCTTGCAGAAATCCGGGGATTTTCCGTTAAACACACGCCTTCAAAACGCATTCATTTCACGATCATTACAATGACGTCTCTTTGAGTGCTGCATCTTGTTATTTCCTCTTGACACTTTTAAACTGGTGTGCGATTTGACGTTAGTTATGACGTAATGACAGTTCAATAAAATCCTTATTGAGAGTCAATACATCTATTGCAACATGATGGTTCTCCAACCTCCCCACAGGAGCTCTCACTAACAGGGGTAGCTTTTGAGGAAGTAAAGTACCAAAATACGGCTTTGCACATTATTCTAAAATGTCACCGAAAGAAAAAAGAGGAGGGTCTTTGCAGATTGCTAGCTCCGAGTGACAGAAAAAAGCTGCTCCTGTCAAGACTCTTCACATCTAATTAACATGAAATAAATTGATGTTAAATTATGGTGACCAAGCATCTTGTCTTTTGCTCGGACAAGTCCACTTTTTACATACAGTCTCTTGGATAGGGACTTTGGAACTCTTTTTCATAGGACCACTACCTTGGCCGGTGCTTTGCACACAATACTACAGTACTACTTTGTTACGACGTAATTACAGAGAGTATAGATCCTTTTGTTTGTTAAGATAGTATCTCTGTGAGACTCTTCTATTATTTATCTTATTACTGTTATTAAGAGATATATTGTTGAAGCTGTATTTTCTAACAAAAGAGTTCATATTTGGATTTCATATTATTTATTTATTTGAAAAGAGTGTAAAGCTATTAGTTTGTTAAGTTTTTTTAACAGATTTTTACAGATTTCATTTATTTTAAAGTTAATTTTTCACCATTGAAGCATAATAAAGTATGTTCATCAACCTCCGAGAAGCCTGTAAGAATTTGTGTCTTGAGGCTGTGCCAAATTGTCATCTTGTACGTTTAAACTGTACCCTGGATTTAAATCATTGCAGGATGTTCAACCTTAACTAGAATGCACTGAATATTTATTCGATCTTTATTTTGAGTCAATGTGTCCGTCACAATACACTGTAATTTCCCAACCTCTCCACACTTCTGTGGGCAAGCTCTGATTATTGTGTATGTAAATTTGAGAGAAATAAGCACAACATAAACAAATACAGCTAGCTAACTACTCTAAAATAATTTGAAGTAGAAAATACTAAACAATTTTAAAGGGCTTTGCTTGTTGCTAT
The DNA here is from genome assembly GCA_007224835.1 of Danionella cerebrum. NCBI lineage: Eukaryota > Metazoa > Chordata > Actinopteri > Cypriniformes > Danionidae > Danionella > Danionella cerebrum. The sequence continues at coordinate 748,324 of SRMA01026831.1, read as the reverse complement.
CTCTGAGTGACAAACAAAAGCTGCTCTTGTCAGCACTAATTACTTTAATTAGCAAAAATAAATTGATGTTTAATATACATCTTTTGTATTTCAAATGCTCATTTTGATTTCACAATATTGTGTCATAATATACTTGGTTTTAAATTATTGCTGGATTTCAATCGTATATTACAATGTAATGACCGTTTAAGGCACATGTGTCAAACTCATATCTTGAAATTTAGATGTGGCCCGCCATGTCCACTCATATCCAGATGTGGCCCGCCATGTAATCTAATCGCGAGAGCTTAAAAGTTTTGAGTGTCTAAAAAAACAAACAAACAAAAAAACTACCTTTCCCACAATGCCTACGGTAGCTGCAACGGTGCTTCTGCTTCCGCATCCATACTCACGAGTGAAACTGCAGAGCTGCCGTTTCTCACACATTAAACGTAAGACCCACGCATTTGAGTGATCTCTCACGTCACACCTCCGATTTCTCATGCTAAAATAAAATTCAAGATGTGAAAAGGGGCGGAGCTAATAGTTTATCTGCGATGTTTCTTGAGCCTGATAATAAAAGATGATGATCGATATGCATCGTCTTCAGTCTGTGAGGGTTTTTTCGCTAAACAAATTACAAAAATGCTATTTTTCTTTATTCACTTGGACAGTTTGATCCTTCATTAATGGAGTTATGTGGGTTTTCATAAGCTGACAAAAATCAAAAGGATTTATGATAAAACAACAAGCATACAATTGTTTCTATGCAACTGAATTGTCACTTGAATAAGTTATAAATAATGAGTTATTTAACATTAAGGAGTAGTTACATTTATTTTACATTACATTCGATTACATTTATATGAGTTTTACATTTATAAGTTACATGTGGCCCTTTGAGGACAGCCATTATGCTAATGAGGCCCTCTGTGAAAATGAGTTTGACACCCCTGGATTATTGCAATCAGTATTGTGAGTTAGTGTGTCCATCATAATACACTGTAATTTTCGAACCTCTCTGCAAATCTGTGGGCAAGCTCTCATTGAGAAATAACATTGGCAGCTCACTAATAAAAAATATTAAATAATCAGAAGAAAATACAAAATAATAAGCAAACTGCTCTGAGAGGAAGAGGACTTTGCTAGTTGCTATCTCTCAGTGCCAGACGGAAGCTGCTCCTCTCAGGACTCTTCACTTTTTCCTTTGAGTTGTTTTGATCTTGTTTATGTTCGCAAAAAGAAAATTTTTTGTCATTTCGATATTATCGCTCAACTATTTGAATTGTAACCAAGACATTCTTTCTCCAGAATACCAATGTAACTGTAAACATTCTAAAGAAATATAGGGTTTCTCAAATATTTACCTGTGTTTTTGCTCAGAACATCCTAAACGAATCTCATTTAACCCTTAGAAGTCTGTGGCCGTTTTGAGGGTTTTTTACTACTTTAAAACTCATTTAGTATATTTTCATTTTCATAATACTACCCCAGCTTCATTTTAAACAAATATTTTGTAACAAATATATTTCTCAGGATTCAATTTTGTCATTCAGGCAAAATACAACATTTTAGGCAAAATAAGAATTCATAAATGAATTTTTGAACCCCTGCAAAAAAACAAAGACCTTATACACTTTTCCAAGCACTTTTTGTTCCATTCAAGACAAATGTGCGTTTTCTCATATTTTGATTTGAATTACTTTATCTTGCAAATTAACTCTTGCAAACTCTCTCTTTGCGTAAAAACACAAAATATCAAAACTAATAACCCTCTTTGAAATCTACACAATATATTTGAAATCAAAATTAAACAGTGGGTCATCTCATTCCTACTTAATTCAAACAGTTGGTGTGATTGGAACACTCTCTGGTGCATGCACAGACTTCTGTGGGTGAAATGAAACTTTGTTAATGCAATAAACACAATATTAAAGTCTTAATACATTCAAAACATCTATTATTTATAAAACATCTGAGAATTTTAGTTTTGAAATGAATAAATCATTTGAGTCACTATAATTTGGGCTCTGTCCCCATCCCAGTGTTTATGTAAATTAAGGTTCTTATCAGTTTTTTTAATGCAACCAAGTGGTAAAAAACAATTAATATACCTTTCACATTCAAATATATGTCACAAATATGTTTGTACTATACTAATATGAAAACTAAATGATTTCAACACAAAAGTCTGAGTAATATGAAGCTAATATATTTACAAATAGCAAATGAAGGCACCTAGAGATTCATAAAATTTATCTGAAATAAAGAAACAACTGACCCAGTCTTACTGGAGAGGGTTTGATTTAAATGTTAATGCATGGAAACATACTGATGTGTTTGGTATGTTTCATCGTTATCTGAACGGCTGGCATTCTGACAGAGAGGTTAACCTTAAACTGCTGACCGCTAATGCTGCTATTTTTACATAGGGCACATCCTCGAGACAACACGTATACACATTCTTCCCTTCTAACCTCTGTTGTCATTTATAGACAACACCACAAAATATTCAAAGCTAAAGTGTTGTAAACTAGCAAATTGCACGCTACGGTATTATTATGCAACCCTTGGCTGCTAAAAGGTCTTTTTGTTCCAGTCAGTAAGGATATGAGACAGATTAGGCTTGCGTTGTGCACCTGTCACAATAATGCTCGTCACTGGAGAGTCACACAGTCTGCTCAGCAGCCGGGGCTTTATAGCTCCTCCTCGCCTCTCACTCAAAATGGCTCTCAGCTGTTTAATTAAGATTCTGAGATTATTTATCATTGATGGTGTTATAGATAGAGTTTACATTTAGTTATCACCACTATAAAGATTGTAAAAAATTTAACTAATGATGAATTAATCAAATTTTAGGCTAAAGAAGTGTTTCTTTACCTGCTTAAAGGTCTCTACACACCGGTCCAAATTTTCTGTCTGAAGGTTTGCATAAATCTTCGGATGTCTTCTCAGCAGGGTGCTCTTTGTCTGGGGTGGGGAAATATTGATGCAATCACGCTCCCTACCTGAAGATGGCACTTGGGGTACAACAGTTGCACTCCGTGCCACACAGAGAACAAAATCATGGTTGTCTAGTGGTTTATGCTTTTGCTGGCGGGAGTTGTTTTGACAAAAATGGGGAGAAAAGAGAGGATTTGTGGGACTATTTCTTTCCTGTTTCCTCTATGTTATTATGAAAATGTGGGATGAGCACCACCGCGAAGATCTTTTACATCCCACTCACATCATCAAAAGAGCTCGCTTTCACAGGTCATTGTCCTTGTGTAAAACGGATTTGATATGATAGTGTTTTGTTGGCACCACTCATTCAAGTCAGATATGTGTAATGTCCCATTGGTTCGAACAAAACTTCCAAACGAAAAATTGGATCAGTGTATAGAGGCCTTTGGTCCTGATTTGGTCGTGACATAAACCTGAACAAGCAGAGTTTTAAATAGGAACAACATGGTATTGATATGTAGACTCTAATAATCTTTACTAAAATGCTAGTCATATTTTGTGAGCTATGCTAATCTAAGCTAATAGTGCTGTCGCAACATCTGAAGAAGGCTGAATTTTGCATGATGTTTGTTTACCAATTTTTATCTGAAGACCAGCTGGGTCGTAAAACTGTGTATCCTAGGAAGTGAGTTATAAGTAACAAAGTAAGAGTCAAAGTCATTGAGAACAAACTAGAGAAAACAAAACATAAACTTGATAATCCACAGGAGGTGTAGCTTGAAAGTTTTGGGAATTATGAGAACTGTGGATCGTAATCCATGTAGTTTAAAGATAATATGCAGTGTTTAACCAATTTGAAGCATAATAAAAAGTACCCCAGATGCGCCAATGGGATCTTTAGTTTAGCTTAGCATAGATAGATGAATACAAATAGACCAGTAGCATTTCAGTATAAAAAGATCACAGTTTCAATATTATTACGAAATATTTGGTATAATAACGAGATTCCTTTAGAATTATGTTGTGTTTTTAGACAATGTTTTGAAGGATGACACAGTTAGGAACCATGCTCAATAACATTTCATTTTAAATACACACGGGATCCAGATACAGCAGGGAGACGAACAGTAATACAAAGTAAATTACTTAGGTTAGGGAAATGTAAATTCACATTTTAATTGTAAGTTTAAGTATTTCTGTTTATGATACAAAAAGAATGATTGCTCTATCCTATGTAGTTCCAGTTTTACAGGCATTTAAAAATTCATATGCAATTGGGAACGCCGGCGCTCCCGTAGGTCTTAAAGCGAACATGTCGTCGGCGTCAGAATAATGACATGCGCAATACCATAGCTCATGGTAAAAACATTAAAAAAAAGCACAATAAAAAAATCTCAACAGATTCTGAAAGCTGTTGAGACCTTTCTAATGCTGTTACATTTATTATGGTTGTGATGACATTGCATGTGCCAGGGGTGGGAAGTTTGTGGAGCGTAGGACAGCAGTGACAGATGAGTGATTGCTTTCCTCCTTTGAAAAGACTTTAGCTGTGTTTTAGAGGAGATTTGTAAATATTATATTTATACTGTATATAATAGTATAAGCATTGTTTTAGTAGTAGTAATAGGTTTATTAGTGTTTACTCTGTTGTATGTCTGTGACTCTTTCACATTCGCGTATGAAGCATGAGACCTTTCATATCTCGAACATTTCGTAACTTGAAGCATCTATATCTCGGGTACCACTGTATTAATATTATGATTTAAATCTTTTGCTTCTTTCTTCATCTAGCGCGTGTACTACCTCTCTCTGGAGTTCTACATGGGTCGGACCCTTCAAAACACCATGGTAAATCTTGCTTTGGAGAATGCCTGTGACGAGGCCATCTATCAGGTGAGAGAAGATTTATAACAGAGCTCTAATAAGGCGTATTAACCTCTAGAGTGATGTTGTTGTGTCAAGTATACGATTTTCAGCACAAATATCTTTAATTACGTTCAGAAACTTACTCAGAAATCCAAGAAGGCTATCATGGAGAGTCCGTAGATCTGACAAAATAGATCCCTGGACACTGGATCCCTGATAGACATTAAAAGACAGATTGACAAAAGGACTGAGGACGCAGACACTATAAATGCACAAGAAAACCAAACTAAGTGAGGGTGGGATCAGGTGAACACAATTAGGTAACATCCAAATTAGGTGGAGATAATCAGAGACAATCCCTGAACACAGGTAGCCCAATCCAGATGCTATTACACCCATTTCTCCGATTCACTAACTCGTCAGGACTACTTTTTTTTTAAATCATTTTTTGGCCATAGCCTTTTTTTGTATGATTTTTTTTGGAATGGAAAGGACAGTTGAGATAGACAAGAAATGTGATGAGGAGAGTCATCGAGATACAATACGATACTCCCCAGAGCTCGACTGTTTTGGTAAATTCATGAGTTTTCAATCAGAACCAGTCCATGACTCATTCTGACCCCCTACTATGATTTCTACCATAAAGGTTCTCGGACACTTAAACCCAATTGCAGGTCGCTGTATTAACATTTGTTTGTAGAGGAAAACAGCTTGTCTAAAATGCATATAATAGTATACAAGTACATATTTAAAATAAATGAGAATTTGTCTCATTGTTTATAACAAATATTTTTTCTTACATTGTCATATATTGCACCCATACTGCACACAAATGTGTATATACCCATACTGCACATAAATGTGCAATGTCTTGCGTATTGCTCTTGTTGCACTGTCATGTCTTGTTTGTATTTGTATTTCGTATTGTAAGTCTGCACTGACTGGAGTTTGCACATAAGCTTTTCACATGCGACAATAAACGTGATTTGATTTGATTTGGTCATTGTAATACTTCGGATCTTTGTTCCACTTCTCTGATTTATTTAATTCAGGAGGATATGAAAGAAGAAGGTCTCAGGATCTCCACTGCTGTTCTGACAATGCTATTATATAGTGAGGAAAGATGAAATAGGAAACCAAAGGCATATTGTACTCTTTCTCAGGGATCAAATATAACATTCTGTTGATTGACATCGACCCCTAAACCTTTCATAACACAATAAGCCTTCTATTTTCACTCAGCTTGGTTTGGACATGGAGGAGCTGCAGGACATGGAGGAGGATGCCGGCCTGGGTAACGGAGGTCTCGGTCGACTGGCAGGTGAAAGGAGTATTTATGATGCTGGAAAAATGCTCAAAAGGTTGTTGTATTATTTGTTTATTGAACTTAGTTCCTTTTTCCTGCAGCTTGCTTCCTCGACTCAATGGCAACTCTGGGTTTGGCGGCATATGGCTATGGAATCCGCTACGAGTTTGGGATTTTTAATCAGAAAATAGTGAAGGGCTGGCAGGTAAATTACAGACTAAGTTAAATCTTCTCAAATCACATTTAATGTTCCTTAGTAAATTGGAGACGTCATGTGACAGGTTGAGGAGGCCGATGATTGGCTGCGCTATGGCAACCCATGGGAAAAGGCCAGACCTGAATACATGCGTCCAGTGCATTTTTATGGTCGTGTGGAGCACCACCCCGATGGCGTGAAGTGGGTGGACACACAGGTGAGAGCTCAACAAATCTTGTTGTAAGTGGAACGCAATGGAAAAATGTAAATATCTTTATATTTGTACACTTCCTATACCCCACAAACAGCCGGTGTTTAACCCGTTTAACATGAACAGTGTAAACTGTTTAATGAAGTTCTTGTGTGTACAATATGTTAGATTAATTACTAAATGTATATCTCATATAGTTACAGTGTCAATTTAAAAAGCTTTTAAAAAGTTTGTTTTTAGGAACCAAGCTTTGAAGAGGGGAAAGAACCTATAGAGCGAGAGGTGTCGATGCAGCGACCATTTTGTTTGTAATCTTAGTTTCCACTAGGAGTCCTGCTTTTCTTTGTGATGTATCTTGTCCGATGAATATAATTATAAATATTCATTTTTAAACACCAGTTATTTACCTGCAGAACTGTACATATTTACGACTTGGAAATAGAATATATTATGCCAGTAAAACTATTTGGCAAGGATGATTGGGCTCTCAGAGTTTGCAGGTTGGTAGGTGATTTGAAGCTTTTGAACTGGTGTTACGTGTATGTGCTTATTCCAAAAACAAAGTAATTAACAATATTTAAAAGAGGGGAAGGGGGTGGGTAGTGCCTTTAGGTCTCTCGTCTATTCCTGATTATGGGTAGAGTTTCACTTTCAATTTAGCTAAATAATGCTGCGTAATTTAGTTTCTCATGATTTCCAATTAAAAAGTACAAAATAAACAACTATTACTTATTAAATTAAGTTAAAAAATTATACTTTTTGAAAATTGTATTTTTTTGGTACTTTTCCTTAAAATTTATTCCTTATCATCTTCTGACCATGCTGATTAAAAGTTATAAGAATAATTTATTGATATTGCCTGCAAATTTTTAGCACAGTGACAAACACAAACCCTCATATGAACAGAGATTTATAAGAACCAGCTGAACACTGATGTTCACAATGAATGGAACCATCATAATGTCTGGGATTTTTTTTGGTTCAGTGTTACACTTACTACAGACATAAATACATGTTTAAAATATTAAAATATATGAGAAGTGAATATCCCATTCCCAACCAACAGAAGATTTTATTGTGCACAGTAAGTGTAAAAAAAAAAAAACTCAAGCAGTCACAAGCAGTGTTTTCTCTGGCCAAGAAATTTTGCCTGGCAAGACAAATCCAGCCTTGAAAAACATTGACTGCCATATGCATTGCATCCATTGTTCCTTAACCAAAGAGCTCACATGTTGCCCTTTTCGTTGATAACTGGAAAACTGTGTGATGGGTGTTTGTCCTTGTGACAAGTCAGTGGGTATATTTGAATGGCAGTGTGTTCATTGTGAAACTAAAATTTGTCCTGCATAAAAATATTACCAAAAGTAGAGAATTGTGTACTGTTTTCAAAAAAGTGTGTTTTAGAACTGCAATTTGTGTACAAACTGTGAGCAGGAACTGTGTATGGATCAAAAATAAGGAAGGGTAAGGAAATGGCATATTACTAAAGGCAGTTGAAGAAGTAAAGTACGGGTTTATGTCTTGATTGGTATTTAATCCGCTTGGTCCATCTTGGCACATATCCGCTTTGCACAGGCCGCTAGCACCACCCGCTGGCGAGGAAGTCTAACAGCAGAGGGCGATCTTCTACCGGGACTCTATTGCTTCTCCTGCAGTTCCCGGATGTGAGCTGTCGAATTTGAACCACTGAATTTTCGGAGACGAATTTGTAAAGTGAATAAAATTAACTGAAAATTGTCTGACGAATGTTATTGTTGGAATTATTAAACAAACTGAATATTTTGGAAATGGAATTTGTGAAGTGAATATTAATTATTGAAATTTTTAGCAATGAATAAGGTGAAATGTTTCTGATTGAAATATTCAATACTTAAATATACAACCATGTTAAAATGCAGCGCACAGAAATGCAACCCCAGTAAATAAAATGCATAAAAATGTAAGCACTGTTTATTGCAATGCATTTTTTCCCCAGTTGTGTAATTCAGCAAGCTTTTTTTTTCAAATACTTTTGGCATTATTTTTGTACCATACTGTGCTTATAATTTAGTAGAATTGGTTCAGGGGGTTGGAAATAGACTTAGTTGTTGTGGTCAAGTACCAGAATTGATGTATAAACATTTGAGAAAAACTTTGTTTACAAAAATTGGAACGTCTCTATGCCCTGGGATTATTCAGTTTTAATTGCAACACCACCTTGTGGTCAGAAGATATCTTACATTTTTTAATTGTTTGTAACTTGCAAAAGCTTTAGTCTATGGTCTGTTTGAAATGGGTGCAAATCTGTTGATAATGTCATCTTTTTTGATCTCTAGGTCGTGTTGGCTCTTCCCTATGACACCCCTGTACCTGGATACAGAAACAACATTGTTAACACCATGAGACTCTGGTCTGCCAAGGCTCCCTGTGAATTTCACCTCAAAGACTGTGAGTTGTTTCCAAACAGGAAATTTTAAGATTGATAAATCTTTAATTAAAGGGATGTGGTGTCTCTTCAAAGCCGTTTTCCCCAATCTCCGGAATCCTTGGTTTAGCCGCCTGAGGCATCAGAAGCGATGTCTTTATTATCACATCTAAACGTGTGGGATAGGCATCTCACTAGTCACCCATGTAGAGGTTTCAAATAACAAAGTTCAAATACTTTGTTACCTTAGTTAAGTAGAAATTTCAGGTATCTACTTTAATGGAATAATAATTTTTCATACTACCTTTTACTACTACTTCTTACATTTTCATGCAATTATCTGTTTTTTTTTTTTATTTCTTACATTTTAAAAATAGCCCCGTTATTCTTATTAAATTTTAAAAACAAACAAACAAACAAACAAACAACAACAAAAAAACATCTTGATATATCGTGCTTTCCGAAAAGAGTCAATTTGATTGTAGTTGGATGAGAAGTGTAAACATGTACCGCTCTGACACCTTACTGTTTGGAACGCAATCAATGATCCAACCAGTGCGTCACATCACGTCACGTCACACGCTCCTGCAAGGACATTTGAATTAAATACAATTTGTGACTGAAAACGTTTTGATAAGTTGAAAAGACCAAGCACCAGTGAAGAGCTTGATAGCCTGGAAGACCTTTGTACATCCCTGAGCGTACCTCGAAGAATTTTTTTAAATGGTTGGGTCCAAAAACAGCTCCTTTCGAAGGGCGCCAATCTCTGTGTACCTGAGTACCACGAGCTAAGAGCTTTCAAAAACTCGCCGTCTAATTTGAAAAAGCATATTGAGGTAAGGTTATTGATGAGATGCCTCTAAAGTTTGTCATTTGAACCTTTAAAATACCAATAGTCAACAAGTCTTAATATCTTTTACTCCATGACATCCTTTAATGCTCAGGAGAACACGTACACTTTTTGGTTCTTTATTGTATTTCCATTGTATTTGTATTCTTTTCCAAACATTAACATTTCCATCACACATCTAATATTATTATATAAAATTTGCACACAAATATATTTTCTGCGATTGACTGGCAACCTGTCGAGGGTGTACCCTTGCTTCTCGCCAGATGTGCAGGTCCCCAGACCCCGTTGAGCACCAGCAGATTCCTGTGACCCCGAATGGGAACAAGCGGGTTGGGAAATGAATGAACGAATTAATATATATATATATATATTTTTTTTTTTCCTGTTTTTTCCTGTTTTTATACTTTTAAGTAGTTTTAAAACCAGTTCATTTATACTTTTACTTGAGTAAAAAGCTTGAGTCGATACTTCCACTTTTCAAAAAGTATTTTTAAACCCTAGTATCTATACTTCGACTCAAGTAATGCTTTTGACACCACTGCACCTGTGCTACCTAATGTTATAGAAGACCAGAAGACAGAATTGAGGACAATCTGGTGTTAAATCAAATATGATTTCATTATAAGTCTAACATCTAAAAGAATTAAACGTTAGAAGTCCAGGACTTTTTTGACCTTTTTCATTACTTTACAATTTGCCCTGATAAATTACCTTTTGTGGCAATGTTTGATATAATTTTTTACTACAACCCCAGCTTCTTTTTTCACCAATGTTTTTTTCATTACATTACACAGCAATTGAAAAAAAAATAAAGTAGTGAAAAGTAAAAAAATCTAAAGTGTTGACACAAAATACAAATTCATAAATCCCCCAAAAAGCCAAATATGTAAAAGTCAAAATATTGTGAAAATTGTAAAAAAAAAAACAAAAAAAAACAGGCAAACCTCCCCTAAACCATATACACTATTCCAAGAACTTTTTGTTCCATTTTGCTTTTTTAGACCAGAACTTTTAGACCACAAGCCATATCACAGGTCATGTATTTCCTAGTAATTACCTTGCAATTAGGCACCATAACTCTTGTAATGTTCGTTTTACACAAAAAAAATACCAAAACTAATACCTTTTTGATACCTATACATTATATTAAAAATTAAACAATAGGTGCATTGCATCATTCCTTCCTAATTCAAAACAGCTAATGTGATTGGCACATGCACCGGTGCATGCAGATACTTCTTAGGGTTAAGAGTTATTTCAGATGTCAGAAATGTTCATCTATTGAACAGCAACATCTTTTCTCACTTGTCTTCACAAACAGTCAATGTTGGTGGTTACATCCAGGCAGTTTTAGACAAGAATCTAGCGGAGAATATCTCCCGTGTGCTTTACCCCAACGACAATGTGAGTGCCTTTCAGATTCTCTCCTTAAAAAGATATCTCAGCACTCTGAAACTCCTAATATAATCAGATTCTCTTCCTCATGTGTGTCAGTTCTTTGAGGGCAAAGAGCTGCGTCTGAAGCAGGAGTATTTTGTGGTGGCTGCCACTCTACAAGACATCATCCGCAGGTTCAAAGCCTCCAAGTTTGGCTCCACTGAAGTAGTGCGTATGGACCTGAGTGCACTGCCGGAAAAGGTAGGTGTTGTGAATTTAGGTAATTATACCAAACATTTGGCTGAAACATTTCTAATCTGTGCATTTGTTTGATGTCATTTTAGGTCGCTATTCAGCTAAATGATACTCATCCTGCAATGGCAATCCCTGAACTGATGAGGATACTGATGGATGATGAGAAACTGACTTGGGACAAGGTGTGCAGAAACCCATTCTCTTTGATTTGAGATGCTAGTAAACTTGAGGGCTGTGTGTTTAAAGGCGATGAGGGATCTGAAATATATAACATTTTCTCTATGCCCGGAGTGGCCATCAGGGGAGAACCGGGAGGACGCTTTGCCATGACCATTGCTGACAAATTTTCTTGCTTTTTTGGCTCCCACCAGCACATAACGAAATATAGCACAACAAATGACAGGGGCCTCATACAGTGGATCTTTAATTTTAAGAACAAGAGTTACACACCAGCCGGAGTGTGTCAATGCGTCTGTTTTTTCACACAGTGCGTCAAACCACTGTGACGTCTCATTTGGTCACATTTTTTTCAGCTGAGAAAGTGAGCGGTAGGCGGTGCTCAAGAACAGAGGGCCAGAAGAAGAGAAGAGCATTGTTGAACTTTTAATCAATTTAGTTTACGAGCACAAAGAGCTTCATGACAAACATCCTGAAAGACGGCCTATGAAGAGTAATTTCAGTGAACGCCATCCTCTTCTCTACAAACGCGCATCACATACAATGTGAATTGCTTCAGCGCAACCGTGATGCATGGAGTAAATTGCGGTTATCTGAAGCACCATCTAGTGTTCAGGAGAGGGTCTGTGCACTATGTTGAAATACACCCATCCTGAGAATTCGAGACCCATTCATGATTTCTAAGTCGGAGCACAAAACCACAATCAAATATTTATTGACCTCACTGTAATTCTGAAAAATCGACGTCCATTCCCCAGTATTTTTTAGGTAGCAGAAATTCTCTCTCTTTGTAAGCTTGCAGTAAAAAAAAACATTTATAACACAGTTTGTTTACTGAGTGATTGCTCATTCAGACAGCTTCTACCCCTTGTTTCTCTTGTCTCACGTCTTTGTTTCTCCCTCACTCTCTCTATAAATATCGAGTAACTTGTAGGAAGTTTGGGGTGGGCTAATCTTCAGTCTAAACTCCAGACATGCATTGTTTAGGAGGATACTCATGTAGGGACAAGGTGAATTTTGAAGCTTTACTCAGAAAAAGTCTTCTACAGAAAATTACGTTTCAGTTAAAGTAAAATATTGATAATATGGATTAGGGCTGAACGATATTCTGTTTTGACATCGATATCGCGATGTGCGCATGCGCGATATTCACATCACCGGAACAGATGATGTGAGGGTAGAAGCCCATGGTGTATAACAGAACGGTAGCATCATGTAGCAAAACACGAGTTTGTTGTATGGCTTGTTGCTGGGGTGACATGTACGTTCCGCGTGCCTCCACAGTGATTGTGAGGTGCGCAACTTTGCCAGTGTGACACCTCATAGAGGATGACATTTGTCTGGATTTCCAGTGGGTCTCGTGATTCCCGTGGGATTCCTGTGGGATGGGAAAAACTTTTGTTATTAATCTCGTGATCGGGATGGGACGGGAAAAAAAATCAATGGGAGCGTGCAGGAGCGGGAACACTATTAATAGATTATAATTTTCTGTGTTACACGGAATAACACGGAAGTCCAAGAGCACCTTTTTTCCGGGTCGGCGACAGAAGTGAACCCTTTAAAACTGAAGCTGTTGCCGGCAACAAACAAAGACAAACAGACCTTTCACCAGGAGCTCAGGAGATCAGTGACAGATGAGTGATTGATTTCCTGTGATCGCTTTATCAACAGTTTAGCGGAGATTTCCCTGTAAATATAATATTTATACTGTTTATAATAATATAAGCATTGTCTTAGTAGTAGTAATAGGTTTATTAGTGTTAGATTTAACTGTTTTACCGTGTTCTGTCCGTGATTATTTTTCCGCATTCACGCACATGTGTCTTTTTTCCTTATTTCCTCGCATTCTAAACACTAAAGTGTTAGATTTCAGTGCCAAAACACTTATAGTGAAAGTGAAAGATGAAATAGTGAAAGATGTTTATATCATCATCGAGAGCCCCTGTGAATTTTTCAATCACAGTCATATGTAATAAAAGTTTTTATACACAGGGTTTATTCCAAATTCCAATGTTTTTTCAATATATAGTGTCATTTTTGATATTATATAAATGTACTTTATAAAATATTGCTTTTAAAGCTGCTCATGCTCTTGATTCCAGCAACATATTTCTTCATTAATTTATTTTTATCTTTTGCTAATTTTTGTAAAGAAACACAAGGGTTTCTTTTGGACAAATCTAATATGATGTAATATATTTATATATTAATGGATTGATGGCTCTCAATATCGCAATATATATCGTTTGTAAAAAAATATCGCAATGTAATTTTTTTCCCAACATCGTTCAGCCCTAGTATGGATGATGGGTCTCCCACTCATTAGCTGCTTTGTTTAAGCATCTTCCACATTATGCTCTTTTTATGACCACAACAGCGAATAGTTTAAAAGAAAATTAGCGCAATGTGCCAAACAGTGTTAAAATGAATTATCGTTTCCCTTATTAATTCTATTTTTTGCCTTGATCAAATTTTGGGAACCAAAAGTACATTATTTGTTATGAATCAGGATTACTTTTTGGAGGTTTTAACAATTGACAGCTCTAAAAAAAGATGAATTCTTAAGATTAAATATTTGTACACATGCAAATGAACACATCTCAACAGTGCAGGCACCATTAGGTTTTCCACCAGAATTAAACTGCACTTCTGTAAATCTACTTTTTTTTCTAGGCTTGGGACATCACAGTGCGTACTTGCGCATATACAAATCACACGGTCTTGCCAGAAGCCCTGGAGCGCTGGCCTGTGGACCTTTTCCAGAACCTTCTGCCCCGTCACCTTGAAATCATTTTTGAGATCAACCGACGTCACCTGGAGGTCTGGGAACTGATTTTTTTTCTTCTTATTACCTTTCAGCTTCGGTGATAAATGTTGTCTGCGGTGACTCAAAGTTTAGTCCCAACTCCCAAAAAGGAGTACACATCATAGTTAGGTTACGTAAACAGTAGTTTTTGCTCTAAACTTGACTTTAGAAACTGAAATGCCTCTTGTTTGACTCAAACATTTTTGGTCATTTCCTAGCGGATCTCTGCGCTCTACCCTGGTGATTTTGACCGGTTGAGACGGATGTCTCTCATAGAGGAGGGAGGTCAAAAGAAGATCAACATGGCTCATCTCTGTATCGTTGGCTCTCACGCTGTCAATGGCGTCGCACAAATCCACTCTGACATCATTAAAGACACTGTGTACGTGTATTGCCTTTACTTTTGGATTTCACAGTTGTACTTGGAGCTCAAATATTTGAATTTCCGACACAGCTTTCGAAGGATATGACACTTTTTCTTACACACTTAACTTTGTGTTGAATGTAGTACTCTGTGTACATCCAGCTTCTTTGCCAATTCCTGTTTTTTTCCTGACCCTCCCAATAGTTTAGTATTTGTATATTGCAGTGGGGCAGGGGCTTGAGTGAAAATATTTGCACTTCTAGACTATTGTTAGAATCTAGTAAGAGGTCAACTGTATTGAGATTTTTTAATATCATTAGAAAGGTTTGAAGTGCTTGACAGACCTGCAAATCTGAAACTTCATACCACACTGCAAAAATCACCACAGCAGAACGTTATTCAGAAGGTTAATAACAACAGAAGGTTATTAAACTAATAATGTTGCGTTTTTCCTGTAAATTTCGTAATTTTGTGTGGTTTAAATTACTTCTGCTGACCTATAGAAATGGACATGAAATCTAACATAAAGCAGTCATATATTCACAACTTTTATAAAAGAAAAATTATTTACATTTGTGGATCTCTTTTGGTTGTTCTGAAGGCCATTTTACCCGTTTGAATTGTAAGTCCAGCCTTCCCTGGGTTTGGAGGCCGATATAGCCTCTTGTTTGCTTTCACTGTTAGTTCAAAAATGATTTAGGACACCTTTGCCGTACCTGAACGTTAGGGTTAGTGTTAATGGGTAGAAATAAAACTCAGCTGGGATCCATTGTCCATTTCCGATGACACTAGACCCTGGTTTGAAAACAACTGTTTCACTCCAGGGGAATTATCTCTAATAATTTAGTCAAATCTTGACAAAAAAAATCACAAGCTTTTTTCAACCTCAACATTTAGACAAACTTAGGTGTTTAAGTTATATTTACATTGGCTTGAAAACGTTTAAGCTAGAGGCATCAAACTTTGCCAAGACATCCAAACTGGTCTGGCTTTTGGAAATTTGGGTTTGATTTATGTTGACCATAGTAACAATTCAAATTTTGCTGACATCACTTAAAGTTAACTGTTTATGCTAGCAACCATATTACAGAACTCTACTTCAGCTATGGTGTATGATAGAGACATGGAGTTTGGTTCTGACCCCTCATAGCAACCAGGTTGTTTTCCATAGCACCCAATTTGAGATATCTCAGCTTTGGAAAATCAGAGAAATATGGGGGCTGTTTTTTTTGCTCATAGTGTTATTCTATCACTGTCCCCATTATTGCAACCAGACTGTTTACCATAGCAACCAATTTAGCATATGTCTATCTCAGCTTAGGAAAATTATTGAGAAATGTGGGTTGGTCCACACCGTTCATTGTGACAGTGGCTTGCGTGCAAACTTTCTAGACAAGGAGTCTAATGCCAATGTCTCTTAAAGGACATTTTTATCTCTTGTGTGTCTAACGTGAATATCTTGGATGTGTCTAATATATCTCGGATTGATTTTTGTGTGCAGTTTCAGGGACTTCTATGATGTCGACCCACAGAAGTTTCAGAACAAAACCAATGGAATCACACCTCGCCGATGGCTTGTTATGTGTAACCCTGGGCTGGCTGAAGTGATCGCTGAGGTGAAGATTACATAAAGACCTTGAATTATCGGATCATCAGATGAAACTCTGTGAAAAAGTGACAATGCTTCTCTTTTCAGAGAATCGGAGAGGACTACATCCGTGACTTGAGTCAGTTGAAGAAGCTCCTGAAGTTTGTCAATGATGACGCTCTCATCCGAGATATTGCCAAAGTCAAACAGGTAGATTCATTTGTGTAGATCCGTTCATATTTTGCATCAGGAAGATTGAGCTCACATGGAAATTCTTTGCTGTTTTAAGGAGAATAAGATGAAGTTTGCCGTGCAACTCGAGGAACAATATAAGGTTAAGATCAACCCAAACTCCATGTTTGATGTACAAGTCAAGAGGATCCATGAATACAAGAGACAGCTGATGAACTGTCTGCACATCATCACCCTCTACAACCGTAAGTTTACTCAAACAGCATAATTACAGTAATTTTTACACTTTAGCCTCTTAAGCCCGAGAGTCCCCAGGACGTGCCCCCTTGTGCGTTACATTTTCGCTCATAGCTCACTAACCCTGAGAATAACCCACACATATTAAATACTGTTGTGTTCAGCGGAAACTCCTCTAAAAACGTATCTAATTCAATTTCATATCCGTGAACCACAGCTCGAACGCCATGCAAATAAACAACAACATGTCCGGAGTATAATTCATGACCACGTTTTTGTTTATGTGCGATATGTATCCACAATATAAACGGAAACACCAAAACCATGGCATCCAATGAAAGCTAACAAGCAGCAGAATCCAGCGATATGCAACTCATTTACATGGCGCAAAGTATTTCAGAGCAGGGAGCAAAAGTTCCCCGAAAAAAACGCCAGCAAAAACAAAGCAAGCATGTAAATCTTGTCTTACCTTTGCCGTTTTTTCAACAAAAGTTATTTCCATAGCGATAAAAGTCTGTTTGTTGTTATATCCTGTCGATAGCTTTGCGGAAACTCCATTTTGGCTCTTTTTTGTAGCTCTGTGCTCGCATAACATCACCAAATATGGAATAACTCCCTGTGCGTAAGAGGAGGTCTCTCCACACTCCGTGTCCTGTGGATATCATTGGATTCTACAGATTCAAAGCTTTTCAACGATATATAGAGCTCCCGGATTGGACAGATGGTCGGGGGGTAGGGACACGCAGAAGTTTGAACGTTGGGAGTACTGTGAATGGGACGTTACGCAAAGCGCACGGAGATGGCGTTAATGGGCTTCCACCCCCCTTTTACAGCATTTCTTTAGGAGTTTTTTTGCTGAAATCATGTCCCGTAAGCAAGAAAAGAAAGACCATGAACGTAGCTGAAGCTTTGGACAAGATTTTTTCCATATTTCAATTATTGTGCCAAATTGTGCCAACATGGATTACGCCTGAACTTTGTTCAATCAAAACCTTTACAGAATATTAGTTTCTTGTAGTATGGACACCAAACTTGCTACAGATGTTCTTGACATGTAGTGGTTACAATTGATTGTGTTTATTTGCTTCGTTATAAGTAAAATAAGGAGATATTGGAGGAAACATGTAGTTTTTTTTTGGGCAGAGTTCATTTTTTTGGCCAGTTCAACATCATTTACTCTTACCCAGTGTTCTTGACTGTCAAATTAACTCATCCACACCACTCCCCAAGAACCCTTCTTCATTTTGATACCAAGATTTGCAGTTTAGAAGCTGAGAAATGCCTTATAAAGTGAAGGTATAGGATTTTCGGAAAATAGGCCTTAGGGGTTAAGAGGTTAGGCAAAGATTTTTGCATGACTGAGCCTCCTGGAGCTTGACAGTCAAGCAGCAACCTCCCTCCTTCCCTCCTGATGCGTTACATGAAGTGACTGTAACTGTAATTCCTCGAATGATCACTTGATTCTGATGTCAGAAGAGAGCAAACTTCCGTTGACACCCATGTTAAAATAGGCAACTTTAAGGCTGAAAAAAGCATGTTACAATTTGTTTCACTCTGAGTAATCGAAAAGCTCAAGCCTTTCACCTCTCCAATATGTTGGCGCAAGTTGGATCACGTGATGTGGCTGAAGTTCACATCGTTTGATATTGTAAATAAACCTGGTTAGTTTCCCACATCCCCTTTTTTGCCTGCCTTTCTCTAACCCAGTGTATGTAACAGAAACACTTCAGAATAAATTTATCCTATGGCTAACAGTATCAGCAAACTCCTCTACACTTTTTCCAATCTGACTTTTATTTGGAAAGACTTTTCTAATCAACCAATACATTAGCAATCAGGCCCTTCAAAAAAAAATTAGCATATTGTGATAAAGTTCCTTATTTTCTGTAATGTACTGCTAAACATTAGACTGTCATATATTTCAGATTCATTTACACAAAACTGAAGTAGATCAGCCTTTTATTGTTTTAATATTGATGATGTTGGCATACAGTGCATGAAAACCCAAAAATTGCAAATACAGGGGTACCCTGAGATACAAGATTAAATTAATCTGTTCCATGGTGGCTTTCGTATCTCGAACATTTCGTATATCGAAGCAAGCGTATAAAGTGAGCAGTGTTTTCTGCCACACTTTTTCCTTGTGTAGCGGGGTGAAGAATCACGCGACAAGGAGTTGTGCAATAAAGTGCCCGGAGGGTGGATTTATTCACAATGAAATGACAGTGCTCTTCGGTGATGGTGAGTTCTTTGTGCTCGTTCCCCTTTGGTGCCCATGCTCTGATCCTGTGTAGCAGTGAAGTGAAGGAGTGTCTGGAAAGTGAGCCCCTTGGTCTCAGCTGCTGTCTAGAGGGAGAGAGAAGAGTCGTTAGCATCTGCAGTGTTGTGAGGTCGAAGCTCAACTGGCTTGGGTCTCTTCTCTCTCTTATATAGCCCCTCTGATTGCCGGCAGCTGAGGCTAGGTGGTGGTTGATTGCGGGGTCCAGGTGTGCGTCATTTTCGCCAGGACAGCGATGAATGGAATGGACACCCATCACATTTCCCACTGAGGTGCCTTGATACAGCACTCTGGGAACAGCCGATTCGTTCCGAAATTTCTTTCTGTGTCTACCCTCTTGCTTGAAGGTGTCAGTGATGGTCTTCTGGACAGCAGTCGTACCCATGATTGCGTTTTTGAGTAATGAACCAGGCTGGGAGTTAATTGGTTGATTCAGATGAACCGAATCACCTAATATCTCGTTTAGAGCACCTTTTCATGATATGCACATTTTATGAGATTAAAGCATCAATATTAAATCAATAAAAGGCTTGAACTACTTCAGTTTTGTGTAAATGAATCTGAAATATGTGAAATTCTAATGTTAATCAGTACATTACAGAAAATAATGAACTTTATCAAAATATGCTATTTTTTTAGAAGGACCCGTATGTGCATTTTGTTGATGCTTTTGTAAAAAATGCCTTACAATTTGGGAAAAAAAAACAACAAAATTTCTAAGAAGGTCAGTTAAGGATAAGTAGTGCTCATAGAAGAGTTTCTTGCAGATTTAGAAATATTTTAGTGCTTTAGAGGTTTTAAAGTATGTAAGTGCTAAAGAAAAAGAGTTTTTAGTTGTTGTTTTTTTTTTAAAGTTGATAGGCTTTACCTCTAACAAATCTTCTTTTGCTTTGCTTTTTCCTTTGACCAGGCATCAAGAAGGAGCCGAACAAACCCTGGACCCCCAGGACCATTATGATTGGAGGAAAGGTCAGAGAAACTACCCACCAATCAGATTTGTTCTGATTTTAAAGCTGATCTTTTAACACATGCTTTTTTTTATAGGCTGCTCCTGGCTATCACACTGCTAAGATGATCATCAAGCTGATCACAGCCATTGGAGATGTGGTTAATAATGACAGTGTGGTGGGAGACCGTCTGAAAGTCATCTTTCTGGAGAACTACAGGGTTACTCTAGCGGAGAAAGGTACAGATTAATTCTCAACAGGATGTTCTGTGGTTCAGAGGTCTTGGGTTTGATTCCCATGGAGGGCTCCACTGGAAGTTGAAGGTGGTGTGGTGAAACCTCACCTCCCTGACTGCTCACAGTATGCGTGTGTGTGCATTTGGATGGGTCAAATGCAGAGCACAATTTCCTAGTATGGGTCATTCTTTACCTGATCGTAATGTCACTTTCAGTTTTTAATAAACATCTGCTAAATGTATAGATGTAACTGTATTCACACTCTTTTCTGACAGTAATCCCCGCAGCTGACCTGTCTGAGCAGATCTCCACAGCAGGAACGGAAGCTTCTGGAACAGGAAACATGAAGTTCATGCTGAACGGAGCTCTGACCATCGGCACCATGGATGGTGCTAATGTGGAGATGGCTGAGGAGGCGGGAGAAGAAAACCTCTTCATCTTCGGCATGAGAGTCAAGGATGTGGAGGCTTTGGATAAGAAAGGGTGACGTTACAAGATTTAATTTACAAATTATTCTTAATTTTGTTATTCTTAATTTAAAGATAAGCAAATGTTTAT
Source organism: Danionella cerebrum (assembly GCA_007224835.1). Classification (NCBI taxonomy): domain Eukaryota; kingdom Metazoa; phylum Chordata; class Actinopteri; order Cypriniformes; family Danionidae; genus Danionella; species Danionella cerebrum. The sequence goes on along the minus strand of SRMA01026831.1, from coordinate 727,551 downwards.
ATTCAATGCTACATTAAGCATTTTTGGAAGGGTTAAATGTATGTTCTATACGGTTTAGTCCATATAGAATAGACTAAATTTTCTATAATGGTTTAGTCCATTTACCTCTGTGCAGAGTGCGCTTAGGAGATCATTCCATTCAGTGAATGTGTTTGTATTTGCTGATTATTTAAGGTTATAGTTTAAAGTTCAGAGTTTCCAGGTATTTAAGTTAGTTGTTTAATATTTATAAGTGTGTGTGCAGCTAAAAAAACCACACACACGCATGCACACGCACACATTTTAGTACATTTAGAGTTTCATACTGTTTGACTAACAATTAAAATGTCTGGGCTTCTAGATACGATGCCATGGAGTATTACAACCGTATTCCTGAGCTGAAGCTTGTTATGGATCAGATTTCGGGAGGGTTCTTCAGTCCTGACCAGCCTGACCAGTTTAAAGATATCGTCAACATGCTGATGCACCATGACAGGTAAAAGATTTAAAGCACCCTGGTGGAACCTGTGTTTTCTTGGCTGACAATTCTGCTTTTGTTCTACAATTTGTGACCACAGTGAAATCGATTAAATCATGTTCCTTTGTTCTCTTACACATTTTCAAATATTTTTTTTTGTTGTGATTGCAGGTTCAAAGTGTTTGCTGACTATGAAGACTACATTAAATGTCAAGACAAAGTCAGCGCCTTGTATAAGGTATTTATTATTAAAACGAAACTGTTTTTTAACTTGCTGGAAAAGAAAATTTAGTTTAGAAAAGATATTTTACACAAGAATTTTTTTAAATGGTCAATTCAAATCTGGAGTCCAAATGGAGAAATCTTTGATTCCCTTAAAGGCTAAATCTAGCTAGCATTAGCTATCAATAAAAAGCATAGACTTACGTCTTTCAAATGTTTCTATTTTTGTCATCACCTCGAGTCATGTTGGTTCATGAGTGAAAAGGCAACATATCTTTACCAGTTCTGTCTGCAGTTCTTTTTTAAAAATATTGTGATAGTGATAGCGCCTAAGTAGCCAAAACCGCTACAAAGCCTCAAAGGGTTTAAACTAAGAAAAAGATCAAAACAATAGCAAGTATTAAACCTTGAAAACCAAAAAATAGTTCAAGACCTTAAAAGGTTAACATCCTTTCCCAGTATCGAAAGCAAATCCTCCCCAAAAAGTAAAAAATGTTTCATTTTAATGAAAGTCTATTCTTTTGTATAATCAAACAGATAATTTGTTTATTTAGTTCTTTAGCACTTCCGCTAAAGCAACAGTAATGGAGTTTTTGGCCAAAGCATCAAATGATCAAAGTTTCATCATCGTCTGTCAATTGGAGAGGGGGGAGCCAGGACCTGGAAGATCTTAATGCTCGGATATTCAAGCTGTTATAACAAAAACATTATAATGCATGGTGACCCTAACAGTTTGAACTAAAAAAGACTGTATCCTAATGTATCCTGTTCCTTTCCCTACAGAATACTAAAGGGTGGACCAAGATGGTGATCCACAACATTGCTGGATGTGGCAAGTTCTCCAGCGACCGCACCATCAGCCAGTACGCTCGTGAGATCTGGGGCATGGAACCTAGTTTGGAGAAGATCGGAGCTCCAGACGACTTACACTAAATCACAGGCATCTAATGGTGTAGCTGTTCCTGCTTTCACTTTATTAACCATTGTGAAGATGTGAGCTGCTAACATCGACACAGAAGATGCTAATCCATCCAGAAAGCCAGAATATCTCTCTAACAACTTCCTTGCTTCCTGTGGCTTTTTGGCATGTTCATACACTTAAAGAATGTTTCCCATAAAGATGCTACACTGTATTTGTTTGGCAGGACAGCACAGCTTTGAGAAATGAATAAACTCTGTGAAATATAAATATAGTTGATATTGGCACACATCACAGCATGATGATGACTGTTATCAACAAACCCTTATTGCTTTTTTTTACCTGGCATAATATTTGAGCTGGGAGTTGTAGACTGATTATTGGAAGTCCCTTAGTTTTATTTTCTGACGTACTCTGGGCAAAACAACTTCCGAAGCTCCCTTCATGAACACTGTGAGGTTTATTGTATGGTCTAAATCTCTGCCAGTCGAGCTCATGGCATTTTCTTCCAACTGCAGAAGTTATTTTAGCTGGTTAATGCCGCTTTTGTTCCTGCAAAGGTCTAACACTTTCCACACAAAAATAAGCCCAGAGAGTGAACCAAACTAACATAGCACTGAAGTGTGACTCTCCATTTGACAGTCTGTGGTCAAGGCACTGAAATGTATTTACTCTGATGTATTGTAGCAAAGCTGCAGAATGCTCTATTTAGAAACGCAAATGTTCATGTCTAATATATTGTGTGTTGAAGTGCTGTAGTGAGCTAATGATACTTCAGGTGAATAAAATAAAATAGCTGTAAATGATTGGTTGTTTTAGCAGCTTTAACCTCAAACATCCCCTCAAGAGATCTGATCGAGCTCTTTGTTTCCTCGAGTGTTTCGCCCATATTGTGAGTGACAAAGGCATACCAAACAAATCCAACTTTGAAATGTTGCAGAAAAGTGAAATAAAAGATAGCAGCCATTCACTCCATCTGTTTACAGTGCATTTATCAATTATTTTCGTATTGTGTATTAAAATAGGAAATGTACACACTATTTACCAGGGTGTGTGCAATAATAACCACATGATCACAATCCATAGAGCTGGGCTATATGATAAAATATGCAAATCCTAATATTTTTCCAAAGATAATGTAATTTTCTAATAAAATTGACTTGTCTAAAACTTGTAAAACAAAACAACATACTAAAAGCTGATCTGAACCCAAAGAAAAAAAATGGTAAAATAAACGTTCATGTTGATTTTGACAAACAGCATAACAACCTGTATTGTTATGCAAATGAGTGCAGGCATTTCTTACTTTATATGCGTAGAAATGTTAGCCGAAATACTTATATTTAACTTTTCTTGGGTAGTTGCATACCAGTCTTAAAGGAACAGTGCGCTCCTCTTATTGAATGGTTGGGGGAATGCTGTTAATCCCCACAAATCTTTAATTACTTTTAAAAGTGAGCCTTTCTCATGGGGCTGTCACACTACTCCTGAACAATGCAGAATTTCTCAAGAAAGGGGTTTGTGTGTGTTATGAACCCGCCCACAAAACAGCATTATTAAAAAAATAAACAATTCACTAAATATAACCGGATGCTCTCTAGTCTTTTTAAAGCACAGGACATTGTAAAAATGTACAATTGCTTCATAATAAGTGAATTAAATAAGCTCACATCCATGACCTTGTAAATGTGATTGCTCAAGACATGTCTGGAGCCCTATAGGTCAAAGTTCCTCCAGCTGAACTTTCTGTCAGAGAGCAGAACCCGTAATCGCACCGCACAGATGGGAGTTGCTGCTCTCATGCGATCCCATTCAAGTTTAATTTTTTTTTTCATAGTGTGACTGGCATCAGACGCTTAAGAAACACCCATAGCTCTCGACAGAAACTTCCAACAATTTTTATGGTGTTGTGCTGTTGTCAGGCATTCACCTGAACCAGAAGCACCGATCTTAAGAGTACGTTTCATCAACTTCGATCACACCTGAACCCAACTCCAACCACCACTCAATATCCTCAAACCCAATCACCAACCTTCTAATCAGCACATTATTCACACATCCTGTGAATCAAAGCTCTGCATAGTTCAGATTCAACCCTCATGGAACACCTGCTTCCTTGAATTAAGCTCTCCTTGGCTTTTTTGTCTCTGGTGCGTGTTCTGGAGCAGAGTTTGAACTTAAAACAGCAAGGGATGCAGCCCTCCTGGGTTTACTTTGCCCAATGCATTACCTGGTCTACTGTTTTTCACAGCTACTTCTGAGACTCCCCTTGGATTTCCTTGGGATTCCTGCTGATCGTCTGCTTTCTTTCTATAAAGTTCCTGAGCCTGATTCCCTTTTCTCCTGGTTCTCGACCGCTCCTAGTTTTACGTCTCCTGAAGTGGCTTAGTCTGGCATAGGTTCTTGATTCTCTCCTAGAAAGGAAATGCTCATGACTATTACTGCTATTATTCAAGCTATTATTTGTAAAGATTCACATAAACGTCATTATTTACTACAAACAAAGAGAGGGGGAAGGATCAAAATGAGAGCAGGTTTTAAGGTACTCCAAAACTAGTCATTTTGGACAGAGCTGAAAAATGGTGTTGAGTATAACACTAATGACCAATATCATAAATCCCTTAAAGATTTATATCAACTTGGGAGAAATTATGTGTTTTTAAATCTGTAAAGACAATGTGAAGATGTTTTTTCAGGTCAATGATTCCAAATTGATTCGTACAGTATATGTAATGTACAGTGACTATCTATACTACCTGTGTTGTAGATAACAACCTGTCTAGGGGGTGCTTTTGCCCAATATTTTGCCCAGTAGAACCCTTTGACCCTAACCAGGATTGAGTGGGCGAAGAAAATGATTGGATAGATATTAGCAGCATGGTGATGCACTCTGGACCATTGCAGCCACCTAGGTTTAAGCTCAGCTAGGGTCTTTTTGTGTAGAGTTTGGATTGTTCTTGTGCTAGCGTGGGTTTTCAACCAAATTTGAAAAAACAGGCCTTGAGTAATTTAAAGACTCTAAATTGCCCTTAGGATTTAAGGGTGACTCTGAGTCTGCACTGGACTGGCGGCCTTGCCAAAGTGCCGCGATCACCCTCTGTGGCTGAGTTCTGAATCTTTTTCTGCCAATAGGGAAAGTGGTGGTGTCACATCTGGTTATTTACACAAATGGTTTTAATGATTTTTATTTTACTTTGTCATGTATCCCCCAAAACGGAGGGGCCATATGATTGACAGATATGATTGACAGCCAAACTGAACTGAGCTTGACGTCATGTCGTAATAAATTATCAAATTCAAAATAGTTAATGCAAGTCCAGTCCTGTCTCAGGATTTTCCTCAGTTCGTGGTGTAAAATACTGAAAATAGAGTAGTTGCAGTAACTCTCCAAAACATAGGGTGGCGCTGGCAACACAGACACTTCAAGTTTACGCGCTTTTCTTTCAACGAGGAAGGGAACTTTATTTGCGCTAAAGCTCTACTGTGGAGAATATGTACTGGAAGAAATTGCTTTCCTCGGCGAATAAAAATTCTGAAAGGTCTAACGTTAACGGATGTTTTTTTCCCCGTCATGAATTGTTTTTGAGACGCAGAGCCTGTAGTGACGAAGCAGTTGACGGAGCTGACTGACATTACACTACGCACTGTACGTCAGCATTGCTCAACTTGTGAGGGACTGATCACAAGACTTGGTGCTTCAATAAAGTAGCGTTGACAAAGACTTCTCCGGAAAGACCCATCGAGGTAGGTTTCCGTATTGTCACTCATTCAGCAATAAAAATAACAACAATTCAGACAAACAGCTGTTTCACGTACAGGGAAAAGTCCTGTAGACGCCGCACAAAAACTAGACGGGGTTCTTGTTGTGTCTCTGGAAAGTGACGTAAGCTTTGTTTTCAAACCGTATCAAAATGATGTTAATCTGAAGCTTTTTGTGTGTATGTGTGGTGTCCAAGGTAGGAAGTGGTGTTCTTGACACTGGTGCTTCCTCATATTTCACAGAAGCTCGTTACATTCATTGTCATGTGATTTTAGTTATGTTTTCTCGTCAAAGCCAACAAACATATTGTTATTGCACCTAAACTACTGTTACTTCTCTTTTCTTCTGACGAAAATTCTTAACCGTACTCTTCCTGGCCCGTTCGAGATACAGCCACGAAACGTTCCACACACATTAAAGCTATTATGTAGTTTTTTGCTATATCTCCTCGGACCGATTGGACCGGCGGTTTCTTTAAAAATTAAAAAATGATTTGGCCCAAAAAATCGGCCAAGTCATTCCCAATGGGGTCCTAGAGTGGTGATGTCATCTTCTCATCGCCCACACTAATTTAGAGTAACGTAATCTTAGTCTTGTTGATTCTTGCACTGTTTTCTTAAATAAAAATTAACCTTTACCCACACATTTCATATGTAAATGGTAGAGATTTTTGTCCTCTTTCAGTTGGTGCTGTTTTCGTTTTTTAAAAAACATACGGTTTTTACTTCAGGTGGCCTAAACCATAAGGAGCGCACATAATTGCTCCATTCACCTCTATTCAAAAATACTGGCAGCTGTTGTTAAAAAAACTCAATCTAAGGCTATTTCTAGATTTATAAATCATTAAAATTTATCACAGCTTTACAAAAATCTTCCTCGAAGCCTTGTGATTCTAGAAGCCTTGTGATTCTAACAGTGAAGGAAGTATTTCAATATGTCTAGTCCTTCTTTAGTAATCCTTAATTGTCCGAGGTATGTTTTTTTTAAATGTGTTTTCGCGAAAACTGAAATGATGGCTATTTGTAGCTCAACATAAATCTTTTAATTTTAATCAAGCTTTCACAAATTTTACAGCATTTACTTTGTTGAATCCTTCTGCTTCTGACAAAGAAAGAATCATTTCGATATGTCTTACGGTTCTCCTATAATCTTTATTTGTTTGAGGCATGGTTTATGAGATTCTGTGAGATTCTGTGAGATCTCATCATTTCAAAAACTGGCAGTTTAAATGCAGGTGTTACTGATTACAAATAAGTAGGTCAAAGGGGCCCATTGAAATGAATGGAGCATGAATCCCATGGATCCTATTGTTAAAGAGCTTCTGTAATTGATTGACACTGGAAAGTCATACTAGTATTAAGGAAGCAAATCACTCATCCAGCCAATCATTGCTTGTGAATTAACATTAAGCCACACCCACTTTTGACATAACTTTCAATGTCAAATATCTTCTAAACGGAACACAGTAGAGACATGGGGGTTGCTTTAAATTATTCTAAATGGAAAGTAGATTACAACATGATGTCACTAACTCCTCCATAGCAACCAAATTGCCATATCTCTTTCTTAGCTTAGGAAAATGCTAGAGACTTAAGGGTTGGTAAGTTTTACCCATAGTGACAGCTCAAACATTGTATTATGCCACTGACACCTCCATAGCAACCCGACTGGTTACCATAGCAACCAATATGGCATGTCTCTATCTCAGCTTAGGAAAATCATAGAGACATGGGGGTTACTGTATTTTACTAGTATTGACATGAGGAACATTACATTAGGTCATCGACCCCTCCATAGCAACCAGACTGGTTACCATAGCAACCAATATGGCATATCTGTATCTCAGCTAAAGAAATCATAGAGACACGGGGGTTGATGTATTTTACTCATATTGACATGGGGAACAATGTGTTTGGTTACTGACCCCTTCATAGCGACCAGACTGTTTACCATAGCAACCAATTTTGCATGTACCTATCTCAGCTTATGAGAATCATAGAGACATGGGGGTTGGATTATGTTATTGTTGCAGAATTTTTTTTTTCTTTTCTATGTGTTCTTTGATTTCTTCTGAGTTGGTGCTTGTGGCACATGAATTGGGTTTCCTGTTCTCTGTCTTTGCCTTTTTTCTTTGTCTACAAGAACGACAGGACTTTGAATAGTAAATTACCGTTTAACACATTTTGGGATAAAACTCCTCAAATGTAGTTTATATGGGGCGGTGTCAGCATGGATTGTGACTTTTGCACTTGTACTGGAATAGGAACAGTAGAGACTGAAGTAACAAGAATCTCCTGAAGTAGTTCTGTTAAGTTAAATAAAGATCTGCTCAAGATATTTATCCAGATTCTTGAACACTTGATCTTTTGTAGAGTTTTCGCTTGATGAACAATGATTGCCAAATCAGGGAGTGTTCCCCTTAAACAATGAATCAATACAGAAATTGAATAATGGGAGATAACAATTGGATTAGCTATGGTTGTCATCTCTTTGGTTGCATGCTCATATGAGATTGCCATATCTCCTTGTTGTTGTGAGATGCTGCATTGAGAGAAAGAGTGATTGTTTTACTCTCCTTCAAAAATCATTGCTTGATATATTTTGTGGCAGGAGTGAAGATGGAGAATGGAGGCTTTTACCATGATCATTATCACAGTGGAAGCAGTGATGATGAGCTAGTGGATATTTCGGATGCAACGCTGGACTTCAGTGGGGATGTTCCACCTTTGGATCATGATTACAGTGCAGGTGTGGATGAAGACACATTTCAACTACAGGACATGACATTGACCCCTTAACACCCACCCCTCTTTTTGAAAATTGGTCCAAAAAAGACATACTCAAATTAAAATGGCTGTAACTCTCACATTTTAAGGGTTAAATTAATGTCCTTGGCATCATTTACAAGGTAACCCTTTCTAGTTTATCAGGAAAAGTAAGCAACTGGATGCCTTAAACAAAACTAAAGTTATAGGTTCACAAACTTTGTAGAAATAGTAGAAATTATCCTGGCCTAATTTTTTTTTTGTTTTTTATAAAATAAGTTATTGCTTGAGTCCCTGATGGACCTTTTGACAACACTGAATAGAAGCCACAACTGGGGACCAATATATGACCAAAATTTGTCAAAATAAAGCTAAACAGGGGTTTTCTGGAGTTATTTTTATAAGACAATGTCTAGGCGGACACCACTGGCACCATTTGGCACCAAATTGGCACTTGGTAACCAAATAAACAAATTGATGTAAATGCCCCTCACATGTGTTAATGTAAATATACATTAAATTGTGAAGCTTCACTATGTGCACACAACAGCGGTCGAAAGTCAAATTTCACCTTAAACAGAACATTTTTAACTCAGCCTTGCAATGTCCGACCGAATTTTGCCCTGCCATCAACATGACCATTGAGAAATGTAACATTAGTTTCTTAAAGACTTATCACGATTGCATTAAAGAATCATATCAACTTGTGTATTACGCATTAGAACCAAAGTTTTAGAACCAGTCTGCAGCTGTTGACTAGTCAGGTGACTTCTTTGCTTACACCAGGTGTGCTCATTAGGTCGATCGCGGAGGTGCTACCGGTCGATTGCGGCGTGAAATTGAAACAATATCAGCCGATCATCGATCCCGTCACAGTTCAGTAAAGTTAGCTGCAGATTCACGGATTCGGTTTTCTCTGCTCAATAGCTCGAAACCAGAATGTTCTTAGTAAACAAATAATACCTATTTTTAATCTGTGTTATGTAGCGGACAAACTACAAAACGTTTTTTATCAAAACAAGTTTCCCTCGGCATTCGCAGAAACACATTACCGTCTATGAGCAACCCGCTGACATGGAATCGCTTAGGGACCGTCTGCAAATTACCAGATCCAAAATATGTTTTACCGAGAATATGCTTCATAACTTCATTCTAAATTGCTCTATTACAACCAAAATCAAGCAACACGCCACTCCTCACCTGCATATTGTACTGCACGACTCAGTTTCAATAAAAAATTTAAATATTTATTAGAGCATCATTTTTATTCTTGATTATTTGGATCAAAGCTCAATTGCTCCCATAAAAATCACTCTATTATCACCAAATTCAGGTCACACACAACTGTTCTCTTGTTTAACCCACTACAACACTCATTTTGTCAAAATTGAGACAAAAGCTAAAGCTAAGCTAATCAGCGTATTACGTCCAGTTTTTAGCCCATGCTTAAGTTTGTGGTCACCAAAATGAGTGAAGGAGCTGGACCAAGTAAATCATTGAGTCCTACATGAAAATCATTGAGACCAAATAGCGTTCCACAATGACTGATGAACATTTGGAAGTGTGCTTGAGGCTGGCTGTCAGCGGCTACTGTCCGGACTATGCATCCCAAGTCATCAAATTAAACTCAGGTTATTAAAAAAATGTAAATAGTTAATTATTATGTGTTAATTGTATGTAAAATAGTTAAATGTAAATAGTTAATTACTTTGTCAATTCTCAATAAAGTTGAAAATAATTGTTTGTTGATTGATTGTAGCGGGTAGATCACTTTGACTTGTTCGTTTTAAAAGTAGCTCGTAAGCTGAAAAAGTGTGAGCACCCTTGGCTTACACAGACCTTCAAGAATTCATAATTTTAATCTTATGGTTTTCAATATCTTCCTCTGAACTACATAGGGCATTTGATGATGACCGCTTGCATTTAGTTTAAATTACAATTGAAATATAATCACTGAGAATATTGTTTTTTGAGAATTATTCGTTTTATGCTTTGTGTGTGCGTGCAAACATTCATCGGCATCATTTATCATTTCCTGTCTCTGCTTGTTCGTATTTCATCTGCTGTTATTTTTGGCCAGCTATTGAGGGCAGCTTTAGCCTTTTTTGTTTATGTTGAGTCTGTCTCTCTTTCTGTTTATGTGCATTAACTATGGCTTCTGACGCTTGCTAGCAGTTCTGATACAAAACACCAGTTGTTATCTGCAGTGGTATTGTGACCAATCGTCATTCTATGTTTGCAGCTATTCAGTTCCACTTTTAACAATGAACTGCACAGCAATGGACTATCAGCTGGTTTCCCATGAGAAGTGTATTTTTGGATGTTCACGGCTTTATTGGATAGGGCAATGGAGAGATGGGCTGCTGTTTGGACAAGAATCCAACAGATGTTACAGCTTGGTGCATATTTTGCCACCCATTTCAATGCTGATTTTTTTTTGTTGCTGTTTTTTCCACACAGACCACTGTAAAGTAGATTGGAGGTCAAACAAAAGCTTTAAGCTGATGGATATTCTGGACGACACTGTTCCGGGCATTGGCACTTATGAGGACTTCAACACCATCGACTGGGTTAGAGAGAAGTCCAAAGACCGAGATCGACATCGAGAGGTCAGCAGTGCTTCTTCCTGCTTCTTCAATGCTTCACGCTTTGCTTCCGACTTTCATTAATTGAGTTTGTTTCAGATCACCAGTAGAAGTAAACACTCAAAATTAGCCTTGCTCTTCAGTGTCAGCGATGCCTTTTCTGGCTGGCTCCTAATGCTTCTCATTGGACTCATGTCAGGTCAGTACCCTGCTTCCTGTTTAATTCACCATTGATTGAGGGTCTCAGTTTTCTGTTCACCAGATTGTTTCAGCATCTTTTGTTCTATAAAAGAATTTGGTGATCTAATGATATATTGTGCAGGGTGGTGCAGTGGGTAGCACTGTGGCCTTTGAGAAGGTTGCCGGTTCGAAGCTCGCTGATGACATTCCTGAAAGGAGTTGGCATGTCCTCGCCATATTTGCGTCAGTTTCCAGTTTGCGCCAGCAAACCCAAAGACAAGTATTAGGTTAATTGAATACCCCTTAGGAGTGAATGTGTAGTATTGCCCTTTGAGGGACTGGCGACTTGTCCAGGGTGTACTCCCATGTCCTTGAAAGGGAAGACGCGTGAATTGAAGAAGAATTGTGCCTCTCCACACATAGTTTTGAAATACATGCTTTCAAAAAGGTGGTTTCCACAGCAAAATTCTCAGTGTTAAATCTACACTGCTGGTGTAAACATTTCTAAACACTTTGCTAGTGTTAAATGTTACACTGTCAACCAAAACAGCTCCCCAATCAATGTTAAAAGTGAATAAATGCGCACAGTACACATTTTTAAAGTATAGTTGACCTTCTATCGATATGTCTGAGTATTGTAATGCATCAGATGCAAGACTCTTGAGAATTTGCAACTCTTTCTTCTCCAGGGGCCTTGGCTGGAGGTATTGACATTGCCTCTCACTGGATGACGGATCTTAAAGAAGGTGTCTGTATGAACGGCTTCTGGTTTAATCACGAGGACTGCTGCTGGACGTACAATAACACTTCTTTCAGTGAGAGAGACAAGTGTCCTCAGTGGAGGAGCTGGGCAGAGCTCATGGTCGGAGTCAGCGAGGTAGGTTTCTTCACAAATATTTGTTTGTTTATAAATCTGCATTGTTAATCTTCACGCACAAAATAAAACCAGTGTGCTTTTGGTCTTATTCAAGCAATAGTGTTAATGTGTGTAGAGAGCAGGTGATAAGGTACTTAATTGTGGGGTTTATCCTGTGCATATGTCAAACCCAGCAGATCTTGAGATCACTTTATATATCACCATCATTGTTATTAGTAATGGCCCAGCGATTTGAAGCACTAAAAACTACAGATCCCACAGTTCTTCAATTCTAGGGAGAGTAAACGCAAACAAATTTTCACATGAAAGTGGGTCAAATGTCCAAATCACTTTTTTTATATTCAAGATGCAAGATCTCCCTTTTATTGAAACCCAATGTTTAGTTTTGTCATTAAACTGGATGCTCAGAGCTCAGAGATGTTCACAGAGTTTCAATATGAAGTGAAGGGTTACTTTCTGACTTCTAAAGCATATATACATTTAGAACTTGTTTTAAAACTGGATTGTTTCCGGTTTCTCAAAACATTCATCAGAATGTTAACATTTAGAATCTGTTTTTTAGCAAAAACAATAAAAAATAAAAACGATTATTAGGAATAATAAGATCTATTAATGAATAAATCAATTAAGGTAATCAATGATTATTCTACATGATTTGTCTGGTCCAGCCCCCAGAAGCTCAAGTTGTGCACCATGCAGCCCTGCCCTGAGTTTAAGCTACAGCCGCCAAACTTTGCCAAGACAAACTTTTCCCAATGTAAGTCGCTTTGGATAAAAGCGTCTGCTAAATACATAAATGTAATGTAAATGTAAAGACATCTAAACTGGTCTGACTCAAGTTACTATTTCATTTCAAACTGGTACTACTAAAAGGAATGCTGGTAAATCTTGGAGGTTAACAACAACATGCTAACACTGCAAAAGTATTTGAACCTCTAGAGGGGGTTAATTATTTACCATTAACTTATTATGATCATTGAAAGTAAATGAGAAATGGCAAAAATATCTTCAAGATGAAACATCATAGAACAATTGGTGTTTGTTTATGTTAGTCATTGTAACAACTTGAAAAATGTATAAATTCACTGACAGATCCCTAACAACCAAACTGTTTACCCGAGAAACCATTTTTTTCTGAATTCTACCTCAGCTTTGATAAATGACATGGGGGTTGGTTTATAAGACTTATAATAACAAAGATAACATTATGTTACTTACTTCGCCATAGCAACCAGACTGTGTACCAGAGCAATGAATTTAGCATATAACTTTCTTAGCTAAGGCAGATCAGATTTGGTGTTTTGTTTATATCACTCAAATAGGAATGGGGAACTTTGTATGACATCAAAGACTCCTCTATAATAACCAAAAAATCTACCTTGGCAACCAATCCATTTTAATGATACAAACAGTTTTAAAGTGCACTTTTACAAGCCAGACTTTAGGCATCTTGGTCTAGAATGATACTGTTATTCACATTTAGTTTTAGTGTTTTCTGTTCTGCATATTGTACGTTTATACTGTTTGGCCCACGATTTAAAGAATGCTTTGAGTTTTTGCCCACTGTGCATTACCCGCCAGCTCTATAGTGTGTAGTCTGGATCAATGTCCTGATAATTGAGTTAAAATGTTCTTCATTCCATGGATTAATGACACTTTTAAAACAATTATTATGATTTTTAAGCATAAAGTTCTTTCTCAGGCAGTAAACATCACTTTTCTGTATTTTTAGGCATGAATATGCATAGAATAATAGGCTTAAAAAATATAGTACATAATTGTTCCTTGCCTCGTTTTAAACAATTTTACCATTTAATTGAAAGCAATTTTACCTTCTAATCTTTTGTTGGTTATGCTTAAATGTTTGAGCATCATAGCAAATAGTTCTGTAAGCATTTGTTTAATAAAAAATGTAAGCTATTTCTACCATGTTCCTATCAAGTTTTGTTCAGCTAATTATGGAAACGTTTATTTGATTTAAAAGTTTAGTTCTTTAACTTAAAAATACCAAGGCACTCATCTATTACCTTACAACGAGCTCTACATTATAAAGCCTGAAAGAAGTGACAGATATCAAGAGAGTATTAACATGAAGTACATTTTTTTTAGTTGCCAAAAACATCTTAAAACATTTTAAAATAATGTTTAGCTGTTCACCAATTTACAGTTTTAAACAAAGAAACAGGAATGCACATGGCATTGTGTGCAATACCAGCCTCAACTAAGGTTTGTCTTTTGATGCTCAGTGTTTATTCTGGTACCATTTGTACAATTCTGCACCTTTATAAAAAATTGTTGGCACAAAAACACAGGTACGCAACACAAAAAAACACTAGAACACGCATACATCTGTATAGTAGCCTCTGTGACGATGTAGGCAGATGCCATCATGGCGGTCACCCAATCAGGACACATCGTGATGCTGCTGGTCATCACAGTATTATTTGCCAACTAAGAAATGTATTATATATTTAATCATTAAAGTAATTATTAATTATCTGTAATAATAAGCATAGGACATTGTAAAGCAAGTTGGTCTCAAATTCAATCAAATATTTTATGACTGGTTCATTATGATAAAAGATGATAACAAAAATGTTTAGTTTTTTTTCAACTCAACTGTACCAAAATATTAATGTCAACTTTAAGGCATTATTTATGTTTAGTATCATATAAGGTCCCAGTACTGCGCAAGTTTTATATTGCATAGTAAAATCGTGATAAAAAACAGTACAATTTAACCTTTTTTTTGTATGATTTCAGGATTGTTTTGGAATTATTGTGTAATGTAATGAAAAAACATCTGTAAAAATAGAAGCTGGGTTGTCCTAAATATAAAAGCATTGCCATAAAAAAAATACGGTTTTAAAAATAATTTATTAGAGCAAACTGTAAAGTAGTCAAAAACACTCAAAAAGACTCCAGATCTCTAAGGGGTGATTTAATATGTCATATGTGCTGTGTTTACAGTGTGCGCTCAGGATGTAGTCATTATAACAACTATTGATTTTTATTCATTTTTTTTATTATCCAGCAAGTGATTCATATGGTTCATAAACTTTAAACTGAAAGCAGAAAGTAATTCTCTAAATGAGGATTTGTCCTGCAGGGGGAAGCAGTGTACAGCACTCTATTGCTACTTTTTCTAATCAGAACTATGTGTGTGCTGCAGGATGTTGCTGGGTATGCCTATGTAGTGAGTCATTTCATGTATGTGTGCTGGGCTCTCCTCTTCTCCTTCCTGGCTGTGAGTCTGGTGAGATCCTTTGCCCCTTACGCTTGCGGTTCAGGGATACCGGAGGTGAGGTTCCCCTCTAATGGTCACACACATAAACGTACAGTTTTACTCAACCCATGCTTTTAACACCTTTTAACTGTTTCAAGTTTTGTTCTGTGTTTTAATGCCGTTTCATTTTTGCTGATTCTTCTAATCAACTTTCTCCTGACCACGTTTTTTATTTCCCATTCATGCGGCCTACAGTGTGTGCATTTGAAATGGAAACTATTAAAATGTAGAAACAAAAAAAACAAAACTATTTTATCACAGCATTAAGTCATCCACAGCTCTCAAATAGACTTGAAGATTGCCCTTAGGTTGTGATGTCGTCAAATCCTTTAGTGTAGAAATGTTGCCATTGGCTTCAATGGATGTTTCTAGAGATCTCGGTTGCCATGTTGCAAAATTTAAAAAAATCACTGTGAATCTGTTTATCTTAAAAACTAATATCCAAGCTTGACTCAACTGACGAGGTGTATGAATGATTAGATTAGTTTATTTAAAGAGTCTTTTGACCCATGATGTTGCATATAAATTCATCCTCTAACATTTTCATTGCTTTCTATGTGCATGAACCTTTACCTCATAAAAGAGGCTGGCTTGTAAACCTATTGTAGGAGACTGCCAAAGCAACATTTCAGCTCATTAAAACAGACGTTATAGGGTCATTTTCAAAAACTGCTGTGAGCCAGAATATGTTCGACATTTTTGTAGCTGAACTGTCATTTTGATTGTTTTAAATTAAGTTCCTGGAGGCATTTTATTTGAACTGGTTTCAGATGGTCAGTGTTTTAACTTGTTAGCCCAATGCTCTTGTTAAGTTGTGACATCGCACGGCACTTCTATGTTTCCACCCTCCCATTGACCGACAATGGTAAAAACGCTTTAAATCTAGCAAAACATAATGTGTAGATTACTAATAATGTGTTGTTATAAAGGTTATAGGTTAGCTGTTCTAAAATAAAGACGTTTATAAAGAGCTATAGGTAAGACACTGTTGTTTCACGCGGGGGTTTCTCCTCTAACTTGCGCTAGAGTTTCCACTTTATAAATATTATTTATTTTAGGACACCATGACTCCAACCTTAACTCAATCAGACACATTATCGGTTATCGACACACAATGTTTAGATTGATTTAAACCTGATTTAAAGGGTTTTTGGTGTGATCAAAGTTTCAGCACCTTCTAACATTGTCAGTGAGAGAGTGGACAGCCAGGACCTTGAAGCGGAACACGATGTCGGACTTGGAGATTAACTCGATGCTATGCAATAAGTCATCTTACCAACCATCGACCAGTCCGACAAGCTTTGAGAACTGGACCTTAATGTCAATGGGCTGCCTGAGAAGATTTTTATAAGATATTTTGGACAAATTATAGACACAAAAGGGAATGATATTTTTTGGTAAATATAAACCATGTTTTTTGAAAACAGGTTTTTTTTCTCACACCATGTACAATAAAAACGTGTTCACTCTTGTCTGTTTAAAAAAATTCATGCACACTCAAAGTGTGGTCGGATAGCAGAACTGTGCAGAAAAATACCAGTTTTCAAAATAATTGGATACGTGTGGACAGGGCCATAGAATGATACAAATGGGTCATAAACATGCCATGAAAAGATATGTTTAAAATGCAGTGTGGAAACAGCAGACAATAGGCGATAACATACAGGAAGTAAATAACTGAATGTTCCCTATGAAGGAGAGTTTATATAATAAACAGTTAGACAATATTTCAGAAGGACTTTTGCAGAATTAATAGTCTCCTTAGTAATTTTCAGTTTTTAGCTTGGAGTGCTAATATTGGCTGTAATGGTAGCAGAGGCGGTATTTATATGTTTTAGTGGCTAGTAAGAGATATATTAAGTTATAAACTCTTTTAAAACAAATTTACCAGCATTCAGTTTGAAATATGTGTGGAAACTTAACATATTTTCCACTGTATAAGACTGTAAAAGGCTGTAATGTTTCATACCTGCTCCTTACGATCCACGCTATGGTAGGATCGACGAGCAGAGATGGGCGATGACGTCAGTGCGCACCGACAGCTCCGGAGTGTGATGGGAATTTTCCTATGTAATACTACCATCTAGTGGTCATTTAGAGAAATGTAATTTGAGGAACTTTTAAGAGTACACGTCATACTTCAGTCCCGCCCTTCTTCCGGCTCTTGTCTCTTTGAGAGGCTCGAGGTTCTTCTTCCAATGCGGATAACACGTGTGTTGGAAATGCGTTGAGACTGCTAAATCTTTACAATAGATAGCCGCATTTGCTGTGTTCTCTCTCAAACGGTCTCCAGTGTTTATTATCAATTGAGAAGGTATATTTTTTACCATAACAGGAGGTAGGCCGAAGCCGTGGCCTCTCTTACGCCTCTCCTACGACGTGACCGCCCTCCGCTCCGCGGCGTTCTGCATTCGCCGTATAAGACGCTCCAACTTTTCCCCCTCAGTTTTGGGGAAGAAACAGTGCGTCTTATACGGCGAAAAATACGGTATATTGTCATTTGGAGACAAAGAGGCTAGTCCACTGAACAAACTCTCTCTGTGTAGTGGCATGTAACTAGCTCCCTGTGTGAATTGTAATTGCAAGTGTGGGTTCCCCACATATCAGAAATCATAATAAATATTGGTTAGATATAAATTTAAACTGCTAAAAATATATTCATACTTTGAAGCATCTGCGTAAAAAGGCACTTTATAAATATGTTTGACTTCAATTGACTTGATGTGTATAATTTATTCCTCTCCAAATGAATGAATTAGAGATGCTGATCAATATAGTGCCTTCATATAGTGCCATAGCATTTGGAGGGAATGTGATGGGAATTTCCTGTATTCTTGTGTAATACTACCATCTAGTGGTCATTTAGATAAATGGTAAGTACCGCCCCTTGAAGGTATAACTTGAGGTGAGAACGGAGGATGCGCTCTCTCTTCTCTTCCGGCGCTCGTCTTACCTTTAACCATGCGAGATATACGCGTTCTTCTTCCATGCTGATATCACGTGTGTAGAAATTCTTTACTGCTTAATCTTTACAATAAATTGCCGCATTTTCTGTGTTCTCTCTCAAATGGTCTCCAGTGTTTATTATCAATTGAGAAGGTATATTTTTACTATAACAAGAAATACTAATCAATTGTAGAAACAGAAGTCTAAGATTACTATGTCAGACGACTGGGTCTTTGGTGCCTTAACGTGAAATGGAGGGAATGAGAGAAAGACTGGGGTTCATTCTTTACTCCGATTAACCTAAAAGGCTCTTCATGTACTTTGTGACTTCTCCTTCTCAAAGATCTTCTGACCAGATCAGAATTGTTGATGCCTTAACAAAATATCCAAACACAACTTCAAAACAGACTGAATTCCTCTTTGATTTGGCTTTGCAAGTAGAGATAATTTGCCATTTAGATCCATCGAGATTGGTGTTAAATGTTTCCAATTATTTCCATTTTTCTAAACAAACAAACAGAAAAATTAACTCCAAATCAACTATAGTTGGCTGATCTTTCCTCCTTGGAGCGTGGCTTAGTTGTTGCCCAATTGCATCTGCTCTTTAACCTTGGCACATAACCTTTAACATAAGTCACAATGACTGTCTGACAAAATGTTCCGTTGGATTACAATAATTGTTTTTCTGATTTTAATTCAACAAGAGAAGCAGTCAAAGAAGATTTAAAGAGCTTTTAATGGCTGTTTTTAAAGCAATCCATTAAGACATATTCCTATGCCAAGAAAAACGACTAATGTGAATAATAGTCCTTTTTCTGGATGGTTTCCATGTTCTGTGGAATACATTTGAATCCTCAATAAAAGCCCCCTTTTGTTGCAGATTAAGACCATCTTGAGTGGTTTTATTATCCGGGGCTACCTGGGCAAGTGGACTTTAATCATAAAAACCATCACACTGGTGCTGGCTGTCTCGTCCGGCCTCAGTCTTGGGAAGGAAGGCCCATTGGTTCATGTGGCTTGCTGCTGCGCTAACATCCTATGCCATTTCTTCACAAAATACCGTCGAAATGAGGCCAAGAGACGTGAGGTGAGAGGAACTGAGGCGGGAGATAAGGAGAAGAGGAATGGAATGATTGAGAGATTAGAGAGTGGGGGAGTGTGGGATAGACTGATGGAAATGTAACAGTGTACTTTGTGTCTTGAATCAAAACTTGTAATGTAATACAATGATATAAGGCTCTTGGCTGGCTCACTGTTAACTGATGTGCTGGAGGTTGCCAGTGCCAATTTTAGGAATAGAACAGGGAACAGACAAGGCCTTTTCTAGGCGTGAGATAGAAGGGATTGTGCTTTGAGGGGAGGTTATTTGTCTAAGTCTGTCCATATATTGCTCTAAATCATTTGCTTGTTTGTATTTGTTTATTTTTGTGCATCAGGTGTTGTCCGCTGCTTCTGCAGTGGGTGTGTCCGTGGCTTTTGGTGCTCCTATTGGAGGAGTGCTTTTCAGTCTGGAGGAGGTGAGAATATAGATCTTTGGATAATTGTTATAAAAGGCCTCCTAAATGATTAATAATTTTTATGCCCTCCATCCTCCACTCATAACTGTTAATAATTCACATGTTGAACTTGTAAGTTGTACAAAAAGACACCTCTCAACACACTCAATCACTGAAACCTCAAATGAGCTGTCTATAGACACCAGGGACAAAACTGTAGACCTGCACAAGACTGGATCACAAAGCTCAGTGGGAAGCCATAATTAATCTTATTGTAATAATTTAAGGATCAAAGCATAGCTCACCATAAACTATCTGTGTGAAAACTGGGCTTGTTTTTTTCTGAATTTTCTTATTTATTTATTATTTGATATATTTCAATGTGTGCAATGGTGCATGTCACATTTAAGAAAGTCATTTTTCTAAAGCAAAAGCCTTTGAGACTTTAATTCAACACAATGGTTTTTTCCCTTTAGCGTGTCCCGGTAACAAATGTCTCGTGGACCAGTAATGGTGATCGGATCTTTGAGTCTCGTTCAGCAAAATGAAAACCAATCTGTTGCCGAATCATTTCGGTCATTTTAGTAAAATACCAATAAAATGTTGTGTTATTTGCCAACACATCTACTATATACACAAACGTGAATCACACTACAATTAAGACCTTATTTGCTAGGAGACAAATAATATTACTTAGGCCTATCTGTTCACCTCACTTCTGATCTGTCAAGTCTTTAGCTTTAAGTCTCCTTCGCTCATTACATTATCTCCGGGTCAGAATGATGTAATTGTTAACGTGAATCAATTTGATTAACGTTAGTTATTTTCTTGGCTCATTTCATTATTTCGTTCGGAAATCAAAAAGATTAGTTATTTTTCAGTGCTCCCATTGTGAATAAAAGGACCCAGAGGACTTGAAAATAAAAAAAAAATCAACTTCACATGTACAAGCTATTTGCCTAGAAGGTGGAATGAATGAATAAATGAATGAGGGTGAAGCGTGTGAATTGGTGATGCCCAAATTAAACCTGGTATAGGGGTTTACAAAAATATACAGCACTTAAAGCAACTTAATTATTTCTCTTAATTGCATCTCTAGACTACTATTACACATTGTTTTTGGTCTTCCCAAATCGTTGATACCAAGATTTGAGTGTTGGGATTTAAATGAGTTAAGGCAGGAGCGCCAAGTATACAACTCACAGGATAATTTTGGGAAGAGAGAGAGCCAGAGAGAAAAGGGGCGGGGGGTAATTTTGATTTACATTCACCAAGCAGCTCTTTTACATTTTACGCATGTAATCTAAAGAGCTAGCTTTCATTGGTCATCCTCCTTGTGAACACTTTTTCGTTGGCACCAATCGTTGGGTCAGATGTGTGAGCTCCCATTGGCACCCATGGTTTTGGATCAAGGTGCATTCTCGCACAAAACTTTTGATCGAAAAATCGGATCGTTGTGTAGAGGCCAATACACATGCATCTGAATTGAGATTTGCACAAATCTTTTTATGGCTTCTCAGTTGGCTGCTCTTCATTAGCCTTGAGTATTGATGCAATGACGCTCCCTGCCTGAAGACTAACTGGAAGACAACAGGAATGAACAAGAAAACAATGACAGAGAAGAAATGTTTATTCTGTTAATGACTGATCACAGGGAGTTGTTTGACAAACATGGAGAAAAGAGAGGACTTGTGGGGTTATTTCCTGTTTCCTGTACAAAGTAAAATGTGGGATATGCACCATCAAATGGCTCGTTTACGTCCTACCTCTTTCCTAGCAGTGTGGAAACAAAAGAGGACAAGTGTCAAATCGTCACCTCTGGTTTGTGATGTACACGTTTGTGTCAAAGGTCAATCAATAATAAGATCATAATTAATATGCGGTTTAATTAATTTGTTAATTTAAATTCAGTTTTCTCCGCAACCGCAACAGCATGCTTGTAGTTGTTGCTGCATTACACTGTAAAGAATAAAATTGTCTATACCTGATGGATCTGAACTCATTCCACAACCATTGTTTTCCAGGTCAGCTACTACTTCCCTCTAAAGACGCTGTGGCGTTCCTTCTTTGCTGCGCTGGTTGCAGCATTCACCCTTCGCTCCATTAATCCTTTTGGTAACAGCCGCTTGGTGCTGTTCTACGTGGAGTTCCACACACCCTGGCACTTTCTCGAACTCATACCTTTCATTCTCCTGGGGATTTTTGGAGGCCTCTGGGGAGCATTTTTCATCCGTGCTAACATCGCTTGGTGCCGTTTACGCAAGAATACCCGCCTTGGACACTACCCGGTGCTAGAGGTTATAGCGGTCACTCTGATCACAGCATTTTTAGCGTTTCCCAATGAGTACACGCGCATGAGCAGCAGCACACTGATCTCAGAGCTGTTCAATGATTGTGGTCTGCTGGATTCGTCCAAGCTTTGCAACTACACTAGCATCAGTGGAAGCTCAACGGGAAGTGTTAATGAGACTGTGGCTAATGTTCTGGCTGATCGACCAGCTGGGCCGAGGCTTTACACAGCTATGTGGCAGCTAGCTCTTGCGCTGGTCTTTAAGATGATCATCACTGTGGCAACATTCGGCATGAAGGTAATGAGCTGATCTTTGAAACATAAAATTGAACATCAGATTTTTTTTTTAATTTCATGTGGTTGCCCATGAAACATATAAAACAGTGTTTTTTTTCATTTATTTTTTAATTAATTTTTTTTTTTACAAAAAGCACTTGTACATATTTACACAACAATGCATTACTGTTTTCAATATCCAGGTTATCCACCATTATCTGTATATTAGGGGTGTAACGGTACGCTAAAATCGTATTCGGTTCGGTACAGTGTCTTGGAGAGTTCGGTTTGTTTCACTTTCGGTACAAAACAATAAGAGCTTACATAATCTTTATTTTGAAAAGCTGCCAATACACAATAGAATTCTTACATAAAATAAATAAAAGTGACACTTTTGGGTGAAATTTAAATAAATTGCACTCTTTATAAAGAAAAACACATTTTTTTAAATAAAAAATTAAATACTGCAACTAGTTGGGATAGATAGGATAGATTAACCTATCCACATTTTCTGAAGAATTGCTTCTTCTTTCCCCAGGTGCCATCGGGTCTTTTCATCCCAAGTATGGCAGTGGGGGCCATTGCAGGGAGGCTCCTGGGAGTGGGCATGGAGCAGCTGGCCATCTATCATCATGACTGGAGCTGGTGCTCTCCTGAGACAGACTGCATTACACCCGGCCTGTATGCCATGGTGGGTGCAGCAGCTTGTCTGGGTGAGCAATCATTGAAGATCCATTTTCCACACATTCTTCTATCCACCTAGTTCCATCTGCTTTATCAAGCTACTGGTTTGCGGCACAGATGTCCCAGACTTCCCTCTCCATGGACTCCTTTTCTATCTCCATAGCAACCATATTCTACCTTGCCAACCATTCCGTTTGGTTTAGGAAAATTCTTTTAAAAGCAATTTTTACAAAGCAACATCAAAATTCAAAAACTTCTGTAAAAATATTCTGTTTATCTTGGTCAATTTCATCACAATATTCTTCCTTAAAATGATTTGATAATACAAAAAGTTGTCACGGATCAGAGGATATCTTCAAGCCACAAAAACACTAGCAGATTGTTCACATCAATATTTACAACCGCAAACAACTTATTATGTCATGACGATGTCTTCTCTTCTGCGCACGCGTGCCACATTTGAGAAGCATACATTCAGACAGGGGCAGATTTGTTGCATATTATCAGTAGTATGTAAGAGCACACGCACGCACGCACGCACGCACACACACACACACACACACACACACACACAAAAATCGAAATCTGTAATTCTGCATTTAGACCTTCAATGTGAATGTAGCCATTGTCTCTCCAGCATTTCCTGGGTTTTCCTTCTCACTTCTATCTGGCTGCCCATGCCTGGAAAAGCTCCATAAGATGTCAACCAGGCTGGCATGCAAAACTGATGCCTGAGTCACCTCACCTGGCTCTTCTTTGTGATGTGGAAGTTGCAGCTCTCCTCCATGTTACAGAGTTTCTCACTTCATCTCTAATGGTGCATTTCAACTGCATGGTTCAGTGTGGAACACTTCAGTTTGATAGGTCCCCTACCTATTGTGCGCCATGGACCGGTTGATTGTCTGACAATATTTTCACAGCCCAATCTAAAGGTGTGTAGCAGATAAAAACAAAAACTATAAGATTGGCATTAAAAACTTTGTTTTTTTCTCTAAAATAATAATAATAATAATAATAATAATAATGAATGTAAATCCACTGTGTAATCATGTGCAACTTTAATTTAGTGGGATATATCACATGACTTATGGTGTCGAGGACATGAGACGGATGCGTCATGCGTCAAGTGAGATGGATGTAACAGAGAGAATCCACTTTTCAAAATAAAACATCATTAAAACTTGTATAATAAATTTAATGGAAATTATTTTTTCTTTGTTTGCGGCCCCGTACCGGTCCGCGGCCCGGGGGTTGGGGATCACTGTTTTACAGCATGTTCTGTCCTATTTTTGTCACTCTTTTTGACAAGGTTGTATGAATGAGAATATGAGGCTGAACTGGGGATATTACTGACTTGCCAGAGGAAATGTGACTTAAAAAGTCCTGAAGATTACTTGGGCAGTCAATTATCAAGGGAAGGTTGAAAACGGCAACAAAATATCTAATCTGGTTAAGCGAAGAGGTAAACTCTTTATTGGCAGAGGACTGTGTGGCAAAGGTTACACACAATGAGTGAACACCTAAACGCAAGAGAACTACTGATCCAAACAATACTTAACAGTAGCGTGCTATGGAAAGAGTCCTTGACGGAGCTCACAATCTCCTGCTTTTCATCTGCGTTTGCTTATCCTTTCAGTCTTCACCCAAGTAGATTGGCCTGTAAATCAGGACCTTTTGTTCTTTCTTCACCACGCAAATTGGTAAATCAAAATGCATTACTGCACCAGATGAACCGATCTGCCTGTCAATCTTACGCTTCATCCTTCCCTCACACCTGAATAAGACCAAGCAATACTTGAACCCGTCCATTTGATCTCTCCTCTAACCTGGATGAGTTTTCGTTCTACAGTTAATCTCAATGGTTCTGTGTAGTGCTCCATGTAATGCTGTTTCTGGAGTTTGACCTTGATTAGTCAATGATAATGTTGCACTTTTAATTATCATATTTTTCGCTGTATAAGACGCACTGGCATATAAGATGCACCCTTTTAAATGAGGAAGATCTAGAAAAAAAAGATTCTGAACCAAATACTGTAGTAAAATATTTCATATCAACTGTGTAAAAGTTAACAGCAGTTTAAGAACAATTATATGCCAAACATGAACAGTCTGTAAACAGTAAAAGTAACAAAAAAAGGCTGTAATGTTTTTATTCGAACCCCAATAATTCCTCTTCGTCACTGCTGTCAGGAATGAGGAAGGACAGATCAACGCAGTCATGGTCATCACTTTCTTCCTCACTGGTGTCAAATAAGATGTTGTCTTCTGTTCCATCCAAGGCATTACTAATGCCACACTTCTTAAATGATTTTATAACAATGTCCTCCTTCACGGAGTCCTATGCGCTATGGTAATATCGACGAGATGGGCGATGACGTCAGCGCGCACGGCTGGGTGTACAAATATGGCAGCGGCCTCTCTTACGCCTCTCCTACGGCCGTGACCGCCCTCCGCTCCGCGGCGCTCTGCATTCGTCGTTTAAGCCGCACCAACTTTTCCCCCTCAGTTTTGGGGGAAAAAAAATGTGTCTTATATGGCGAAAAATACAGTAACTTCTTTTTCTTTCATCGTGGTAAACAAAAGTCAGGGGGTTTTACCTGAAGGTCTGCTGCATTGTTATAACTGACCATTTTCTCCTGCTCCACTACAGGTGGTGTGACCCGTATGACGGTCTCTTTGGTGGTGATTATGTTTGAGCTCACTGGAGGTTTGGAATACATTGTGCCCCTTATGGCTGCTGCGATGACCAGCAAATGGGTGGCAGATGCCTTTGGTCGAGAGAGCATCTATGAGGCCCATATCCGTCTCAATGGTTACCCCTTCTTGGAGGCCAAAGAGGAGTTCCGCCATAAGACTCTGGCCACAGATGTCATGCGACCACGAAAGAGTAACCCCCCACTGTCAGTGCTGACACAGAGTGGAATGACTGTGGAGGAAGTGGAAAGAGTCATAGCAGACACCTCTTACAGTGGTTTCCCGGTGGTGCTTTCTCAGCAGTCCCAGAGACTGGTGGGCTTTGTGTTGAGGAGGGATCTTATCATATCTTTAGGTTGGTGTTTTGTGAGTGTGTGTATGTGCGCTTGATTTGCTTATATATTGATATATTTGGAGGAATATATTATGCAAAAGTGAACTCTTCTGAGATTTCAAGTTGTTTACATTGTTTACATTCATCCATGCGTTTGTTGGGGGTGTACCAATATATTGTGGGACAATATATCACCAAGATTATAATAATAGTTCTCTCCATCAGAGTAAAAAAGATGACTTAATAAATCAATCTAGTCCCAAGCCTTCTTAACTTTTAAATTCCATTTTTCCAATGATGGTTTGTTAAATAAACTCTATCGTTACATTTCATTAGTTGGTTAAAAATGTTTTTGTAAGATATTGTGATATATATTGTATCACAGACATTATTTCGAGGTATGTATCGTATTGTGAGCATAGTTACAACCCTATTATTTGGGTTTTTCTTATTCCTTTTTGTGTGTTGGCTAAAATTACATTATTGAGGGCACTGCAGAATGTCTTTCCTTTTGTCTAAGAGGTCCTTAAAATGCATTTAGTACAAGTGCCCAATGTCAAACTGCATGCACTGGTGCCAGTCACTGCATTTGTTTTGAATCGGGTAGGAATGATGCAACCCACCTATTGTTTAATATTGATTTAAAAAATAATGTTTAGGTTTCAGAAATGTCATAGGTTTTGATATTTTATGTTTTAAACAAACATTAGAAGAGTTATGCCATAATTTGCAAGGGAATTCAAATTAAAATGTGAGAAAATGCACAATCGTCTTTCAGGTACATTTTACAGACCATAAATCGGTGCAATCAGTGCCATCTAGTATTGAAGAGAGGGTACAACCCTTGCATGTACAATACCCGTGATATGGTTTGTGTGTTTCACAATTCTAGTATTTTAAAATTTCAAAAAAAAAAAAGAAAAACACTCCTCACTAAAGGCCCCGGACTTCTAATGGTTAAGCAGAGAGCAGCTGAACAGTTCTCATAACTTTCTGAGGTACCAAAGTGAGTAAGGCCTATAAAGGAGCTTATTGATCACCTTGTTTTTGTATAGTCCATCCACTGAGGCAATTATTGTGTGAAGTGGTGGCAATTTTTAAACTCGGCTATGACCTAATCTGGGAAATTCTAACTATTTTTATAGACAATGCCCGGCGTCATCAGGAGGGTGTTGTGAGCGTATCTTCAGTCCTGTTCACGGAATGTAACCCCCCTACATCTGCCAGCACTCCTCCTTCAGTCCGACTCCACAGCATCTTGGACCTCAGCCCCTTCACGGTCACTGTGCACACACCAATGGAAATCGTAGTGGACATCTTCCGCAAACTTGGTCTGCGCCAATGTCTTGTCACTCAAAACGGGTGAGTGTCTATAAATACGAGTAGTATGTGATCTTTAGTTTATTCATATGACGTCACAGAACCCAGATGTTGTGGGTTAAGTAATCACTGAAAATGGGTAAAAGCTGTTGTGCATTGGAGCCAAATTTCAAAGAAAAAGGAGATGCAATTAAAATCAATAAAAGCAATAAAAAAGCACTCAACATTAAATGCAGTCCCTGTAATGGTTGATGTGTTTTTTTTACAGTAATTATTCTGGCTTGTCAACTAATTATGTTTCTATTATTTATCTTTTTCTTCAGACAAATAATTCTAAACGCATCTCCTCCTAGACCTCAATTATTGTCTGTTACACCCCACTAGTAAAAAGAAAACAATTTGCGCCCATCCAATACATTCCCCCACCCACCCGCGACTATAATTAATAGCATTTGTCTATAAAATTGGTACACCTCTGCATAACATTGCATCTTTATTACCATTAAAGATAAGAAAAAAAGAAATATATATCAATTTACAACAAAGAATAACTTTATTAACATTGTTAGCAATATCCAGTATGTTTTAGCTGGAAAAAAACAAGTGCCACTTTAATTTATTCGGTGTCACTAGGGATGCGCGGGTCATCTCTTCACCCGTGTACCCCGCTGGTTTGGGGCGGGTAAAGAGATTGTCACTTTATTTGCAGTGCAGATTGTAGCGAGTCACTAAACACAT
The DNA here is from genome assembly GCA_007224835.1 of Danionella cerebrum. NCBI lineage: Eukaryota > Metazoa > Chordata > Actinopteri > Cypriniformes > Danionidae > Danionella > Danionella cerebrum. The sequence continues at coordinate 699,722 of SRMA01026831.1, read as the reverse complement.
AATTAAATAAAACAAATCCATGTTTGTTCCGTGCAATTACTGGTCCAAATTTGCATATTGTAATCAAGTTCATTATTTTATAATATATACCTCCATATATTTTATAATATATATATATATATATATATATATATATATATATATATTAAGCCTTTTATTGTTTTAATATTGATTTTGGCATACAGCTCATGAAAACCCAGAGTAAAAAAAAAATCAAAACAATTTGCATATTTCATCCGATCAATGAAAGAAAATTGCTTTTAAAACAAAAAAAGTCAATCTTCAAATAATTATGTTGAGTTATGCACTCATTACTTGTTGGGAATCCTTTGGCAGAAATGACTGCTTCAATGGCGTGTGGCATGGAGGCCATCAGCCTGTGGCACTGCCGAGGTGTTATGGAGGCCCAGGATGCTTCAATAGTGGCCTAAATCTCTTAACTTTCTCTTCAAAATATCCCACAGATTCTCTATGGGGTTCAGGTCAGGAGAGTTGGCAGGCCAATTGAGCACCAGTAACACCATGGTCAGTAAACCATTTACCAGTGGTTTTGGCACTGTGAGCAGGTGCCAGGTCGTGCTGAAAAATGAAATCTTCATCTCCATAAAGCTTTTCAGCAGATGGAAGCATGAAGTGCTCCAAAATCTCCTGATAGCTAGCTGCATTGACCCCGCCCTTGATAAAACACAGTGGATCAACACCAGCAGCTGATATGGCACCCCAGACCAGCACTGACTGTGGGTACTTGACTCTGGTCTTCAGGCATTTTGGCATTTCTCTCTCCCCAGTCTTCCTACAGACTTGGCACCTTTATTTCTGAATGACATGCAAAATTTGAGCAACAGTCCAGTGCTGCTTCTCTGTAGCCCAGGTCAGGTGCTTCTGCTGGTGTTTCTAGTTCAAAAGTGGCTTGACCTGGGGAATGCGGCACCTGTAGCCCATTTCCTGCACACGCCTGTTCACGGTGGCTCTGGATGGTTCTACAGAGTCCACTGCTTCTGTAGGTTTCCCAATGTCTGGAATGGGTCCTTCTCCACAATCTTCCTCAGGGTCCAGTTCACCTCTTGTCGTTGTGCAGCATTTTCTGCAACACTATTTTCTTCCCAGATACAGCACTCTGGGAACAGCCGATTCGTTCAGAAATTTCTTTCTGTGCCTTACCCTCTTGTTTGAGGGTGTCAGTGATAGTCTTCTGGACAGAAGTCTTACCTATGATTGCTTTTTTGAGTAATGAACCAGGCTGGGAGTTTTTAAAAAGCCTCAGGAATCTTTTGCAGGTGTTTAGAGTTAATTGATTCAGATGATTAGGTTAAGAGCTCGTTTAGAGAACCTTTTTGGAGAATTTTTATAGACATGAATTTCATGAGCTGTATGCCAAAATCATCAATATTAGAACAATAAAAGGCTTGAACTACTTTGGCTGTTTGTAAATTAATCTGAAATATATGAAAGTCTAATGTTTATCAGTATATTACAGAAAATAATGAACTTTACCACAATATGCTAATTTTTTGACAAGGACCTGTTTATGATTGTGAAGATGTTGCTGAGATTGACTACTTTCGGCAGTCACAATCACTGGCCTTTCCTGTGCTCGCCAAGGTGTAAAGTATCATTCCCTGTATCCCAGCCACAAGCGTATCAAGCGAGTGCACATTCTACTCTGCTGACCGGGCGCTGGAGTCCAGGAGAAATAGATTAAACCAGGGGTCTCAAACTCAGTTCCTGGAGGGCTGCAGCCCTGCACAGTTTACTTCCAACCCTACTCAGAGAGATCCACCCCTGAAGCTTACAAACAGCCTGAAGGACCTAACGAGCTGCATCAGGTGTGTTTAGTTAAGGTTGGAGCTAAACTGTGCAGGGCTGTGGCCCTCCAGGAACTGAGTTTGACACCCCTGGATTAAACCCTATTACAGCAAGTGCCATTTTTTTGGGCTAAAAAAACGCTGCTTTGTAAAAGTTCAAAACCTGTATCATTGTCTTGTTACAATCAATATGACCTGAAATTAAGGCTGTTTTCATTTGAATTACAAAGCCTGGTATGTCTATTTAATGGACACGGGTGCGGTGCGGTGCAAAAATAATTTCATAAAAGCGGGGCCTGAAGGGTTGGAAAAATACCTGATGCTCTGACTATTAGAGCGCCAACTTCTGTAGTGGATCTGCAATTACACTTTGTTCTAGTACGTCAAAAAAGTACTAGAATATCCCCCAACAGACATGTGGAAGTTATCATTCTGTGCTAGAACATCCAAACCACTGTGCAAAACTATTTGAACCCTAGGCTTCTAGACAGGAAAAAGCAATGGAAGTTTCTTCAAGAGGAAGATAGAGAACTAGTAGTTTGTTTAGGGCAATCACAGTAACAAGTTAAAATTTGTACGACATCACTGACGGCTCCCTGACAAACAATCTGTTTACCCTAGCAACCAAAGCTTAGCAAATAACATTGACATGGGGGTTGGCTTATTTAACTTATAGTGACAAACTAATATTTATATTATATCACCGACCCCTCCATAGCAACCTGACTGTTTACCGTAGCAACCAATTTGACAAAACTTTCTCAGCGAAGGAAAATCATTTAGACCTGGTGATTAGTTTTTATAATTTATATTGTCATTGGGAATGTTATACGAGGTCAGTGACTCCTCCATAGCAACCAAAATTTCTTCCTTGGCAGCTATTCCATTTTGCTTAGAAAAATGCTTTTAAAAGCCCTTTTTACAAGGCTAACATCAAATTGGAAAGAACTGCCACTGAAATAATCGAGTTTTTATTAACATAAACAAACATAAATGCAAACTGCTCATGAGAAGAAAAACCTTCTTGTGACTAAACCAAGATTTTAGGAACAAGGAATAAAACAAAGGAACACACGGTTACAGATGCCATCAAAGTGATGTTGATGAGTTGAAAATGTGTTGTGAACGTTAGGCTCTTAACTGTTTTTAAAGCATTTGAGGGAGAACCAGGTGGACATTTAAGAGCAAAGCGCATTCAGTTTTGAGAAGATTGTGGTAGAACTTTGAGTGTATGTTCCAAAAGGCCTTTCTTTGTGGCCTTCGTTCACTACCATATTTGTTCAAAACAGCCTGAGCCTGATCCCCCCGCTGCAGTTGTTTTTGCTTTTTCAAGTCTGTGTGAAATAATCAACTCCAAATGCTGAGAGGATCAATGTGGCTTTTGTTCTTTCTAAACCCCTCATGATCCACCCTTCACTTCTGTCTAGCACAATGAATGGAAATTGCGTCACGTGAAAAGAAAGAATCTTTGAAGCATGAACAGATTTTTAAATATGTTTATGCAAATGGGAAGTATTCACATGTGTAATGTTGCAGTCTTGTATGAAGGATGAAACAAAATTTCTTCATGCAATATCATCGTAATGTCAACATACACTTTGTGAAATTTATGTAAAAAAAATAAATGAATAAAAATCACACCTGTGAACAAACCAAGCATGAAGAGAAAAACTGTATATAGACCTCAGAAAAATCTGGGGAAGGGCTCAAAACATTTCGGCTAAACATTTCTCTCTAAAAATCTACATTTTGTTTCAAACTATTATTAAATAGGCAATTTTCTCCCAAAATGACATAATGGATTTATTTATTTACCAGTTTTCACCCCAAATGTTATAAATACCTTACATTTTTTTGCGAAAACTAACAAAAATGGAAAAAAAACCCCTACATTTCATCTTGTAGTATTTTAAAAAAAACATGTTAACTTATGAATCACCCTAACTTACCCAGTGCTGCACAGAAAGTTGCTTTAAAGCGGTTTCAGACAATCACTTGGGACTGGCCAGAATCGCAGGCAGATTGGAGCTCATGCACATGCGTCAGTCGTGCAGTGTAATCGCTCTTTGACAGTCACAGGTCAGTTGCAGGCTGGTCATTAGATATTCAGCGGGGTACATCTCTGGATCAGTCGGCCAGTCGCAGTCTCGCAGTGTGTAATGTGTTCTGACTGAAATAATGTCAGTGATCACCTGCAGCCAATGAGAGGGATACGTGAAGTTTCATCAAACTTTCATGCTCACATTTTTGATCATAATCCCAGTCTTGCACTTCAGTCTGGTACAAGTGACCCCGCTCTGTTTTTATAACATTTCTTGTGAGTGTTTGATTTCTAGATGCATTTTTAGAAAAAGGACAAAGTTCTCTGCGAGTCGTGCACTGTGAAATCCTCTATCGCAGATCTATTGTGCTGTGTGAATTCAGCACGACTGAATGCTGCTCCAGATAGTCCTTCAACGTGAAAGGGTCTGCGACACGATTGCTGTCTGAACCCGGCTTTACAGACAGGAGTACACTTCTGTACACTTTGGTTTTACACCTTAACAAGTCATTGTTGGCGTGGCTTAACTGTCATGAGTCTCAGTGGCTTGGTCTCCTTCAGCTCATGTTGAATGAGAATAAAGACAGTAGATGTTTATCAGGTCACCGGGTGTTAGCTTTGGTGAGCACCAGGAGATTGCTGTTGATATTTCCAGGACCTGAATTTGATATATTACATTCTGCTGATGACAAAGGCTGCCATTTATCACTCTTTGAGGAAAAAAAGGGGAGCACCGATACCAGATTTTGCTGAACATCAATTGCAGAACTTTGAATAGACGCCAAATGTGAGTGTTATTTTGGCAGTAACTCAAAATTATTATCATTATTTTAACTTTATGATGTTTTGTAACCAAACTCTTCATCTGTAAATGGAGTTTGAAACCGCTGGGACTCTTTCTAGATCTGGTCACTTGAATGGTCAGGAGAGAAGGGATCCCAATGGTTGCTCTGTCAGAGCTCCACACCTTTGTGGAGAGAGAAGAACCTTTCAGATGGCAACTATTGCTGCAGCATATGCCTGTTTGGTAATGACCAGATAGAATATGCTTAACTAAGCCAAGTGTTCTGATTGACAAGGATACTAAGGGATTCTAAGTTGGAGTCGAACCGTTTGTGATGCATGGTTGTGGCAGCCATCATGCTGTGGGTATGTTTTTTTGGCAGCAACAAATTTAATTCAGACATTGGTAGATATGTACCGGATGAAAGTTTATTCTGGAGTGTTCCAGCTTGGGGAGACGAGCGTCTTTCAGCAGGAAAATGACCCAATGCATCTAGCCTAGGGCTGGTCGATGACTGACTTATTTATTTTTTTCCCCACAAAAAATATTAACCATTTAACTAGATTTTTTTCCCACCCCTACTAAAAAAATCAATCTGCAGATAACAGAGAAAATGTTGTAATTATTACGTTGTAATAATTTTGGCATGCTATTATTCTGCTACGCTGAATGGACAGTAACAAAAAGGTGTCGCTGATGACACTGCAGACTGGTTGTGCACACAAATACTTTTGGTGAACTCTCTTTAAAAACTGTCTAATTATTAATTTCTGTGAAGTTTAGGGTGTGTATTAAAATTGAAACGTTCTTGCAATGTATATGTTTGATTTGTAGCTTTTTTCGATCACTGCAAACATGTGTTCAAAGGTTAGCAAGGGTAGGTAAATCCAACACAGTAGCAAGATCATCTGTGTCACTGACGCCAATCAGTGTAGGAGAGCAAGATATCAAGTCACTTTGTCACTTAGTGCTGGGCGATATGGAAAAATCATATATCACGATATGGATTATTTTATATCACGATAACGATATATATCACGATATACCACAATAATGTACGTTTTCAGTTATTCTCTGAAAAGTTTGACAAAAATATCCTTGCATACTTTTTTTTTCAACTTTATTTTGAAAGTGACATTTAACTGAACTGTCACAAATGAGAAAAACTACAGTTTTTTGGCAGAGTTTGCAGATGACTGTCTTCTGCTCTGTGTCGGAGCTCTTGAAGCCAAAATGCAACCAAATCACTGACGTACCCCCACGTTTCGGTAAAAGTACTTCTTGGGCTGCTGCCTGCGTAGCAGTTTCAATTTGTTGCGACTCCGGGCCTTCATCTTCAACCTCTTGCGTATCCATCTTTAAGCACTCACGAGTTAACTAGCGTAAAGCATGTCGCAACAACGTAAAGCGTCACGTTGCAAAATCACAAGACGGAGTTTCTTTGCGAAAAAGTTCCTTTTTATTCTTGATTATCACTTATATAAAGGGTAGAGTATGCATTGCATAGCCACAAGACATTATCATACATTTGTCATAGCCTATTTAATGCAATATTTTCTTTAGTAATTGATAAAATTAGGTTAGAAACGATAGAAGAGAAATCGGACGATAGACACTTTTCTATCGTCCCCACGATATATATATCGTCATATCGCCCAGCACTATTGTCACTCATTGGACCTTTTTTGTTTCTGGAATGTGGCAAACTTAAGGAGCATGAGCACGCATTCTACAGAAGCTCAGAACGTATTACGCTAAAATAAAAGTGATATTAATCAATAAAATCTGTTTATCGCCCAGCCCTAATTTAGCCAAGATTTCTGGCTAAAAGTGGTTTAGAGACAACTGTTCTAGTCAGAGGCCAGACTTAAATCTTAATCAACATCTCTGTAAATGTTTGAAAATATCTCTTGGAACTACTGCTATTCTCTCCAAATGCTCAGTATTTCTGTTGCTTTGTGTTCATTCAAGTTATTCATGTTTTACTCATTCTCTCATATGTCTTTTCTAAGCCGTTTGCTGGGAATCATCACTAAAAAGGACATTCTGAAACACATGGCGCAGATGGCCAACAGAGACCCAGATTCAATCCTCTTCAACTGAAGACTGAACTGAACAAGAGGAGACACTCCTGCAGACAGATGGTGGAATAATACTGCATGTGGTGGTGGTGGTGGTGGAGAAGTGGTGCTTGTATGGCACCAAGGTACTTCTATGGTTGAGTGTTGTGAGTGCCCCAAGGCAGCTCTTCTCTTCTTCAGCACTGGACGTGTTCGGGCAGGTGCAGTTGAGCCTCACACCTGTGAACTTTAGTCTGGATATTTATTGACTAAAAACATTTGTTCAACATTGGGGTCAAGTTTGACACTTTGACGCTTTTTTAGAAGCAATTGGCTATAGAATCTCTGGTCAAGTTTCTTGGTTTGCAATGATGTCAAGATTAACCAATTTCTTGTTAAAATCAGGAGTGTATGCCATTTATCAACTGGGGTTCCGCACCAGTTGCTGTCTGAGCTGTAAAGGAACTTCAGAAGGGTGAGAACATTCCACTGATGATCTGGGAAAATGCACTGAGGGTGTCTTGTCTGAACCTGTGTGTGTCGAGCGATCCCTGTGGGAAGATATGCAGAGAGATTCAATGTATCATGTTGAAAACATGTCATCTTTCTCATCTGCATGAACAAAATGCCATCAGACGTGGTGTTTCTGGTCTGGTCTCGAAGTTCAACAGGATGTGACTTAAAGAAAGTGCTTTTAAATGTAACACAATGTAGCACACTGTTTGATTGCTCTGCAGGAGAAGGGGAGCCACACATGTTTCGTATGACATCATGCTTGGCTTCCTATTGTTATGTTGAAGTGTCTGTCTTTCTCACTTCTGTGGCTTTCTTCCCAGGAAGATTGTAAAGCTGCCAAACAACCACTTTCCACTGTCCTTCCCAAACAAACTATGACCAGCAACCGGCGCTCTCCTCTCAGATCTATACAAGCCATCTGATTCTTTCTTTAAAGACGAGTCTACTAAGAGACATCCATTGCAGACACTGTTTTGTCTCAATGTCTCCTAACACACCCTTAAGTCCAAGCATGCTCGTGGTCCTCTCCTATGCACTGCTTGGGACCTCCACCCTCTTGTTCAATGCCTCCTTTTCCTCTTTTGCCTCAACATTTGAGTTGTTTATAGCCTATTAAAGGCATTCAACTCTCGCTTTCCCTGCTGACTGTAATTCCCTGGAGTTGGATCTAGGGCAGGGAGGTGGTGAAGTGCCATTGTTCCCCTTTCGCTCCTACTCGTCTGGGCTCATGGTCGCCAGGATGTCCAGCGACTGCTTTCCTCAAGCACCATCACGCAGAGTGCCTTTCACTCTTAGAAAGTCAATTTCCGCTACGGCCTTTAAACAACGGCTGTTATAATAGACTGGGGAAGACATTCTTCCACTCTAATTGCTGAAAGAAAAGGTGTGTTTTTTTGAAAGCTCAGGAGTATTGCAAGGAGAGATTATGCTTTTCTCTTTTGCCCTCTTAAGAAAACATGGGAGTATACGAAGAGGGAGAGGAGAAAAGGTTAATTAAACAGAGTTCACTGGTCAGTGGAAGGATCGTTTCACAAAGCTCTCCTCTGTGTCACACGAGGGGGTGATCGGAGAGACTTGGCACGAAGGACTCGCTCTCATTCCTGAAATCCGGGTGGCTGCTGAGCCTCTCTGAGCTGTAACCCAACACTCGACGGCTGCAGAAGGAACCAGACCAAGACTGAGACCCAATGAAACGGTGTAGCGTGAAACAGGACGGGCCGCAAGACCTCCAATGTTCTTGTTTAGAGAATGTGGAAGTCAGCTTACTTTTCTCCCCGGGGAGGCAAACAGCTGATCAGACGGCAGCTGTTGGAGAATGCGTAACAATTTACTGTGCAAACAGCACTTTAGAGGCGTGGCAAATGTGTAAATCAGAGAGTGAGGTGTCAGAAGAATTCTCTCATCGAGAATGGTGTTAAGGCTCTTGCTTAATTGCTTGGAAAGGAAATGTTCGTAATATATTCCAAGTACTCCTCAGAGATCAAATACTTTTTTTTTTATCTTTCTGTAACTTATACATATACTTACATGATTTTCGATAGTTTTCAGTATGGTGAACACAGTTCAAGGGGGTTTTTTTTTAGATTAAAAATGTATTTTTGCATGTCTTATTTGTCTATCATTTCTTGTGAGTGTTTGCTAGACACACTTTTAGAAAAGGGATAAAGTTCTTTGTAAAATCCTGTCGCCGATCTATTGTGCTGTGTAAATTCAGCACGACTAACTGCTGCTCCAGATAGTCCTTCAATGTGAATCAAGTGTCTGCGACATGATTGCTTGGTGGGGGGGGGGGATTAGTCTAATATTATGTCTGCGCTTGAACTTTCTCACACTCCTTGAAGGACTACATGTATACAAGTAAAATTTTGTTGCTCTTTTATCTTTTGAATGTTCAAATTGTTCTGGACAATGCAACAATGTGAAATTAAGGTTTTACAAGAAATGTTTCACAGTTCCGCTACACAGAGGAACATTTGATATGCATTGATTACAGAACAAACTTATATTTAAATGAATAAAAAGAATTTGAGGTCATGCACCTGAAGTTAAACATTTTTTAGTAATACCGTGGGCATTAAACAACAGTAGATTTATGGTTTTATAATTTTACATTGTATGGTTGAATTTTATAGCACTTGTTTGGCTTAATTCATATTCAATGCTGCTAATATTTAGATTTTTAGCTAGCCTAAACTGTTGGAATTAATGTGACATGCACCCTCAACAAATGAACTGTCTCTTAATGGTAAGGAAAAATATCAAAAGTTTTAGGTTATTTAATTTACTTAATTCATTAAAGTTACTTAAACTTCAAGTCTTGCTAATTATCTTCATAAAAAAAATACAGTTTAGCCAAATGTCCTTTAAAGTAACACAAAGTCGCACAATGTTAACGGGTTGAATGGTCGGGCATTCCTGGCTCTCTTCATCATATCAAAATGTTGCACACAGCATTTCAATACATTCACACACTGCACTTCCATTTGAAAACAAACCAGTCACAACTTGGCAAACACACGCTAGCGGGTGCTAAACAAAAGGAACATGTTAGCAACCAGATAAGATATCAACAGCATTGTGAGAAAGAGCTCTAAACACAAGCATCTGTCTAAGCAACAGAGTAGTTCGTTCTTGAAGATGAAAATACAATAGTTTTTAACTTTAAAGTAATTGTGTGACCATGACACTGGCAACAATTAACGTTACCTCAGTCAGATAATGGTTGTCGGCATCCTGGCTGCTAACTTTGCCAACAACCTTTAGCTCAGGCTCAAAAAATGTACATTTTAAGCCTTTAAATGAACCCATGCCTGTAGATTTTTCCTGTTGTAGCTCTACCTCAGACACTCACCACTGAAACAACCTCGCTGCAGAATTTTAAATATGGGCTGTGAGGTTGTTTCAATGGTGAGTGGCTGAGGTAGCGCTACAACAGGAAAAGAAATATTGTATAAAACATGTAACGTGTGAATTAATATCTGTTATTTGAGAAACATTGTTGAAGGAAATAATTGGTGCCATTTTGAGGAATACATTTGTTAACAGCTGGGAGAAAGGAAAGTAGGGGAGACTAATATATTTCAAGGTCATCACTGAACATTAGTTATTTGTGGATCTTCATACTCAACTTCATGTTTTCCAGTATTTTGCAGTATGTAAAAATTATTTCAGCTCTTTCCAGGTGAAGTACATGACGAGAAGAAATTACAAAACTGTGAGAATTAAAAGCACTGCATAGAAGTACGTCAATCACTATTGCGGTAGTAGAAACATAAACACCTTTTAAGGACTATAAGCAAGTTCATGAAAAACTGCTAAGACTTATTGGGACTGACAAAAGGCCCAAACTCTGAGACCTTATTGATGTTACAGATGTGTGTGCGATTTTGGAACCAGATTTTGAAGGTTTTATCACCAAAAATTCATGATTGCTCTTGAATCAGCTCAGCCAACTTAACATCTAAGAGAAGGGCTACATCCAGATCTTTGCCGGGTTTGTCGTAGAGCTTAGCTTTGACTTCATTGCTGAACATCTGAAATGTTTTCTTGGTTCTAAAATTCCTCAGCCAAAGTGTGCCATCAAAGTGGTTTGGGATCCTCACCTCCCAGAACTGTCTTGACTGGCTGCATTCCCCAAGAGCAGTCTCCCGTCCCCAAAGGCAAGATGACATGATTGTGTTTTGTCTGCATGTTCTATAACGCTAGTAAGATATTTGAAAACGCAGAAAATTCAAATTTTCCGTTTGATGTTTGGTGCCAATTTATCAGGAAGTGATGATTTAGTTCTCTTGGACTTGTTGGGTGTGAATGGTTCTTTAATATTCCAGGTTTGCGGATAAAATTTGATTTGCGTCTTTGAAAGGAAATATGGCTATTTTCTGTATTATAGTCCCAGGAGGCTGTTTGTATAGTGGTGTTACAAGGAAATGCCACTTTGGTGTAGGTTCTAGATTGTTGTGATCAATTCAAATGCTCACCGAAATCACCTACCCTCCATTTAAGGTTGATTATCGATAACTGCCACATAGTTTTTTGTCTATATTCTATATAATAGAGAAGTAGTCAGTTTCCTACACACTGTGTTCTTTTGTCATCAAAGTGTATTATAATTTGGCAAGTAGGAACCCGGCAACAGACTTGTTGATTTTATCACCTTCGGCGGTGATACACGCCAGCTTTTTCCCCACCGCTGCAATCTGACGGGTCATTAGTACAGCGCCATCTGGCTGCAGGAAAATGCCGGCTGCTGACTGCAGTGGCTACACCACTTCCCGACCGCTACCTCATCCTGCGATGTTCTTTTCCTGTATTTGTCAATGTGCTTGATTGCAGATGGCTTTTTTTAACCTGCTCCACAGTGCTCTTTTTTTGAAGGACAATGCGGAAAGGCTCTTTTTTTTAAGCTAATTTACCTAATGTATATCCATTTCTCTGTTTCTCTCTAAATATGCTACCTCTCATCACTGGCCTGTCCCACCCTGTCTATGTCTGTGGCCAGAGGGGTCCCATTTCGCTACATGTAACAGTGTATGTGACAAATAAAGGCTATCATCATCATCATCATCATCATTTCGCTATTTGGGTAAATTTCTTTAGGGTTGCACCTTAAACGATCAAGGTGGTATCTTCTAGAAAACGAGTTTGATCTGTGGTCTGAAACACAACTGTTCTCAAGGTTTGAAACCACGTGGTAAGATCAGGACAACACTCTTCCACCATACCATGGCCTGGAAAGAGTAAACACAAACAAACAGATGAGCTAAGCAAAGCTTGTGTGCGTTTGCTTGCTGTGAGACTGATGGATTCAGACTGAATGTGAATCCTCTGACATTCTGGAATGTTCTGCTGGATTGAGGAAACTGGGAAGACAAGGTTGGTTTTGTGCATGTAGGAATGCATGGTGGTCCTAATGAATTGCAGAGAAGTTTTAGTGGTGACCCATACAAGTAAGTGATTGCTAGGGAGTGCTGGCATGGTGGATGTGTGATGAAGTGTTTGCACTGTTGTGAGTAAGTGTATATTTGTCCAGGCAATTTGGGCTCTCGGGTCAGCTTGAATAATGTGTGTGTGTGTGGCCACATCTGAAACTGAATAGAGCAGTGTGTGTGTGGCCAGTAGACAGTTGGGTGAATGGTGTCTAAGCCTATGAAGGTTTTTGTTTTAGTACTTGTGAGACTAAGTAGATGTTAGAAAGATGGTGACTTATAGCAGGTTTCTGCATGACAGACAAAGGCTTTTGTGACAAAACCTCCCTTGAGGGGTGTCCTCAAGAAACGGGAGGAATGGTCCTTGAATATCTGGGATTAAGTGTTTAGAGAGATGTTTATCTTTAGCTATGGTGCACAGGAAGAAAAGGTCGGTTGAAGCGATTGTTAATTACATTAATGTATTTTCAACACGGCTTTCCTGTAGCTCAGTCAGTAGAGCACTTCGCTAACATCGTAAAGGTTGTAGGTTCAAACAACAGGGAAAGCAAGAACTTAGAAAATGAGTTAATTTCTTGAATGTTGGTCGCTTTGAATAAAAGCGTCTGCTAAATGCATAAATGTAAATGTTTTGGGCTGCTTTCTCATAAATAATAATTGGGCACAATTACAAGAACCAAGCTTCAACAATGTGTTATTCCTGGGAAGTGGTACCAGGAACCGTGGAGGGAAACAACCACGGTTAAAATGAAATGCGTTTGGCGTTCACATAATTTAGGTGATTTATGCTTTTATCCAAAGTGACTTCAGGTTTCCGTGGGGCCTTAAAAACAATTTAAAAGCACAAATTTAGGCTTTAAAAAGTGTTACATTTAGTAAAATTTGGAAATTTTTCAGAGATCTAAATTTTCTAGCACACTTCAGATTGAGTACGTTTAAATTTCCCAGCATGCACATTTGGTTGTTTAATAAAGATGGCTGTCATAGCAAACACAAATAAAGCATTTTTTTGTCAAGAAAAAAGGTTTTAAATAGAATTATGAATAATGAACATAGTTTTGTGTTTTCATGTAACAAATACTCATCTGTCTGATTTCAAATCACAAAAAATCACTATTTTTACATGGCGACCTGTCCAGGGTGTACGTCCGCCTCTCGCCCAATGTGTGCTCGAGACCCCTGTTACCCCAAAAAAAGGAATAAGTGGTGTGGAAAATGAATGAATGTATGAATGAATAAATAACCTAAAAACAGTAGTTTCACAATGGATTCAATCATGAGACTTGTTTATCAAACACAGCATTTTTAAAGGTTACAGAATTAAGAAATCTATTGTTTTGTGTTAGATTTCATGCCCATAATTGCATATGTTTACAGTGGTACCCCGAGATACGAACTTTGTGCGTTCCAGGATGACATTCGGATCTCGAACAATTCGTAGCTCCGCGACATCATACAAACAAGCGGAAAATACAGCAGAACAGCTTGTAATTGTTCATATCCCACATTTTTCTTCGCATCTCGAAGCAAAAAATTTCCCGCGAGACCTTTCGTACCGCGAACATTTCCTAACTCGAAGCATTCGAATCTCGGGGTACCACTGTATATGAAATTCGGGAGAAGCCTGGCGTGAATTAACCAGCTCATTGACTGTCCTGTCTTAAAATGGGCAAAATATAGAAAAATTTTTTTGGGGGAAAGTAAGGTAGCATTTTACTTTTGCTAAAAGTGTTTAGAGTTTGGTTTAATTTACAAAGCTTCCTCAAAATTGGCTCTTATCAATGATTCCATAATACAGGCTCTAGAAAGTTCAAAGAAACAACCATTCTGAACGTTCATCCGACGTAAAATTACACCTGAAAGGGAGAGGGAGTGAGATTCCTGTGCATTCCTGCCAAGGCTGAGAAAGAGGTAAACGGTGTACAACAGCTTTATTTAAAAGGAAAATGTCTCATGGATTGGTCTCATTGGAGATTTGAACAATTCACAGGAAAGAGAAAACAAAACTCTCTGGATCTCAAGAAACACAATAGTCTTTTGTTTGAACGGAGCATTTGTGTTGCTCACTATATTTCGTTCTGTCTTTGCTGCCTCAGTTTTCGCAGCAGCCCCATGAACTCCGATTGAAAAACAAACCCTCACATCCACTTCTTAAGGAAGCAGTCAAGCGGCTAATTAAAAGACGCACGCACACACAAACCTAGCAAACGCTCGTCCTCTATGTTCACATTGTAGTTCAGAGGTCAAGCCCAGCTATAATCCATCTTGTTCTGCTGGTATTCAGCCGTATTTCTGTTCGTGTCCACTCCTTCCCACTACGACTTCCATGGTTTACATATTGGCACATTTTTCAGTTTGTATACATACATGTGCTCTCCCCCACAAGAGCCTTGACAGCCCAGAACAGATCGACTGGGATAATGGGCCTTGGTTAGGGCAGATTGCTAGGATTATCCCTTCATTCCAGAGTTGTAGGACAACCTCTCCCAGGGAACACTAAATCAAAGCATCTGTATCTAAGAAATCATACATATTGCTTGTGTAGACAATATATGAAACTTCATGCGACCCTGACCTGACTTCCTTCGGTTGCATGTGACAGCCTGCCGTTTAATTCAGACTCCAAGATCTCAAGGGTTTTAGGGTTTGTTCTGTGACCCTAGCTAATAGTTATCAAATGTTCAGGATGATACTGATTTTGTGACATTCAAACTAAGGTAGTACTAGTAATACACAATAAACATAAAATGAAATTGCTGTGTGCTTCTGTCTAACGTTTTTGCTTTCAAACTTACAATTTGTAAAAGATTATATAAGGAAGAAAAGCAATAGGAGGTTTATGTGAAGAGCCTCAAGTAAAATCACAAATGTCTAGTGTTTTAAAGAAGTATTTGACCCCCTGCTGATTTTGAAACTGTCCCCTACAGGCAAGTCAGTTCATAAATTTAATGGAAGGCTTGTGTCAACAGTGAAAATCCCACAAAACCAATGTTTGACCAATCAATCAGCAAGATTTCTCATTAGGATCTGATTAGATCTCATTTCAATCAAATCCAGAATCTTTACCATGGTCAAAACCAAAGAACTTTTGTATATGTACGGGTCTTTATCTACTGAAGACTGTAACCCGAAACATTTACTGTATTTTCAAAAACACACGGGCTCATTTCCATAAAACTGTCTGTTAATACGCATGACAAACTATGCAATCACTATATAGCAGTGGTTTTGTGAATCTGTTCAAACGGCAAACATATGCATTACAGTATTGTTTTGATTCTTATGTGACACACACTTTTTGAAAGGTTGATGATTGATCGTTTGGCTTTGAAGAAAAACGACGTTCCAATACCTGATCAGGTAAGCATTTCTATAACTAACTTTTTATAAATTAAAATAAAACATGTACATTCCTGTGGACAAAGGTTCACCGACTGTGATGATTATCAACAGTTTCCTTATTCCTGGACCACAATATATGCAACTGTTTGTTAAAGTTATCACTGTAAACAGACGGAGCAGAATCAGTGAAGAAAGATCAAAGCAAATGTCTACACTGCTCTCTGAAGCACAAACTGTCATTGAATTACGCATTAGAGAAAATGAGCAGCGGTTAGTCCACACGCAAATCTCTGCTATCACACACTGCTCCAAAAGTGAGATGTGCAAGAATTCTGGAAGTTTATTACACTTTAAAAACCAGTTAGAAACAATAGAAAAACAAGAAAACTGTTGGTAACACACCACTATGCATCGAAACACTGACGTTCTGCCATGCCTGCAAGAGGGCACCCACTCAGGAAAGCACAAAAACAGACCCATGTTTTTCGTTGAACATCTGATTGATTCATTGGAGAACTTGGTGAAAGAGTTGTTCCAAAAAATATGGACAGGCTAAAAATTTCTTAGGAAATAATTTTTTAAGTTCAGATTTTCTCCATAAAATTGAATTGGGTGGTAATCATTATGTAGCCAGCACCATGAGACACTTGCTGTGAACCCAAAAGCATGATCACCCACATGGAAACTGGTGATGGGAAAACATATTTTGGCTATTATTGTTCTGCCAAGTGGACAGGACTCTACAGTCAGTCCTTCGGTAAGGGTCTCCGTTAAGGTAGCCTTGTAGACCTTAGTCCCAGAAATTTCAGGTCAAAAATGAATTTTCCTTGTCATATAAACCACTGATAAAATAATAGTGTTGAGCCACAATAATCCATCGCCTCAAAAAACTCGACATTTTATCAGAACATTTTTTTAAACCTTTTATTACAATCGTACTGACTTCCAAAGTTGATGCAGACATGTCAATACTGCTAGTTATTAACATCCCACTCACAGTGTACAGTATCTTCATATCGTAACATCTGCATTGATTTATCTTTAGTGATTGAAAATAAAATGATCAAAGTGGACTACTGAATCAAACAAAGTTTTCTTTGGCAGTGATGATGTTTTCCAAAAGCTTCATTTTCAATACAATAGATCTGAATTCTATTGAATTATTAGTATACTTTCCCAAAGGAAAAATGAAGTCATTATGTTAAAGGACTATTATTAATAGGACCATTTAAAGGGAAAAAGTTATGAAACAAAAAAGAGAGCATTAAAGATTTTGGAAGTCAGAATAGTTTTATTTGTTTAAAAACAAAACTGGATTTATTGGAGCCAGCTCCGGAAAATACAAGTGTAAAAATTTCTGTGTAGTGACACAGGACCCAGAATTTGGCCCGCCCCCATCCCTAACATCTGACCCCACCATCTCCAGCTTGATCACTCTAAACAAAAGACACAAACACTACGACATTGCCCTAGCTCTCGAAACTGCTTCCAAAGATAGCTATAAGGATCATCAGTAGCAGGGTGTGCAAGTAGCTTCACTCAAAATCGGTATAGCCAACCATGTAATAATGCTAATATTAGGAAACAGTAGATAAACATGAAGAATACTTCATTTTACCTCGAATTAATGTACAAACATGGCTCAACTAGAATTCTTCTTTGTTGACAGACGTTGAGGAAACTTTGCATTTCCTGTGAGTAATGTATTTTTTCCCCAATGCTTTATTGGTTGAAACAGACTACCTGTATTCTGAAAATCTGTCAATAATCACCATTTTCAATATTACATGCTTTGTCAAGAACACTCTTCTCTGTGCTTCTATCAGTCTGTGTATTTAACAAACCTTGCATTATCTCAGGTTCGTTTGGTTTATTCACCAGACAAACAGGGATTTGAAGCAAACCCAAAAGAATACGCACATATTGGTCAATCTGAGATTAGAATTTGAAAGCACTTGGATTAAGATTAAATTAGGAAAACAAGGAGAAAAAGGGCATTGAATTTAACAAAACGATTGCAAGATCCGCTAACTGTACCTCCATGAACATATAAATAAAAATATCTTGTTTATGATTTGTTTCAAATTGGCCAGTGATGTAATGCAGCTATTGATGGATGATCAGGGATGATGAGGCCATGCGTGACTTCAGCACTAGAATATATGATTCGTCGAACCTCCCTAAACACGATAAACGTTTAGTTTGAGATCAGTGCATCTACAAGTCGTCACACGAAACATAGTGGTTTTCACGTCACATTAAATAAAGCGGCACAGAGCTTTCTGAAAAACATCTTACTCTCCCTTTCTTGTCTAAATCGTCATCCAGGGATTTTAATCCAGACAAGTTGCAGATAAGGGTCGGATGGAGTGAAGTTTTGTAACCGTGTCCATAGCTAAGCGCCACAAGAGTCTGGGTTGGATCTTTCTCACAGTATTGCATGTTTGTGATTTAAGAGAACTTCTTGGCAGTGGCCCATCAGCTCTCTGACTTTATCAGTAAAACTGGGGCTTAGTCCAACTAGAAGAAATCATGCTAGTGGTCTACATCGAAACCAAGACAGTGCTCTCAGAAACACCATCCTGACAACTCTTGATCATTAACATAAACCACTTCCCCCAGAATGTAAAGCTTCAATTAAAATTCACAGCACAGTTCCTCTTGGAAAACATCAGAGGCTGGTTTTATGATATGAATGTGCTAACAATATAACGCTTGTACATTCAATCCCAAACCTTGTGATTTTGAATTAAATACAATATATACAAAGGTTGAAGCGACCTTCTGTGTTTAAAAACTTTAATGAACTTTAAAATCCCGTAGTGCTCAGGTTGTGTTTGTTTGCGTTTGGAGGAAAAAAGCTTGTAATGGGTGCGGCGTTTCAACAAAACATCGTTTATTTAGCCCTTTGTAGGAGCGCGTGAGCTTGTGAGCACGCGTCTCTTCCTGACTGTACTTCCTCCTGCACCCAGGACACGACAGCAGAGGGAGACTTGTAAAAGTGATTTGTGTTTCAAACGTTTACTTTCTAAATTATTGCTGTGATTTCGTATGTGTGGAAGCCATAAATCCTCAAGCACGAGTTCAATCTCTACAGCCGTCCGAATTCCTCTGTGTTTGTGCAAGAGAGCTTTCTTCTCTTGTCCGGGCATGTTGCTCTGCTGGTTTGACAGGAACAGGAGAATTCTGTAACCTGCAAAGGATGCTCGTTTGCGGCTGGTAGAGCTGCATACTTCCAGTCTCATCTTTCTTTCGTCCACATTCCCTCTGTCATCAGTTTCTTCCTTTAACCGTATTCAAACTTCTTTACAAATTAGAAACTATTCCTCTCCAGTGGTAGGAGTTCAAAGACTATTGGCGCAGTCTATGTTTCTAAGCCTCCCAGCTTAGAAGTGAGTTGCACAAATAAACACATTCCTTTGTCTTTTAAAACAATAACCTCATCCGAAAAGTCTTTCAATCGGGCATCCGAACAGTGAAACTTTCTGTAGAAGTCATAGACCCAACATGATCCCCTCCAGTGGGTGAAGTAATCCTAGTTCTTTTCCTCTCTTACAGGTCCAAACGGAAAGCTCCAAAGTAGCTCGAAGAGTCCTCGCCGTACACCATTGAAGGAGACGAAACAGACACAAAGACCTCATCACCTGCACGGAGCTCAAACAGTCCGCCCTGATACACGGAGTGGAGGGCGTACTCTGCGTCTGGAGCCCAGCACTTGGTGCCCACTCCCTTGAGCAGCTGGATGGGCCTCAAATAGGATGTTTTCTTGTAGATGCACTGCACCAATTGGTGGCTGACACTGGTCTGGTCCCCATCACTTGGCGAGGGGTAGCGGAAGTATACCTGGGAGTACAGGTAGTAGCGTCCATCCTGGGGGACGCGTAGGCGCCCGTTGGTAAGGGTCATGTTGTGCAGATGGGCTCCGAAACTTTTGTTGGCCCAAGTGTGCACAGGATGTCGGCAGGACTGGTGCAGATCTGCTTGAGGAGTGGAGTCTGTTCCACCTGAAGAAAAGAAGGAGAGGTAAGAATTTTATGGCATTCAGATTTCTTTTGCATCACGGAAATCTGAAATCTTTTGGGTGAAACATATGCTCCCTCTTTAACCCTATTCGGACTGGACTAGTTTTCCAAATGAGCTTTGAGAGATTCTTCTCAGGTGATGTCTGTCATGTCAAGTGCGGACAAGTCTGTGGTTTGAGTTTGAGTTTGGCTTATAATCTCTTGACTGGTGTTCAAGCTCACATGATCGAATTGTGCGGACTGCATTCGGTTATGTACATGCAGGGATGCACCGATACTGTGGTACAGTACTCGTATTCTTTAAAGTGTTCCGATACCAGTGCAGCTGATACAGTTTCACGACATTGTTGCGTCATTTGAGCTATTATGCGCTGTGTCTGAAAAATTGCTATGATGTCTGCGGTCAGAGTATGACCACGGCTCCACTACAACGACGAGACGTCTAAATCCAACATTATCCACAAACAGGCTGCTCATCATGCGCAATGAAATTTGTAAGTTACTTTCTGTTATCTATTATTTTCTTTGCGCAGCATTATATCTGGACATTTTTTTTCTCTCTTTTCATGAGTTTGCTTCAAAGGTGGCTGTTGCCTTTTCCCAGTAATATTCAACTCCCTGTCCTCTTGTTTAGTGCAGATTGGCAAAAATTGGCATTGGGAAAAATGTCTGAGAGATACCGCTCAATGCCATGCAGCAGTGTGGACAATGTTATTGATGAGAACCGAAACAGACTGACATCGGCGGAAAAATTGCTTTTCATTAAAAAAAAAACGTTCCTCTCACATTTGACTCATTGAAGTGTTTCTGAAACAATTGCCAATGTTTTATGTTTGTAGCCTAAACAGTTATACAGGTGTACCAGCATTACTGAGCTGAAATAAAAATAGTCTTACCTGCAATTTATATTGAGGTAGCCAGTCTCAACAATTCTTTTTGCTTTAGCTTTAATTATTATTATTTTTTTTCTTTTTAAATCGTTGAAGGGTTTCATCCTCATCTATTATTAACTACTATAGTTTAAAAATACAGGAAACTAGAAATCTGGCACACCAGAGATTGTACTGCAGGCTCACGTTGTCCAAAACACACAAGAACCACGTTTTAAAACATTTTCCCCAATCTCAAACATCTGCATTCAAGACGGATTTGTTGATTGGACACACATTCGTTGGTTGAGTCCTAATAAATAGAGCAGTCTCTTACAGAATTTATAGAGGAAGTGATGTATGATTCGTGGATTTATGTACAAAGGAAGCAGTTAACACAGGGTTTACCAAAGCCTACTATCGAGAGTTTCTATTGACTAGATGTTTAATTTTTCAAATGTCACCTCCTAGACCGATCAAGCTACTTCCACCAAACTTTGCTTAGACATCAAAACTTGTCTGAGTTGCATTTCCTATATCTTTTTAGACAGGTGTCACTAAATTAGAATTTTAAACACAGAATTTTCCATTGATTAAACATGGGGTGAAACTGAGAACCTCAAGGAAACTTCAAAATGACCACACTTGTGGAGGTTACCAGTCTGTTTTATAACATACCAACCATTGAGCAAAAGGAATTTTTTTTTTACTAAGTTTACCATTGCCTTACAGTGGGCTTTATAAATAAATAGAAAAAGGCAACAAAATATCTATAAGAAAAACAATATGTTAGTAATAGTAAAACTTACCTTTTAATTAAATCTCTGACAACTACCAAGCAATAAAACTGTTCACCCTAGCAACTATTTTAGCTTTGGTAAAAAAGAGAGGTTGGTTTAGTTTATTTATATTGACATGAGGAACTTTATATTATGTCAGTGATCCATAGCAACCAGACTGTTTACCATTGCAGCTCAAGGAATCAAAAAATCAGGTTGTCATGTGACTCGTTGTGGCATTGACAACAGTTTGTGACAAAAAAAAAATCATTTTACTCAGCCAACATCAAAGTTTGTGAGCAAACCTTAGCCATCTAGTTTTGTATGCTTGTCATCTGCAGGAAAAATGATACTTTTCTTCCAATTTGTGGTCATTCTCTAGCTCAAAACTATATGGATAGTTTGCGCTGACTACTGACCTACCTCTAGAAATTGAAATGTTTTACTCGTAATACGGAGTTATCTGTTATTTCTGTTGTAAAGCTGAGCCAAGGAGCAGATACAGGTTCATTCAAAGCTCTTGATTCACAGGGCGAAAAGGGAGGAATGAAAGATTGATTGCTGGATTGTCTTAAAAGCACAGGAGAGATTATAACAGGAAGGTATGGCTGCAAAGGAGAGGAAGTCACAGACGGAGTGAAAAATCGGAGAACAGAGAGAGATGGAGGAGGAAGGGAGGTATTGAGGAGAGGCGGCATGTTCCTTAAACACAATGAGGCACATTCCTCAAAGCAGATCAATAACATGCTCGACCTGCTCTGTGATTTACAACAGTAAAAGGTTTTCAAAGGGCCCTACGTCATGATAGAATTGATGAAGCGGCTGAAAACACATGAGGTGCAGATGTGAAGTGAAGAGCCATCTTTTAATATAGATGTTCTCTGGAATTAACCAAGCTTTTTGAAGAAATTGATTTTGAGCAGTGGAAACAGGAGAGTCCTCCTCTCCTGTGCAGATAACTGATCAGTCATGACTCTGCAGAAGTGAAGCTGGTTTCATTTCCCTTAGAGATGCGTGACTGAAAACACATTTTTTTTCCTCGCCTGGCACGCATGCAGTAAATAAGACTTTGATCCAAGAAGCTATAGCTGAACTTCAAAGCAGCAGCAGATTTCAGGTTATTTAGTCAGATTATTTGTGATGTATTTGCAGCTGTCTGCCTTTCTAGTGGTGTGTTTTATACAGAAGATTAACTTAGTTTAGAGTATGTACCGCCTGAATATTCAAGTACTACTGGCTTACAGGTGTATACAGGACTGGTTTAAATCCACATATTGTTTCAGGTCGGGTCAATCACATTCAATAATGGTTTACTACGCTGTTACATCAACAAATTGTCAAACACTGAGAACAATTCAATTTAACAATGACATTTTAAAAAGTACGTTTTTAAACATTTACATTCCATCCAACGAGCGGAAGAGAACAAAATGGTCACTTCCTGATAAACTGACGCCAAAAGAAAAATGGAAATTGCTGCGTTTGGAGAAGGCCCTTTTTCAAATAGGAACTTTCTTGCAACTTAGAATGACCAAACCACATTTCAGATATTGAATTCAGTTCTTTTATTAGTCCATTAATTCCCACCGTGCCAGAGTTCCGAAAGAACACATTGCCATTGCAGTGCTTTGGGATTTAATCCGTAACAGTGTTTCCATCGCAGTTTATGCTCATTTTTTCTTATCAGATAAAAAGTTGTATCTAATAATAATAAATCATTCTTAAAGCATAATTCTTTTCTGCACATTTTCAAAATATATGCACATCTTGGCATTTTTTTCGCAATATTCCAAAAGTGCGCATACAAATAAGTGGGTGGAAACGCAGCTATTGGGGTAATGCTCCTTGTAGTACTGCTTAAAGACTGAGGTAGCACTTTGCACTGCAGATAAAATAACTTGTTTTCAAATAAAAAGGCCCATAGCCTTTATTGATTTTTTTTTTCATTGAACTGAAAAGAAAGTGGAGAGTGACAGGAAATGAAGAGGAGAGAGAATGGGGCAGGATGGGAAAGACAACCTGCATTGGCCCTACACAACCGTGTATATCTCTCCTGCACATTACCCACTATGCTACGCCGCAGGACAATACAATACATTTTTAACAAGGTTTGGGGGAAGCATTTCATTTAAATAGTTAATTTACCTGGGAGGTTAGAAATTCCTCTAATCAATGGTGTATTATAATTACAAATAGCACCTCAATCTCTTTATTCATTGTCAATTCAATAATGAATACTTCCCCATAATATAAATTCCAAAACCATTGCATAGACCAAGGGCTTTCAGGCTCAGGGCGGTCCATGGGCAAACATGGCATTACTGTTGTTGATTCTAATCACTACCCAGAAGGGAAGATGTGTAAATAGAGTTTATTTGTGATGATTTATGTAATATAGTACATCATAGACTTGTACATTCTGATGGGAAGTTTGGATCTTTTCCACAAACCGGTTCTTTCAAACAGTTTGCTTCCAAAAGCCAGTTTAAAAAAAACGAATGGCATGTTAAAAAGGAAAAACCTTTAAAGGGGCTATATTATGCCATTTTTAAAGCAGTTATATTACACATTTGACCCCTCTATACAATCACTGCACCTTTAGTAACTTTCTAAATGCAATATTAATCGTAAAAATATCTTTCAATCAACTCATATTTTTTGGCCTCTGCAAAACACACCATTTACCACTGTTCCTCCCACAGCCATGCTTTCACCACGCCCCTTTTGGTACCTTTAAGCTACTTTTCTCTCCCCTTCTTGTAGAGGTATACGTAAAGAAAACAATTTCCTTAGTGAGAAAGGGACAAACACATTTGCATTCCCTGAAGTGGCTAAGTTGAGCCTTACAATCATGGAAGAGCCATGAATGTGCCGCTCTAAAAATGGTTCAGAGGAAAGTCTTGACTTCTTTTGTAACCCTTCAGTTCTTTAAGGGCGGGACAAATGAACTAATGTGCTCTTAGATTCACTCTGGGTATTTGTATAGACCATTAAGACCCAATGTTGTGCAAACGGCACTTTAATTGGCCTGCTGTATAATAGTCAAGGTGATTGGGCCATTCGAGGTTAATAATGGGTTTTGCAAGTTAATATTCTGGATAATGTTCTTATAATAAAACAACGTCAAATGGTAACAACATTGTGAAGAAATACTTCAACACGTCAAAACAATGCATCCTACCATCAACATGTCTCATATCCTCAGAATAGATGGAGTAAAGTTAAAAAAGCTGATATAGCTCATGTGACTTCCTGTAAACTTTGTCTGGTCCCACTGACTCTGAAATTCAGCAACATTTACTCATCCAGTAAAACAATCATGTGTGTTGTGGAGGCTAAAGAGTTACAACAAAAAAAAATTTCTGTTTACAAAAGCAATTTTTTTTTGTTTAAACAAATATCATTAAGATGCCAATGCAAGGATTCAGTCACTGTGCATTATTTAGCTCTTCTTATCGGCGTTCCTCCTATTATTTATTTCTATCCTTAATCCTATGTTATGTGTATTGTTGCCCTTTTGCTTTAGTAGCTCTTCCTGGTTTGTGTTTAATTTGTGGGTGAGGTTCCTGTGGTTTTGTCGCTCTGCGTGGACATCATTAACTGCGTTTCCCTCCACCTATTGTATGAGTAGGATAAACTTGCATAAACTTATACTGAAAGGCATTTACATAATAAATCCAAATACAATGCAAAATGTTGTTTTCTTCATTCTAAAACTCCTTAGCCAAAGTTCGTCATCAAAGTGGTTTGGGTTTATTGGGATTATTTTTACCGGTTAGATTCCCAAAGAGCAGTCTCTCGCCTCCACAGCAAGATAACATGACTGTGTGTCTACGTGTTCTAAGGCGTAAGATATTATATATGAAAAAAGACATGGTGCAGCAATTTAAATTTTTCTTGATTATTTGTCACCGGTTTATCGGGAGGTGACTGCTTTGTTCTCTTGGACTCTTTGGATGGAAACGGTACTTTATTCTCAAATGCATCTCATTTATGCCATTTTTCAGTTTTGTACATAGATGACATTCACATCTTTGGATGGAAACATGGTTATGGGCTTATTTTGCTATGTGCTCACACTGGTAGCTTGTTTGCTGATTAGGAGCTAGTCCACTGCACCTGTTTTGCTTGTTAACTGGACACCGTTCTTTTTTACTTGCTCAGTTTTATTAGTGTTTTTCGTTGTCGACCTATGGTTCTCTGTGTATGCATTTCTATGGATCCAACCTTGTTAGTTTGTACCGGTCTCAATCCAGGCTGAGCTTGTGATACCTGGTTACCTCGCTACATATTGGTTCTCTAAACAACTGCCAGAACTCAGAACTAAAACTTTCTAAAGTGAACAATCATGTTCTCGCCGTTCTCACCTGGTAGGCTGCTGAGGGTCAGGTGGGCTGATGGCCGTTGCGTCACTGTGGTCATGAACTTTGACCCTGAAGTGTTATATGAATGGGGCATAGCTCTTGCTTCTGATCGATAAGCTGAGAAAGAGAATCCGTAAAAATGTTACAATAATTCAGAACATTTTACTGGTCATGGTAGATTTTAATGACTTTGAACTATTTCTGTCTATTTCTGTCTAAAACAATATGTTGCACAATCATTAAAATTGTGATAACTGAAAATAAATGAGTTACTCACCGTGTAAAGCCTGGGATAAGATGCTGTCCGTAACCTGTGTAGAAAAAAACCCAAAAACAAAACATTAATCCAGGAACTAAAAATGTAACCTGCATTCTCAAATATTCATGAGTTTAGAGTAGGGCTCCAATAACTAATCGATAAGTGAAGTGAAAGTGACATTAGAACCAAGTATGGAGTGACCCATACAAGGAATTTGTGCTCTGCATTTCACCCATCCAAGTGCACACACACAGCAGTGAATAAACACACCGTGAACACACACCGGGAGCAGTGGGTAGCCATGGCTGCAGCGCCCGGGGAGTTGTGGTAACTGGTGACTTGCTCAAGGTCACCACAGTAATCGTTGTCACAAGAGGGAGACTCAACACTCATCCCACCTTCGACTCCCAGTGGAGCTGGGGATCAAACCGATCAAACGATAATGAAATTCATTGTCAGCGAATGCTGTAATGTGGTAGTAGTGTTGTAGTAGAGCGTTTTACGTTAACGGCGGTAACCTGCACGCAATGCAGCGCCGAGCTTACATGGCATTGAAGTACCACATTCATGAAAGAATGAAATACAACAATTGTTTTGCTATTTATTTATTTATATTTTGGATATTTAGAGAAGCTTTAAAATTTCAACAAGGTTTAAAATGTCAACATTAAAGATCATTAAACTCTAGATGCTTTTGCATTTTCAAAGTTGTCATAAAAATAATCGCCCAACTAATCAATTATCAAAATAATCGTTAGTTGCAGCCCTAGTTTAGAGGAATAAATAAAAATAAAACAAGATGATTGAATTCTTTTTCATTTTTCCTCCTTTTTCATGTTTGGTCTTGATGCATCAAAAATAACTGGTTAAAATTGACTTGAGGTTTCAAAACGTTAGCATCATAATTTAACCACCAGTTTTGTAAAGAAACTTCTTTAAGGACACAAATGTTAATTTTGTGTTGACCTAGAGGTTCCGTCATGTTCTGAATTGACGAGGAAACGCTTTTCCCAAAGGCAGTTTTTTCAGTAGTCTGTGACGGCCATATTTCACTCAGTCGAATCCCAGCATCGAGATCATTGGTCCCAGAGGTGAGGTCTTGAACTGAAAACACTGTGATTACTGTTGGATTTCCATTGCCTCGAGCCGGCCTCAGCATGTTTAAAACACCATCTGATTCAACTTAATAAAACTAATTGAAACTCTTGATGATTTGTTAAGAATGAAGTCAGCGATGGAATCATTGTGTTCTGCAAGAACTCACTATATGGGCTGAGAATATCAAGAAAGCAATTTGCCAAAGTTTAACAAACTTTTCTGACTACGCTTTCTTTAGGCTCTCTTGAAGGCTTCTTAGATTAAGGTTAAACAAACCTTACACCAAATTAGTTGAGTTACACAAAACAACACATATTAGGGACATTTACTGTGAGGTCAATTTGAACATCCTGTGATTTTGCAAGTTTCCCTACTTAGAATTCATGGAGTCAGTCTAGAATTCAAGTCAATCCAGCCTCTTTAACAAAACTAAACACTTTATGTACATCATAACTAATCATATTTTGATCAACAAAAGGCTCTGTAAAGCTGCTTTGAAACATACATATCACGATGTTACGTCTGCGATACGATATATACTGTATCTATGACATTGTTTTACAACACTAATATAGACCAATTTTTGAAGCTATTTGTATAACCCCCATTTAATTTTATCCCTCTACTAGGGGGCAGCACTAAAGTTTTCATTAATCACTTCTTTTAATCTAAGGGAGTTGAGGGTGTGTTTCTCTTTTGAAATGTAATCAAAGGATAATTGTCTCTTGGTAAAAATGAAATAAAACAAAAAGACAATGTAAGGAAGTTTCAGAAGTGACTACAAACACTTGTATAAGCAAATGCACTTCAGCACCTAGACGATATATCTCAGTTTTGCGACAATTTTGTATTGCGATATATTTTCCCATACTATATGAACACATTCGAATTCACCAAATGCTTCCATTTAAACTTAGTAGGATGACTGTTTAAAATTCAATCCGTTTATTTCCATCTCTCCGTCTGCCACTCTGTTGTTGCAGTCTCTCCCTCTCTGGCATCATCCAGTGTGGGATGTGTGATGGGGGGGCTCTGTTGATCTTGGCTCACTTGTTTAAATTCTCTCTCTCTCCTTACCTCCCTCCCAATCTCCCCACACCGCCAGCCCCTATATCTGATAGCAGAGCACAAACTTTATAATGTGACATAATCTCACCCTGTCAATTAGAGAGATCCATTTCAAACACTTCCTTTATTAACAGAGTTTCTAGATTCTTGAATTTGTGTAAACATCTTACACACAGAGCAATTTACATTCATACGCATGTAAATTAGAAAGTGAAAACCTTTCATCATTAAGAATGTGCAACAAAAATTCCTCATATTATGGTGTTGAATGTATGACGATAATACGATGTTAATATGAAAGTAGTTGTCAAGCAGTAGTTCTGTTGAGATTCTCTGGCATCTTCAGTTTATAGATATTTAATTTAACACGATGCTTACATTTAAATTCACCAAACCAAACACATCCCCTATATCCAATGGCCTTTCTCCCAATTAGATGGCTCTGCCACACACGTGACTGAGACTCCATAAACCAGGCAACAATCATGGGGTAATATGCTACATCACCAATAAGTGAAAGCAATGTGTGTTGCTGTGGTAACGTATGGTTAGTACTGAGTATTGTACAGGGATTAGTTCTGTTGTGTGTGAAAGATCTTGCGCAAGAGTCATAGACTTGGAGTAAAGCAAGTGTTTTTCCTTAACCCTTAGAAGTCTGGGGCATTTGTGAACATTTTTACTATTTTAGCATTTGCGCTAAGATTTACAATAGTTTTTGTGGCAATGCTTGATATCTTTGCTTTTAGTACAAATATTGTTTCATTACTTTACAAAATATTTCCACAACAATCCCGAAATTGTACAAAAAGAACACTTTTCTAGTGTTTTCTAGCGAGTAGTTAACAGTTTGTGTGTTTTATCAAGTGTTGAGACAAAAGGATGCAAGACAGTAAGTTATTCAAGTTGGTTGCTAGGTTGTTGCTATGCAGTTGATTGAAAACTGCTTATCTTTTCTAGGAGGTAGAAAGTGTGTTGCTTCATGCTGCAATTTTAGCTTCTACACGGTTTCCAGCAGATCTCCCGAAATTCCTCAGAGTTCTTGAGGCTGCTTTTAGAAAAACAAAGTGGTAGAGGGCAAAGAACAGACCCACACAAAGTCTTCGATAATAATAATAATAATAATAAACACACCCAGCATTAAACCTTTGCTCCTCATCCTCCATGTGCCAGAAAAGGTGTTTGGCCAACGATTGTAAGATAGCCTTGCATTGAAGACTAGGACGCAGCCCAGGCGGGTGAGTGCACGTATTCAGCATGTGGAGAAAGCTATTAGCGTCCTCTCCAGCTGCGCTTATATGAGAGCGCAATACTTTAATACAGTGCCAGAGTTTGATTTGCTGTTGAGACACTAAGGCACAGTGTGTTCCTGTCCTCCATAAGGATCACTAATAAATAACTTGCTTTCCTTGAGGCATAGAACACGGCTAACAATAAATCTCACAGCACTAGACTTTGCTCAGCATGACTCCGGTAAATGGCTAATAATCCACAGTAGTGATAAGCACGCATGCACACACAATATACTTTACATACAGTCTCTGCTGGATAAAATCAGTCCAAGGCTGTTATGGACCTTTGAATGAATGGGGTGTGTGTGCTTACAAGTTGTTTCCTGCCATTCTTGGCTGCTGTCTGAGGTCAGTCCCGTTCCTCTGTTCCCGGGCCCCTTCATCTGAGACCTTGCCGTTCCACCACAGAGCACAGCAGAGCTCTCCTGGAACTGACCTCAAGCCCTGGGAGAATTTCTGTCTCACTTCTCTCTTTCTTTGCGTTTGTATGGATGCAGTGTAAATGGGAACAGCATTACAGACCATTGAATGCTATTCCTAAATCTAGTGAATAAATATTTAAGGAATAGTTCAACAAGAAGGATACAATCCAACTGGTCTGCCAGAGATGATGGAGTGGTTACATTCCACCAGTGAGAGCAGGATTTGTGCTGTGTATAGGTGAAGCTTGCTTTATCCATCACAATGTCACAACAGAAACTTTCCTTTATAGACTAATTCATTAAAATAATTTGTTCTTAATTCCTCATAGCTGACTGAGGCTTCCTGTTTATTTTAGAAATATCAATAGTAATTCAATTTGAAAAAAATTGAACTGCAATATCATCACCGTTGCTTCGAGAGAGAGATGGACGCAGGAGATTGTTTTTGCAGATCTTAGGAAATGGAGACTAACTGAAGATATGAATATAGTCAAGTACAAGTATATACAAATATAGGAATGATGTGACCCTCTCACACACAGCCTGTTATATATCTTATTTAGCTGAAATAAAACCAGAATTTGAGAATGACTTCTCTGGATTTGATCATTGTCATTAAAAATTATCTTTATCACAAACTGTTGACAGCAAAAAGTCAGCGCAGTTCAGTGTAGCTGTCAATCACATAGCCCTGCCTAGTTTTTTTAGGGGAAAATTGAGCCATCGTGAGCAAAGACGAAGATAAAATAAAAAACAACAATTTAACTTTTTTTTCTATAGACTTGATTTGGGCAGAAATCATGCACTCAACCATGTGCGGGCGATCATGAGACAAACTTGGTTTGTCAGAGCCAATAAAAACACACTAGGTTCCCCATTTGTACATTTCAGGACATTTTTAGCACACCACTGCTTTAACCCTAAGTAGTTATATTTTTTTATATTTTATAACTTTTCTTGTATGTTTTTCCCCTGTAAAAATTTCAGAGGCTTAAGACACTTTTAACAATTTTACCTTTTAAAGAAATGAAACACAGTGTTAAAGTTGTGGTTATAAATGTTACACACCATTGCGGTATTGTAACATTTTTTTTTACTTTTATATTGATAGGATAGTAGATTTGTTATTAGGTAGGAAGTAAATTTGGGGAAACAGCCTGGTAGAATTGGTAGCCTTCTGAGCCTGGGATTCTACCTCTGGTCAGGACAGCCACAGTACTATCGCAGCTGGCATCTTTGATTGATTACATTTTAGATTTATTTACACCTATTGCTTCTATAAAAGTAAAGATCAAGTAAAGCTGTCAATCTAATTCTGTAGTTCTAAATTCATTTGGGAAAGAATGCGCCTCTCTCAGGAGCTAATTACATTCTAGTGTGGTACTGTGATGCTAATTGTACAACGAGTCCAATCATGACATTTCCACACATTAAATATTCCCCGGTCAAATGCCAGTGGCAACAACATGGAAGCCAATGGGGATGGCAAGTTGGTCACAAAGTGGTACCCACAAAATGAGTGTAGAGAGAGGTCCATTCATCTCCAAAGTTACAAAATTCTTATGATGTGGTGTAGACCACACCAGTGGAGATGTACTAAACTGAACTGAACAAATCTGGCAGTCTGATGGATTATGTTGTATTTCAGAAAAGGTTTAGCTTCTTGATTCCTGTGAAAAAAAAACTCAGAAGGTTTCAGCAAACCAAAAACCTAGTACAATTAATTTATCGTAACTTTTCCTACTCCATTGTAACTGCACACACGGCCTCATCCTGACAGAACATCATTGGTATAATGTAGGCTGAAGACTGCGATTAAGGCCTTCTAGTCAAACAACTTCTAGAAGAATGGTCTAAATGTACCATAAACACTCTTAACCTCTTAAGCCCTGAGGCCTATTTTCTGAAAATCCTATACTTTTACTTGTTAAGGCATTTCTCAGCTTTTATAAGGTCTAAACTGCACATCTTGGTATCAAAATGAAGATAGGTTCTTGGGGAGTGGTGTGGATGAGTTAATTTGACAGTCAAGAACACTGGGTAAGAGTAATTGATGTTGGAATGGCCAAAAAATGAACTCCGCCTAAAAAAAAAAACACATGTTTCCTCCAATATCTCCTTATTTTTCTTGTAACGAAGCAAATAAACACAATCAATTGTAACAACTACATGTCAAGGACATCTGTAGCAAGTTTGGTGTTCATACTACAAGAAACTAATATTCTGGACAGGTTTTGATTGAACAAAGTTCAGGCGTAATCCATGTTGGCACAGTTTGGCACAATAATTGAAATATGGCAAAAATCTTGTCCAAAGCTACAGCTACGTT
This sequence comes from Danionella cerebrum, assembly GCA_007224835.1. NCBI lineage: Eukaryota > Metazoa > Chordata > Actinopteri > Cypriniformes > Danionidae > Danionella > Danionella cerebrum. Next base: position 667,750 of record SRMA01026831.1, on the reverse strand, counting down.
CATGGTCTTCTTTTCTTGCTTACGGGACATGATTTCAGCAAAAAAAAGAAATTCCGCGTGTCTCTACCCCCCAACCATCTGTCCAATCCGGGAGCTCTATATATCGTTAAAAAGCTTGGAATCTGAGGAAGCCAATGATATCCACCATTTTGAGACTGACATGATCCCTGACGAATCACACGACGTGCAGCTTGGAGAGACCCGCTCTTACGCACCGGGAGTGTTTCCATATTTGGTCATGTTATGAGAGCACAGAGCTACAGAAAAGAGCCAAAATGGAGTTTCCGCGAAGCTATTGGCCGGACATAACAACATGGAAATAATTTTTTGTTGAAAAAACGGCAAAGGTAAGACAAGATTTACATGCTTGCTTGGTTTTCGCTGGTGTTTTTTCGTGGAACTTTCGCTCCTTGCTCTGAAATACTTCATGCAATGTAAATGAGTTGCATATCGCTGGATTCTGCTGCTTGTTAGCTTTCATTTGATGCCATGGTTTTGGTGTTTCCGTTTTTATTGTGGATACATATCGCACATAAACAAAAACGTGGTCATGAATTATACTCCGGACATGTTGTTGTTTATTTGCATGGCGTTCGAGCTGTGGTTAACGGATATGAAATTGAATTAGATACGTTTTTAGAGGAGTTTCCGCTGAGCACAACAGTATTTAATATGTGTGGGTTATTCTCAGGGTTAGTGAGCTATGAGCGAAAATGTAACGCACAAGGGGGCAAGTTCCCGGTACCGGGGACTCTCGGGCTTAAGAGGTTAAGTCTTGACAGAAGAACAGTGAGTGATGATAAACTCTGAATGTCTACATGTTCCTAAAGGCAGGCGATCCAAAACTTTTGGCAAAATTGCACGTTTATCTGTAGTAAATTGTGCTTAAAACAAAGAAAAACCTGTTGACTTTAATAGGCTAAAGATCTACACATCGATCAGAATTTTCAATACGACATTTCGTGCGACAACAAGCCTCGACTGAAAACCTGTTCACAATTCTGTCCAACGGAGTAGTGCAAATGACAAAGATATGCCAACGACTGCCATATCGAATCCGTTTATCGCAAGGAGAATGACCAATGAAAGCTAGCTCTTTGGGATACATGAGTAGGACGTAAAAGAGCCGCTGATGGAGTGATTTTGTATAGAAAACAGGAAAGAAAAAGCATGCCACAAATCCTTGATTTTTTTATTTTTTTTTCTCCACATTTTTGTCAAACAGCTCCTTTGATCAGCCACCAACAGTATAAACCACTCGACATCCATAATTTTTTCAATGGGTTCTTTGATTTCTTCTTTCCTTTTCCCCAGTGTGGTGTGGAGTGCATCTGTTGTACCACAGATGCCATCTTCAGGAAGGGAGCATCATTGCATCAATATTTTCCCCTACCCAGATGTAGAGGAACCAACTGGTGAATCTCAATTTGGACCAGTGCATAAAGACCTTAAGAGTATGAGCAATCAAAATTTAGAATATGACATTTTTTTTTCTCATTTAACTTGTGAAGAAAAGTCTTGAATGTATATATATTTAAAACAAATGTATATTTAATACATTTTTGAATCGGCCCAGAATTAGGCATAGCTTGCAAACAAACTAAACAGACATTTAGTTTCACTATAGCAAATGAGCAACTTGACCCTTTGTATTGACTTTACGGCCATTTTTAGGTCTTTAGATGAACAGCTGTTGCCCACCCCTCCACAAGGGCAGGGGTCTTCTTTCTCTCTCTTGTACTTTCTCAGGAGGGTTCCGTGCCACAGTGACTTTTAATGGGGAGTTAAGAGATGACGGATAGTTTTTGGTCTATCTTGTTGTATGGGCTTGAAGACTTCCGAGGCTTAATCTCTCCCCCATTTTCTCTCTCTGACTCTTGCTAAGAGGGAAGGTTGCTATAGAGCTCTGGCTGAAATCTGACTCTAAGCAATAGCAGCTTTCAGAACTCAGAACATATTTTGGCAGGAGGCAAGCCATCATGTACTCCACGCAGGGCAACCTGAGAACACCAACTGGAGCAGCCGCTTTTCCTTTATTCACTTTTTTAACCTTCATTCAGCACATATTATAGTGTCTTGTTACCAAACCAACCAGTCATCCCCAAGCCGTCAAGTACTTCCCCATAGATTCCTGGAACAAACAATACATTCTTCCACACAAACTGCATACCATAAAAACCACACCATCACAAACACAGTCTTGAGTTTGATCTTGCAGATGATAAAGGTTAGAGGGCAGACAGAGATGGCCTTTGTGTTTGGTTTGAGGCTGGCAGAAAATCTTGTGGCTGGTGGAATGCCCCGAGTATGATCACTGCTTTCATCGTAAATCTGTTTCAGACACCGGTGGTGATGCAGCTCAGCTTGAGTGGCGGATATGAGGCTGAAGACGAGATGCTTCCTCATCTAATGAGTCATTAGGAGAATCCGAGACCAGCAGAGAACTGGGACAAAACCTCCCATTTAGCTTTGTGGGAAACTGAGCAGGGATTTAGGGATATTGCTCAGATTCGAGTGGCGGCTGTGGGGGTCCTGTTCAGGTGCAGGTCGAGGATATTGCGTTCCTTGGAATGCTGATATTATTTCTGTGCTAGATCATATTAGCACTTGCTGGGATGTTGCAGTGTTTTTGAATTGTTGATGTGTGTAAGGGTGATCCTCAGCGGATACTGACATCTGTTTGGTATATTACAAATCTTTTTCAGAGTTAAGCTCTTGTTAGCTGTATAGTCACTTTGCATTATGCGTCACATTAAAGTAAAGTCTCTTTCATGGAAGGTCAGTTCCCTTGGCAGCCATATGTTTTAAAGCCACATCGAAAGGCCTAAAGACCAAGGCCTATCTGCTTGAACAAGTATATTCTTACAGAAGTCTGGATTTCAGATTTTCAGGCCCTTTTCATATAACATACAACCTAAACTAGGTGAAAATGTTTTGAAGTATATAAAATAACAATATACTGTTTCATTAAAAATCTCAAGGACACTTCCGTGAACACACTATTTTAATAATTTAGTGCAGGGTTATATACCCTGCTCTAATTTGTTAGCAACTTGGACATGTGACATAATTATTGCATCTACAATAAAATGCGCAAAACAAATGACAACTTACTGACTTTCCTCATGATGCCAATGAGGAGCTTTTTCGTGGACGGAAAATATATAATTTTGAGTGTCAAACAAAATAGTAGAACGTTCTTAGGCACAATTCTGCTTTCTCAACCATTTTTCTCAACTATTTTCCAATCGCTTTGCTGTTAATATTATACTTTAGGAGTCTCTGCACGGCTGGCTGTTTTGAATTAAGTAGGAATGACGTGACCCATCTACTGTTAATATTGATTGCAAATATAATATTTAGGTTTCAGAAAGGTTAAAGGTTGTTATTTTTTGTATTCAACGAATATCACAAGAGTTTTGACCCATTATTTGCAAAGTAATTCAAATAAAAAAGGGTAAAATGTGCGATTATTTTTCAGTTTTTTTACGAAGCCCAAATCTGCCACATCACCCTTGGATAACCGTCATATCTCATGTGTTTTTCAAGGTTTGGGCACAGTGCATAAGGTTTAGGAGAGGTGTGCCTGGTTCTTTGATAACATTTTATAGTTATATCTGGCTGATTCACACTGTAAATATTCTTTCTTATTGATATAGCTAGTTTTGCTCTTTATGAAAATTTTAAATGTATAGTATTTTTTATCATGTTGGTTCAAACTATTACCCATCTTTTTGTTGATTTTCGACCCACTGCAATGAAGCAATAAGCTGACTTCCAAAAGATTTAGCAGTCTTCTGATCCCTCTGTTGATGCCACAAACACTATGCCAATAGTTATAAAGTCTATATGTTTATTATTTTTTTTTGACTTTCTGACATTAACCGTCAAAACTGTTAATCTTCAATCTTCCAGTTTCCCTAAGCAATCATGACGGGAAGTGACTGAATCTTTGATCTTTGCTACCCTTCATGCCACCCTGTGAACTCTGTACTAGTACACCACCATGCCTGGCAACACCGTTTATAAGAAACCTAAGGACAACCTAAGAAACCTTTTTTTTCGACGCTACGTTGATAGACTTATACAGTCTATTGGATGAATTCACTGTTAAATAAGCAAAACTTAATGCTTTTCTAACTAGAAAATAAACTCAATAAATACTGTCAGTGGGGCCTGTTGTTAAATACACAAGTTTCTCTGAGTTTGGTTTAAAGAAACCCTGCTATTTTAGTTTTTCAGTGGAAATTAAAAGAGTAGGCTTATTTATTTGATTATTTTGATTATGATTATTATTTCATTTTTCTAAACACACAGCATGTACATCTGACAGGGTAAAGTTGGTGCATTCATACTTTCCATGTTTGTTGTGTTCTGAATATCCTGCTGCTTCTGTTTGCAGTATACATGTTATAACAAAAGTTTGCATATTAAAAAAATCTGTTAGTCTTCTATTCTATTGTTATTAAATGCTCATTTAAAATGCACACCTTAAAATTAAGATTGGGAGATTTAAGCAAATTGCAAGCCCTATAAGAATCTATGATCTGATTGATCTTTGGTTAAAATGGTAAAACCTGAGAATGAACCGATGTCAAATAAGTTTGGTGTTCCTTATTTCATCATTTTAGATTAAACTATTGGGGAAACCTCACACGGACACAGTTGACTAAGCCTTCCCTTGGAGAACTGATGATTGGCTCTTTTATTGAGAGGGCTGGACTTGTTCTACACACTGCAAATAAAACTTTTTATGAGCATGCATCATTTTAGCACATATATCTTTGTTAAAGCTCACAGAAAGTCAAAGAATGGTCAACCAGTTTTGTCTCAATGTTTATCCGTTGCTTGTGTGATGATTCTGGCTTAGGACGAGAATCTGGAGGACGTCAGACTTTTCTTTTTGCTTTTTTTTCTAAATCCTCCATAATAACTTCCAGGTGTTCTGGCATTCTCTGGATTCTAAAGGCCTTTGCTTCAGAAACATGCATTTCCTTCATCTCTCCCCCCTCACTCGCTCTCTGCAAACACTCTCGATCTTCTTTATCCTCTTGTTCTTTTTCTGTGTGCTTTACCTCTGCACCGACATGAAGCTAGAAAAGAGCCTGAAGCCTCGGCGTGTGCTTGTTCAGCCAGTTTCCCTCTTTGTACCTGTTATCTCCTTTTCATTATCAAAACCTGAATCTTGCTCTCTTGTGTGTGATGACCCGCACACATGCACACAAACAAATGCTTGTTATTAGGTCAGATCTTCCCCAAAGATTCTTGCTAAACTCTCCATTATTTGTTTGTTTTCCACTGACCAATCCCATCGCATGATGAGAGAATTCTTCAGTGCGCCATAATTGCATCTTTCAGGAGTGGCGCATGTGTTTTAAATTACATGGCAAATGCTTGTGTCTCTGAGTGCCAATAAATTGTTTGCAGCCTGACTCGATTAGTAGTGAAAGATTTGATGGTACGCACAGGCTGTTGTGCATTGCCGTGGGGAAGAAATGGGCTGGACGTGGTGCATAAAATCAGATAACATATATTCCTGGAGCCAGTGGACTTAGGTAAACAAGGGGCAGCATGGAAATGTGATAAAAGGGCATTTGAAGTTGCAACATTGCTCATATACCATGGAAAACTGCCTAGTGACGTAAAAAGGAATTAACTTTCTATATGAGTTTCCTGGTTTGTTGTGAATGATTCATTGATGTGGGATGTTCTGAAGAAATAACTGCTTGAAACAGCTTAATTTTCTGCTGGATATGCCATGATTCGCATAGGCCATGAGGACTACTGGATATTCAACACCTAATATCCAGTAAAACCAACAAGAGAAGGGATGTACGTATGTTTTAATTATACCCATTCATAAAATAAATCAATTGTGAAATATTCCAGTCAACTGCATGTGAAAGTAAGTTAGAACTTCAACAAGTCTGTAGAACTGCTACAGACCTCCAAAACGTGGCATTCATATTAGCTCAAGAACAGAATTTAGGAAGCTTCATGAAATGGGAATTCATGAAAGTGAAGCTACATCACACAGTGCAATACGAGGTTTTGGACAGACCACTGTTGGACACTTGAGAGACTTGCTGTCTTGCATGAAGAATCTTGCCTCCCTCTGTGGAAATCATCCCACATTTGATTTGAAAGAAACAGCACACAATATAAACTGCTCGACAGCCATGATTTTTTTTTCAATGTGTTCTTAGATTTCTTCTCTGTTGACCTCCCTGTGTGCCGCAGAGTGCCTCTGTTCTACAGCAAACACCATTTTCAGGCAGAGAGCATCACTGCATCAATATTTCCTCGACCCAGACAAAGAGCCGTTGATGAGAGGCTATCCGAAGATTTGTGCGAATCTCAATTCGGATTGGTATGTAAAGGACTTAATGGAATCTATTGTCTTTGTTTGATAGTTACCCGGGGACTGTTTTTGTCACACAGCATTATGCAAAAAAGTGTGTTGGAAGCTGTTTCAAATGATCTGGGTTTGGCCCCGAAGTTTCACTGAAAACTCAGATTTTGAAGATTAAATACTCTTTTTGGGAGTGACCACTATCTGTTGCAACAGTAGGGAGCCTTTGCAAGTTCTCACCTAAGCTTAGTCCCAGAGTCTGACCTCACAAATGAGCTTCTGGAAGAATGGTCCAAAATCTCTGAAACCCACTCATTGGCAAAGCCATCTGCGTAAAGTTGATGCTCTTGATGTCATTTTCACTATGAAGGTCTCTACACAGGTTTGCACTTCGAATGGCTACTCAGCAGAGTCAGGTTCACAAAAATGACAATTTACTTCTCGAAATTGAACCAAAAAACAACTGTAAAAAAAAAAGTACTAAAAGGTTATCTAGCATTGTCACAAAAATACTGTTTTATACATCATTTATAAAATGTAAAGGGGGTGATATTAAAATGTCAATACAGTGGTACGAATGCTTCGAGTTATGAAATGTTTGATATACGAAAGGTCTCCCGGAAAATTTTTTGCTTCGAGATACGAACAAAAATTCGAGATACAAACAATTACAAACATTTCTGCTCTATTTTCCACTTGTTTGTATCATGTCGCGCTGCGCTACGGCACCCTGGCGCTCCTTTCCCCCTTTGAAGAAAGTGTGCTTTAAGGGGCCAAACACTTTAAATCAGTTTTTAATCGAGCGAAACATGTATAGATTACCAATAATGTACTATAACAAATGTTAGAGTCAAGGTGTCGTAAAAGAAATAACGTTTATAACGTGGAAAGTGCTGTTCTGTAGCACAATTTAGTTCTCCTCCGTCACATCGCATCACTCTCAAGGTAAGGTTTCACATTTGTATACATATTACATATTTTGCTTCTGTTTTATTATAATTTATTACATTAACAATGTGTAGATTTAAGGATTGAAGAAACGTTACTTGATTTTTCTCTGGTTTTCCTTTTTTTATCAACTTCTACTGTTGTTTCTGAGAGCCGTTGAACGGATTAGGCGTTTTACATGTAAAACGTGCTTCGACATACAAATTGTTTGACATACAAACGTCACCCTTGAACGCATTATATCCGTATCTCGGGCTACCACTGTACTCTTAAGGGTTAAACTATCTTCAACACTTTAAAACAGCTACAATCTGTTTTCTTTCCATTTTCATCCATTTTAAAGCACTTCATTGTTCTGATAATAGCTTGAACCTCTTCAATGAGAACTTCAGATTTTTTTGTTACAAACTGTTTATTGTTTTTCCCTGAACTGTAAATCACTAAGTGTCGGTAAAATGCATAAATATGTGGAAACAATACAGGAACCATTCCATTACACAATCAAATAATTCCCATTTATATGTGTTTTTTATATTACATTAACAAACCATTTTTGCAGCAAAACTTATCTGAGGTTTACAATCATGTTGGATATATTATTGTAAAACCTACTAGAAATGTGGTGGTGTTTAATCTCTGAAGGGATAGAAACCCCTCTAGGTGAAAAGGTGAAAAACAAAATCTGAGATTTCTTCAAATCTGAGATTTCACAGCAGGACTCACTCATGATCAGGATTTGAGACTGAGTCACCCTTCACAATGCTGCATATACAAGCAGAAATGTCTGAAAAACCCTCCCATGACTCAACCATCCACTTCATGGTCCTACGGAGATTGTTATCACTTGCCAGGACATATTTATGGTAACTGCAAGATTCTTCATGCTGTGAGCAACTTCACTTGAAACTGTTGTCTTCAACTTAGCTTCTCCTTTAAAATGTATACTTTGTGTTTCATAGATTACTAACATCTGCTTACCTAAACAGTAGAAGGGGGAAAATTTAACCCCAAAACATAAAAAGTGAGCTCACCTTGGAAATATAGGACTTGATCCCCTCTGCTAGTTTCATGCAAGGCTCTCCAAACAGCTGTGCCAGGTCTTCAGGAATGTCCCGATCTTTCCCGAGGACGTTGAGCAAGCCCAGGCACCGCAGCTCCTCCGTAACCCCTTGACTCTTAACCTGTCAAAAGGACATGTGTTAGAATTGTGACGGCCCGCACATTTTTATTAATTATTTTATTTCAAGTTCTAGGCGGAGCTGCTAATTGTCCTGATGGATGACACCTGAGCCTGGAGTCTCTCCACAGGATAAAAATCCTTCCAGCACTCTCTTGGGAGTGGTGGTGGAGGAGCCGTGACTCCCGTGGCTCCCGCAGTCTGTCGCTGGGCTAGCGCTACCCAGACGTGACTGGCGTGGGCTAGGACGCTCACCACCTCGTTACTTTTTGTTATGTCTGCCGGCGTTTACGTTTGTTTGTACCTTTGAGTTTCTTTATTAAATTATTATTGTTGTGGTCAAACGTTCGTTTTTTTCGCCTCTTTGTTATGATCATTGAGCCAGGCCATGACAGAATCCAAATCACGAGCCAATCAATTAAACCAATTCAAATGTGGTTTGAAAGCCATCCCAAGGAACAACAAGATCTCAAAGAGGAATAAAAGGTGAAGTGGGAAATGATCAATAGGGGGGCTCACTGAGTAAAACCACCAGCTAAAGTTCAAAGCACAGGGTAAAAGATCAGAATGAGGGCGCATAACCCTTTCCAGGAAAAATGAGGACATCTGGACATCTCTAAAGGGCTTTCTTGCCAATGAAGAAAACGTACTGTACAGCTGTAGAGCTCGAGGCAAACAAGGGACTTTCATGTGACCTTGTTCTGACTGAAACCCTTGCTCATTCTCAACTCCCTCCCTGCTCAGAAACCCTTCTCTTCTCCAAAAAATACATGTAACCAGTTAAAGATCTGTGTGTGGAATTTCGAAGCCTCGAGTCATGGTCCAGCAAAGCTCTTAATGACTCTCCAGTTGCTGCCGAAGCGTGGCAGTAGAAGGTGTGTTTCGTTAACTCCTGCTGCCATGTGGTCTTCAAAGTGATTCAGTCAGGTAATGAGAGTCCCCCATGTTGAGCTAGGCTGCACTCACAGGGAGAGTTAACGACTGGTCCGGCATCGGTTTTACAGTTTCTTGTTCCTAGTCCTAAAGGCAGTTAAAGGGCCAGCACCAGACTTCTTAGAAGCTCATCAGCTGAACGTTTGCAGGTTTCTCTCTTGAGTAAACGAGGGTTTGTTCCTGGATCGGCACATTTTTACGTCTTCAGGACACGAGCAAATGTAGATTCCTGCCAAATTTAGAAGCATAAAAAGTGTAATATGTAATGCTTGGCTGCGATGGACTGGCGACCTGTACAGGGTGTATCCCCGCTTCTCGCCCGATGTGCGCTGGAGATAGGCACCGTCAGACCCCCGTGACCCCAAAAAGGGAATAAGCAGGTTGGAAAATGAATGATGAATTAATGTAAAGCTTGGTTTGTTCAAAACGAACCCTGCTTCAATCCCAGTAAGCCCACGACCTAAACTGTGTCCAACACTAACCAAAACTCAAAAACATTGAACCACTGTAAAGATTATACCATAGCAGTAGGGGTGTAACGGTTCACGGTATGTATTGAACCGTTTCGGTGCAGCCTGTTCGGTTCGGTACACTTGCGTACCATTTCGGTGTTCTGTATTTTTATTAAATTATATAAATGTATTATTAGCGCGATTTTAAGCGCAGCGGAACAATGTTCCTAGGCGAGTTTCCGCACGGACGCTATTGAGTGAAACACAGTAGCGCTGCACGAGTAGCTGTGAGAAATGGACACAGCGAAAGAGAAGCCAGCGCTTGAAGACACCTCACTACGGTCTCCTGTTTGAGAACACTTTGACTTCTCTGTTAAAATACATAACGGGGATAGACGAGTGGATAAATTTAAAGTTGTATGCCGACATTGTTCCACGGAGATCGGGCAGGCAACACATCTAACATTTTCTACTGCTGGAGATATTGTCACTGCAACCAGATCTGTGCTCTCTTCAGAAAATGTGGATAGGTTATCTATCCTAACTAGTTGCAGTATTTCATTTTTTATTTGTGTTAAATGTGTTTTTCTTTATAAAGAGTGCAATTTATTTAAAATATCACCCAAAAGTGTCACTTTTATTTATTTTATGCAAGAATTCTATTGTGTATTGGCAGCTTTTCAAAATAAAGTTTATGTAAGTTCTTATTGTTTTGTACCGAACCGAATGAACCGAACCGAACTCTCCAAGACACTGTACCTATCCGAATACGATTTTAGCGTACCGTTACACCCCTACTGCTAATGTAAAAATGTTGGTAGACACCTCCATCTTTTCTAAAGCCATTCTCATTCTTTTTCAGACTTGTTTCAAATTGCTATAAATGGAAATATTGGAAAAAAACTTTTCGACCCCAAGAGTAATGTAAGAGTCCCTAATAACTTTCAGATTTTTGAAACAATCTTCATTTTTCACAAAATGGCATAGATCTAATTTCCTTAAAAATGTCAAACATTTTTTGTGAAAAACAATAAAAGTACAATAAATAAAAAGCAAAAGTTATTTATACTTTTGGCATGCCCCAAACGTAGACATCTGAATCTATATTCATATATATACCATTTTCTTTCATTCAACTCATTCATTTGTGTGCAGTTTAAAAACAATAGTTCAACATTAGTGCTATGTTAGAAAATAATATGTTAGAATATTAGGAATTAATGAGGATCTCACCTAGTGCTGCACTGACAATTTCCCAAACCGGATGGCAAAAGCTTTCCTCTTTGGTGAGCAGCAGGAGATCACTGGTATCTTTCCAGCTCCTAAACATCTAGTCTGAATTTTGGCTGGTACTATTTGGATGTGTTTGCTTTCTCCTAAAAGATGAAACATTTATGTTCTGAAACAACCCCTTTACGGTCACTGAGGGTCTGCTCTGGATCTCAAATCTTTACATCTCTTTGAACGTTCTCTGAATCCCTCCTAGCTTTAGGGATTTTTATGTATGTTCAGCAAGTCTGACCTGAAAATGAACTCTGTACAGCCATGTCTCTATGTGTGATGGGGGGAAAAAAGTGTTTATATGGTTTGTGTTCAAACTTCTCTCCAGTTTGAGAAGCTCTCTACAAAACATGGAAGTGGTAACCAATCAATTTAACAGTCAGTGGAGAGCAGGGTATACCATTTTTCATCAACCACTGAGAAGCACTCCAGCTAATCCCAGTGAAATGCTTGAGTAGTACAGAATCAAAAACAAAACATCCTTCAGTTGTGATGTTTCTCTTAAAATGATTCAAGGAAATGCAAACCCAAAGAGAAACAGAACAGCTGAGTAACTGGTATCAGGGTGGGGAAACCCTTCAGTCAGACTTGTATTATTATTATCTTTATAGTTTGGAGTTAATACATTTCAACTCAAAGCATATAGTGTTTTTGACTAGGTTTTGCCTTGGCAGACTGGAAATGAGTGCAGTATAATGCCAGTGTCTGAATGTAACGTAGCCCCATTCAGCCATTTCCTCCATTATAGAATAATCGATTTAGCACAGCAGAGGCAAGGAGACACCACCAAAGGCTTCTAGTAGTGTTGGACTACAAATATTATACTAGAACAAATTCTCTCAAAAACATTCTGGAATATTTGACTGGAATATGTTTCCAAAGTCTGTATTATCTTTTGTCTTCTGTGCACACATCCTCAAAATGCATCAGTGGTCTGTTTTTGTCATGTTGTCATCAGTTTTGAATTTGTGCTTTTTAATCCTAGCTCTGCAAAGGAAGTAATTTGGTGCAATAAAGTCAGCAGTTCTCAAGCAGAGCAAGCACTTAGCAAGCAGACTTGTGATTGTTTTGATTTGTGTGTGAATATGCATAAGCTCCAGGACAGGGGTTGACGGCACATGAGCCACGTAGACCTGTTTTCCACAAAATAAAATTTTATCGGGACTCTTAAAATATATATGAGTTCTGAACAAAGGAAAACTATTTTTTTTAAATAAATAAAAAGCAGAAAATATGTAGTATTTTCCATTTCAACCACACACTGAATTCCTTTAAAAGTTCACCAACACAACATTGATAAATGCATTCAATTTTCCTTTGTTTATTTCTGTGGTTAGAGCTCTGCTTCTCTTCAATTCTTTTGCAAAACCAGTGTTTAATTGTCCGTTAAATATTGTATGTAAATGAAAAACAGATGTGTTTTTCCAAACACTGGCTTGCTCATAGATTTTAATAGATTGTTTTGTAGCTGCATGACTTGAACCGAGCATATCCTTTTAGTCCAAATGTTATTCTAAACAACCATTTCAGCTACTGTGTATCTAGTTGGCTCCCCTTGATTCATAACTTTTGGCACGAGTGAAGACTGAGGTTTGCATAGTTTCTAGCTCCAAAACTGTCCACATTAAGTCCTCGCTGTAAAAGCCCAACCAGTGCTGTGATGGTAAACACAAATCGTTAAATAGTGTCCCAACTGTGAGCAAATCATTGTTTGTTTTGCAGAATTACAAAAAAAAATCTATGTCCTACAGCAAGAGGCTGACCGTTTACCCGACGAAGACATTCTCTGGGTTATCTTGTTTTGAACTCACTTAGATCTGAGCAAATATTACATTGTGTGACTGCTTGTGATGTACCTACAGTGTCATTTACAGGTCAAGCATTCACCCGTTTCCTGAGAATGTCACAGATTTGTTTAATGCTAGTAAATCCTATTCAAAACCTATATTCGTCACTGAACTGTGATAAAGTTTGAGTTACATTGAGGGGAACTAAGTTCATGGTAGAACTTTTAGGAAATTAGAAGAAACCATGCATCACAGAAATTGTTGATGCGTGGTTCAAAACCAAGCTAGAAAATTCCTAGTTAAAAATATACAATATACTATTAGATAGCTAAAGTTTGTTGTTGGTTTGTAAAATTAAAAGTATTTTATAAGCAAAATGGATTGGTTGCCAGGGTAGATTTTTTTTGGTTGTTATCTAGAAGCCAGTGGCATAATACAAAGTTCCCATGCCAATATGAGTGATCTGAACCAACCCCTGGTGTCTATGATTTCAGCAGCTGAGATATTGATTGGTTGCTATGTTAAAGTTTGGTTGTTATGGAGGGGTCAGTGACATTATATAATGTTCTCTGTGTCCTTATAAGTTATATAAACCAACCTCCATGTCTCTGCCATTTACCAAAGCTGAGATAGAGTTCATAACATTGGGTAAAGTTTGGTTGCTAGGGACAAAGCATCAATATAAAGGCTGCAATAAATGCATTGAGACAAATTTAAAGCAGGGAGCACATGAACATTGTTTCAAAAATGTAATTCCTTTGCACCCCCAGTATACTTTGTAGACTCTCACTGAGAACGCATTATGCAGTAAACAATATATTTTAGATATTGACAGCCGTGTAAACCCATGACATTTAATAATTGAGCTTTATGGTGCAGTTGGAAATGGTTTTTGAAGGTCTTCATTACGTAGAATTCATATTTGGACAAGAACCGATTAGCTAAACAAAGAGAAATAGCTCCATAATTACATTAAGAGATCTAGTTTGAAAAATTTGAGATTGTTGGTTCAACCAACCTTGTCTTTACTTGGATAGGAAAGGTCTATTTACTGCTTAATGCCATGTGTGTTTGTTTATAGTTTTTGGGTTCTTCAGTGAGAATTCATGAGGTTTTATAAACAAAACAAAATCAAAGATCTACTTTCATCTGTAGCTAATCTCCAGTGTACTCTGTGGTGTATTTGTGTTGACAGTGTAATTGACATTGTTTTGGTCGTAATGGCTTGTTGCCTGGAGATCTTGTCACTAATGAACGATCAGATGTGATGAAGAGATAGAAAGTCTCTGCTTAGGGACACGGTCTGCTAGCAAAACACTGGAAGAACTTGTCTTCACAAGCAAATATGAGGTAAAAGTCAAAGAAGGTGATTGTCCAAGCTCCAAAATGGCACGATTTCAAGCCATTGAAGGACTCTGAGCAATGGTCAGATTGTGAACCAGTGGATTTAAATTGAAGGAGATTGAGCACAATGCGAGCGCTTTTATTAATGACTTATGGTTGGTTGTTATGGTCACATGACATTGTGTGTCATGACACTGTTTATCACAGTTAAAAAGATATTGTGCAGATGGGCTGCAACATTGCTTCGTGAGAGTGTGGGGGTTACATGAAGATCTTTCCTGCCAGTACAGATGCATACAAACTTCTGGTTAAGACCTTACTGGTTAATAGTCTTGTTTGGAAGGCTATTGTTATCATTAGATGTTGAACATTCATGATTCATACTTCCTTGTCAAAGAGACACAACCTACATATTATTTTTCTTTATTGAGAAATGTATTCATTCATACCAAGAAAAGATGTAATTGTGTATAAAAAGAGAAAAATAACACAGTCATAATGACAGAAGGTAAAGTATCGAGGTGTATGTCATGAGAAAGACCATGAATTATACAAAAATTTGTAGCACAAAGAAAGAATGTTCAATACCAATGGTATACTCAGTATTTAGTGTGTCCTTTTGCAGAAATAACCTCTAAAGTTTCCAATTAGAGTCTGGATTTGGGCAGAAGGTATTTAGATTCATTCTTTTTTTTACTCATCACCAGTTCAGTCAAGTTTGATGGTTTCTGTGCATTCATTAATATTTAGGTCTGGGAACTAAGATGTTTCATCAACCCATAGCACATTATACTAATATGAAGCTGACATGTCCAAAATAGGCTTTAGCTTACCTCAATCTCCTTGTGTAAAGTGTGCTGAATAGATGAACGATGCATAATGATGGTGTAGGTCTTTGGAGCTGGTCTGTGGCTGTTCTCACCATCCTGCGTCTCTGTTTCTCTGAGGCTTTTCTTGGTCTGCCACTTCAGAACTTAACTAGAACTGTGCCTTTAGTGTTCCTCACAGTTGAAACTGAGAGCTTAAATCTGAGGCATCTTTCTATATCCTTCCCCTTAAACCTTGATGTTCAGCAATCTTTCTTTTCAGCTCATTTGAGTTGTTTTGAGGCTCTCATGTTGCTACTCTTTAGAAAATGTGCAAAGAGCAACAACACTTATAATTGACCTGCTTTAAATACGTTATCACGATTCACCTATGTGTCACTGAAGTTACCAAACCACTTTTGAGTTTTAATAAATCCCGATAAAGGGATTGCAATACATAGGTGCTTAATTTTATGCACATGCCCAATTTTATTTAAATAATTCTTACACTGTTTGAGTTGTTGAATATATAAGTTATTGAGAATGACCTACATTCAATCTCTGATCATGAGACAAGGATAAGTTTGCTGTCGTTAAACGAAAAGCTGTTTGTTAAACACCAACTCCCACAAAAATTTTCCCAATGGGTTCCATTGAAATGCATGTGACGAATCGAGTCTGCAAACACAAGATTCTGTGATATGATTTCAAATCCCGCCCCAATGGAAAGTTACATTTGTATAAACAAGAACCAATGAACGAGTCAGAGCTGGAGATTTTTGATGATTTAATATAAACTTTTTTTTTAGAATTTCAGTATGCCCCTAAAGTAGAACAGAGTGCATAGTCTTACAATTTTGATTAGTTATATTCAATATATTTTAATATCTCTGGAATATCTAATAGATACGATTTATTAGATTTAAGTCAAATAATTTTAGAAATATGTTGGGAAAAAAAAATTAAATATACATAGGAAAATGTCTGAGTCTGAAAACAACAGAAGGCCCTGCTTCCTCTCAACCCCTTGCTTCTATTAATAGCCAGTATTGATGAAGCTTTCAGGCAGGAGGGAAAGGATTACTTTACGCAGAGTGTTTTGTACTAAAGAATTATAGATGCTTCAGGGGACTTGTAAACTCTATTAGAGGCAGACCTCCATCAGAGGGAAGCAAATAAAATTGTGTTTGCCTCCCTAGCTGTAATAAATGAGGGTGTGCACTGCTAAAAGTAGACAATAAGGGTGAAGCCACAGAAAATAAAACGTCCTATAAGACACAGAGAAAACACATTAGCACGTCCGTATCACCTCAAACACTCGCAGATCTTGTGCACAAGCCCAGAAGCAGTCCATTATCAGATGGGGAGACTTGGTTTTGCTATTAGATCAACAAATAACACACCCATTTCCAAATAAAGCTAATATTTTGGTGATTAGGTAGCAAAAATGCTCTGAATACATCAAACATCTTCTGGTATCCAACCGAAACTCTATTCAGTAGCGCAAGTACAGCAGATGACCGAGACATGCTACACCACCACCTGCTGGCCTTCCTCAAACACTTCTACATTAAAAAATATCAAAAACGAAGTTCAGTGGTACCTGTAAAACACCCAATCTGTGCAATGGCTCTCAGAAACGGTATACATGGGAAAAAAAAGGAAAACCAGAGAAGAATCAGGTAACTTTTCTTCAATCCACCAATTCTTGTTAATGTAATAAATGATAAAATAATGAAAACAGAATTAAACTATGCAACATAATATGTAGACAAATGTAAAACCTTACCTTGAGAGTGAGGAGATGTGTGTTCACAAAATACTGACACGAAACCAAAATCCTAAAGGAAATAACATTTATAAAGTGGAATGTTCTGTAGCGCAAGTAAGAGAAACCTTTCTAATTTTCGTTTTCAAACAGCAGTTTATGACTCTAATCTTTATTACGACTAGTTATTGGTAATCTACACAATGTTTTGCTTGATTTAAAACAAATTGAAAGTGTTTTTGACAATAATTATCATAGTCTTTTACCATTGTGTGTCAATGGGTCAGTGGAGCGCAGGTGTCAATGTAGTACAAGTACGTACTTATGTCTCGGATTGTTTTTTCGTACCTTGGATTTTTCGTAACGTAACGTATTTGTATATAAAAGGTACCACTGTACATAAAACAATATGAAACTAGATGGCCAATGTTTATACACAGACATTGATATCAGCTTGCAGTTGTTTTTTTTATTATTAAATTTGATTGGTTGCCAAGGTAGAATTTTTTGGTTGTTGTGGAAAAGTTAGTGACATCATACAAAGTTTCCCATGAGTGATCAAAACGATCAACCATTTCTCTCTAATTTTCCTCGGCTGAAATAGTGACAATAAATTGCTCTGGTTAACAGTCTGTTATTGAGGGATCAGAAGCAGATATTTTCCTCACTGTTTATTTTCAGTGGGCAAATATTGACCCATTTAGAATCCCTTTACAGTGCTTGGTCTTTTCTTGCTCAGACGGATACCCTCCACAACTTTGGTCAGTTTGAGGTTTCTATGAGGGTCTCAGCTTGAGCTTTATAAAGTTTAATCCCATGTTAAGTCAATAGAAAATCTCCCAACATTCTCAGCAATTTCCTAGAATTCCTTTTGTAGTCCCAATCTGAAAAGATAAGTTTACTTACAAATCTTTGGCATTGCATTGATATAGTGTTTTGGCAACCCTGCCAATCACCCATCATTAGCTAACATGGGTTTCAACAGATTTGTGCCTAATTAAATAGGTATAAAAGGTTAATAATGATTATAGTGATGTTTAAATCATGTTACAGCATGATACACATTTTTCAGTAGCATTTTGTTTGTTTTCTGTGGATTAACAACCAAAAAAACCTGTGAAAAAAAGAAAGAGTTGAGGTTTACTGGAGGTTTACTTCAATCCTTCTCTCACACCATGTGCCAGATGGCTTCTTGGCTTTACTGATAAATATTAGAGGGATTTCTTGAGCTGGACAACAAGCTGTTGGTGGACTCGTTGGTATTTGAATGACTGTCAGAAAAAGGAATAAAATAAGTAATTAATTGGATTATAGATAGGAGGGGTGTAGCTGGTGAACTCATGGCTCTAAATGTTCCAAAAAAAGGAATTAGTGAGGCGTCAGCTATGGATGGTTTCCATGCTAATAAGCATGACTAATCGTCTGTAGCGTCTAAGAAAGGGGGGATTGCTAGCCAAAACACTGACCTTTCGCTCTCAGTTTGATGTGGCATCCATAGTTCTCAGCCAACTCCACTTGAGTCTCTATTCTAATGCCAGAGCCAAGTCTAGACACTAAACTTGTGTTTAACCTTTTAATGGTGCTATGATGCATACTTCACAAATCTAAAATTCAAAATCGAATTGAAGGAAATAAAAATGTAAGCATTTACATCCAGATTTTTACATTTTCTATGATTGGAAACATCATGAACAATAAATATATTTATCCTCTTTTAACCCTAAGTTTGTGCACTCACTGTTGCGAGTGCAAATCACTCCTGCTGTTTAAAAAAAAAAAAGGAATGACGATCCATCTATTGTTTAATTTTGATTTCAAATATGACGTAGGTTTAAAAAAATTATTAGTTTTATTTTTTTTATTTTTAAACTAACATTAGGAGAGTTAATAAACAAAATTTACAAAGTAATTAAAATGTGAGACGAGTTTCAGTTTTGCTTGACAGACCCCAAACCGGTGGCATCTAGTGGTGAAAAGTGAAACTTTGGAAGTATAATACCTGTGATATGACTTGTGTTTTTCAAGTTCAGAAAAGAACAATTGCTCAAAAAGTGCTTGGAACAGTGTATAAAGATTAAAAAAGAGAGACTTGCCTTTTTTCCCATGCAGTTTCTCACATTGTTTTGACCTTGTATTAGCTTTTTTTGAGGGATTAATTAATTTCAATTTTTTTTAATGAATATTATAAACTTTAAACTTATTCGTTTTCATTTTTGGGTATTTTTGCAGTAAACAAATGACAAATTAATAGTTGGAATATTAGGTTTTTTGTAGAATTTCCATGTAATGCAATGAAAAAAATCTTTGTTAAAAAAGGGTGAAGGTCAATTATTAGAGCAAATTTCTAAAGTAGAAAAAAAAAACTCAAAACATCCAGGACTTCTAAGGATTAATCGATATACAGGTGAAATTGTGAAACAGATGCCCTCTTAGTGTGGTATCTTTCTAAGCAGATTTTAGTGGTGGCAGATTAACAAATTTGCAAACCAAATACTAAGGTTAGTTTGTATACAGAAGTAGAATGGGAGAATGCTGCTGAGTGATACCGTTCTAGATTTCTGATGAGGGAGGAGAGATGAAGAGGGGTGGTCCAGATCAAGGTGGCTGGAGGATGGGTGGCACACAGTACTGCTGATTGTGTCTGACCTGATTTTACACATAAGTTGACATCAGTTAGTTTAGAGCTTGGGAAGTGAACGGATCTCCCTAATCTCTGTCTGGACTTTTTTTTTCTCTTACAATAACTATGGTGGTGCTCCTACGTAAAAATCTGCACTCTCTATTGTCATTATTTAAGAAGAAGGGTGAGTAAAGTTGATTCTTTGACCTGTCTTTATGCTGAAAAGTAATCAATCCATACTGGAGTTAATTCGGTTAATTGACATGGATGTGTTAAATGTGGACTGATAAACATTAGAGGGTCTTTTTCAACATGTATTTTTATGAATTAGATGATCTACCATGGAATAGTTAAATTTAAATGTCTACAGTTTGTGTTTTGTTTAATCACAGTGACTGTAGTCAGAGCTAGGACACCCGACACTCCCCGTGGGGTAGAGCTTTACAGGTGCTTTAAAGGTGAACACTTCAAAATTTGCATAAAATCTTTGAGGATGTGAAGCCTTTTAAAGAATAATTACTTTCTCACTTTTGATTTTGCAGAAACATCAAGTGCATGTGTCAGGGTGTAGTTTGCATTCATGCAGCTTTCAGGAACGATCATAGGGGGCATATTTGAGAGGTCCCAGTGGACCTTAAAGTATTTTGTTATACATAACCTTTTCTCTAATAGTGTCAAAATAAATTGATGTCTGGAATATGATTAAAGCAATGTGTAATCAAAAAACAGAAAACGTAAGAAATGTTGCACCTTTATCAGCTTTGAGTGAAGTTCTGAATTAAATTGATTTGAAGTCTGAACAGGGACAGACTATTGAGGTCCCGGTTCAGATATTGTCTGTAGAGTCGATAAGGGTCACATACAGTTGTGCTCATAAGTTTAGGCAAAATTTCTGTTTTTTTATTGGTCATTTTCTGAAAATATGTGTTTTTCCACTCAAAAGTAGTGGTTGGCTGAAGCAATTGATTGTAGCAAACTGGTTGAAGGTGAGGTGAGGTACCTAAATCAGCCACTTAGACCCAGTTTTTTTTGCATATTATTAAGCTAAAAATCACCAGGGTGTGTAAACTCCTGATCAGTCATTTGCAACATTTCTGTTATGATTTAAAACGAATTATCATCGTTAACAAAATAAATAGCTTCATCCAACCAACAGATCCATATTTTCAGAAAAATGGCCAAGAAATGAGAAAGTATGTACACTTATGAGCACAACTGTATGATTCCGTTTTTGCATGCATGAGCTTTAGCTGCCATATGCTGGACGTTTTATTTTGGGTTCAGAAATTGATGAACCAAAAAGTGCTGACGTTTCAGAACCAAAATGATTTAAAGAATTTTAAAAAAGAGAGAAAAATAGTGATCCTTTAATTAACACAAATCAGTGAAAGGCAGAGGAGGACAATTCTAGGAGTAACTGTTTACATTAAAAAAAAAAAACACACACACAAGGGCCTTACCCCATTTTGATATTGTAACTCTGACACAAATTTGCCATCAGTGATTCCACACACCACATATCTACTAAGTATTTTGGGTTTATTCTCTGAATTTAATCCTTTCAAAAATCACTTTCAAATGACATCACAGACAAAACCATGCCCACAGCTCTTGGCAAACATTCTCAAATAGTATAAACCAGACATTTGGAGTAGTCAAGTCCACCATATCTATTGTATCTGCAATAATGATTTGGTGCAAAGACAAACAAAACAGTCATAGGTTCAACAGCTCCCAGAGAACACAGCAGGTAAATTGTCCATTAATGAATGAGGTGGGATGAACAAGAACTTAGGACCACTTTAATGGCCAGACTCATCTTGAATGGGGTTTTAACGACTTATTAATTTTGTTGTGACTTTAATATAAAAGTAAAATAAAAATAAATTTATTTAACCTCTCTGGACGTTTTTAAGATTTTCAGCCAATATATTGTCCATCTAATTGAAAAGCTTCCATTATCCATTTTATAGACACTGGCTTTAAGATCACTGCTTAAGATCTTTTCATTTTATTCTGTTAAAATCTGTAAACTGTACTTTGACTCACATTAAAAGGGCATTTTTTAACATTTAAAAGTGTATAGTCTATTACAGGAATGTTTGCTTGGTTTATTAGTCACAAAAAATGTATTTAGCCTCACATGATTCATGCAAAGTTAGTCAAATTCAACAAGAGAGAATTTTAAAATGATTTGTGCTTTCCCAAGTGTAAAGTTTCCATGTAACAAAATATTGTTAATCTTCAATTTAGATTTTGCTTTATGGTAACCTTTTGAAATACATTATAAAATGCAATATAAAATAAAGAGCAATAAGAATATTATGTATTTTGTACTTTTTATATTTGCAAAAGGCTTGTGGTTTGTTCAGGCAAAAAGGTGTTAAGGCATTAGCTGAGTTGAAGGGGGGGGGGGGGGGTCTCTTTTTTGTGAAAGTAGAAACATTTGTTCTGCCATCTGTTACAGAGAGGAAAGGGTAATCTGGTATTTAAAGGAATTAAAGATCCGATGGGATTACTTGGTCACCTCATGAGTGTGAAGTGCACGACTTGTTTGGAAAACTACTTTAAACATATGCCACTAATGCGAGTCAATGATCTTACTTCAATCAGCTGCCAGGTGAACCAAAAGAACGAGGAGAGCTTGAACATTTGGCACCCAGACCAGAGGTCTAATGGTATCTTAGTCATCTCATAGGATAAGTCTTTGCTACACGCCTCATTTTTATGACATTTGTATGTTTTTTTTAAGTATGTGCTTAGTCCTGATGCTCTAGCTTCTCAAAATACATAGAATAATTTGATAATAAATAAAAATTATAATCACAAAAGAGGTTGTAGATAAGCATGCCTATTTTTGTGGGAATAACAACCTTTTACTTGCCTTGTATTTTTAACAGGGCAAAAGCAGGATGAGCAGAGAACACTAGCTGTACATTACACAGTTTCCGAGCACTACCAGGAGAATGTGTTTATTGAGGGGAGCAGGCCAAAGTTCCTGGAGGACCTACACACTGAGGCCCAGGAAGGATTGAAAATACTACAACAGGAGGGTAAGCATGGAGTCCATCTGAATACTAGAACAAATAGATGCACTATGAAAACAAAATGCATATGTTTTGAGATACATTTCACCCTCTTCCATGTAGAGAACAGAAATGCAGAGGATTTTCAGGATGTCCATTCTGGGGTGAGTTATAGTTCATTCAACACTTCACATTTAAATTTAGGCAAACTAAATTTGTTGTCCATAATTTTGGACAACACAATACTTGCAGTTTAATGAAGTCCTGATTTATCCTTTTTTTATTTTTTCAAAACCAAGATAAATGCCACTTTAGTTTTTTTTTTTTTTTCACAAAATGCCATAACTCCATTAAACCAAGCACATTTCAAAGAAGATGCGGTGCTACGTACCATCTGTAGCAAAAGTTTTGAATTGTTTTCTAATGATTCTATGAAGACAGAACTGAATCACATGCACGGCAATGCCATTGAGTACGTAACAAGTGTTCCAACACATGCGCAGTAAGGGATGTTGAAACATAATATTAAAAACCTTTATTTGGTAAAGTAATTTTGTTTGCTAAACGATGAGAGTTTAGTTTCTTAATGAAACGTATTTGTAATCTTTACTTATCGGTTTGTTGATTAACAATCGATGTGATGCAGGTTAGTTTTTAAGTATCAAAGTGGTGGACAAACAAGGAATTTGTGGGGACATATTTGGAAATTTGTGATATCTTTATTCTACTATATTAATACATTGTATTGATCAGTACAACAAATAAAAATTTGCTGATAATAAACACACGAGTTTATGTCTGTATATAGTTGTTTTATAAGATACATAAAATAAGTACAAACACAAACGCACAGTTGATTTGGAATAACTATAAATACATAAGTAATTAAATAAAAAAACTCCCACACGTATACATGTAATGGTGAACAATACTGAAACTAAAAACGTTGCTGATTATATTATAGAAAAAAGTAATCAACAAAATAACATGAAATGTATATAAAATAAAGAGATAAATAGTATTAGAACAATAATAATACGAATATATAGTATCTAATTTATTAATAATGAAAAAAAAATAAAGGATTACAAACTTTACTATTATACGAACACATTATATAATCAAATTTCACAAACTGCTGAATATCTGCAATTCCAAAACAAATCAAAGAATCAGGTTCATCAGAGCAAAAAGTGTATTTTATGTCAATGTAATTTTTAAGTCTTTTCAAAGAACACTTGTCTAAATATAAAATATCTATGGTTTCAACCATAGGCTATAAAATGTACTCGCCGGATTTGCCTAAAACATTTGTTACATAATAAATGGCATTTAATGCCATTGAGTACCCAGTCGCGCTCTCGGCTGCAGCGAGGACCATTTCCAAAATTTACCAGCAGGTGAGGGGAAAAAAAAAATACAAAAAGTAGTATTTTTAACAGCTTCATTTATTTATTTATTTATTTATTGATGCCTTGGATTATAAGCGCTATGTGGAAAAAAAAGTTTGTAAATCTTAAATATTACAATCTGCAAATTTTTTTATGATTTGAAATTTAGATTTTTAGAAGAAAAACAAAATCACATATACTTGAACAATGCATCTTACATTTTTTTAAAGTTTTTGAAGTTTCAAGCTGCCGTATTTAAAAAAAAAAATAGTCTAAAAATAATGGGATTTGGTGTATAGTTAAACAAAATAGTTCTTGACCCCTTAACATGTACATGAGAAATGGAGTGTTTTACTGATGACTGCTACGTTTCCACAGCTTGAATATACAAGTTCAAAAGACAAAGAGGAGTCCGTTGAGACTGATAGCACTACTGGACACTCAATCACCTCAATGTCCTCGCTCTCAGCAGTCTCTTCACGTCCAGTGCTTACTCGTCAAGGTAAACAATGCTTACTTGATGAGATTGTCTAAAATAAACCACCCTTAGAGGCTCATAAACTACCCTTTCAGCTTTTACCAGAAAGCAATCTCAGGTTTAAATGCATCATCCCTTCCTCTCAGTAGAGGAAGCAATTCTTGTCAATGAGCCATGCAAAAACAAACAAAAAATAGTGAGATATGTAATATGTGTCTTAGTATTCTGTTTTTATTGTACAACATCTAGGTTCAACATTTAAGCCCTTACACCCGGTTAAACGACTGGATAAAACCAAGAGAAGGAGTCGAAGAACCACCATCATGGGCATACCACATCAAGTTCAAAGAGAATTAGGTATGCCATGTCATTAATACACAGCACAATGCCTTCTTTAAGTAAAGAAGTGTATGTAAATGCATTCTTTAATATTTTCTGAAAAATGCACTTGGTTTATACTGTAGACATGGCAAGAGGAAATATACTACAGCTTCCAAATAGAGGCAATGACAATGAAGATGTTTTATCAAGTTCAATTGTAATCCCAACGATTGACAGAGACCTTCCTCCAGGAAATATTGAAGGGGCTCGTGTACAACTGCAGAACATTGAAGTTCTTCAATCAAGAGATGAAGAGTTCTTATTAAATCACATTCATTCAGTGTATCAGGATGAGTTGAACCGAAAACTTGGACTAGGGGCATGCCCCATGCAGAGACCCAAGTCGCTTGCTGTGCCAGGAATGAACACATACTCTTATCTGCAAGAACCTCAGGGACCAGTAATGTCTATTTCTCCACAAGCAACATATTTATCTAAGATTATCCCAAATGCTGTGCTGCCAGCTGCCATAGACATCATTGAAATTAATAACCAAAGCCAATTAAGTGCATGCACAATTAGCAAGAATAGCCTTGCATCGGCTAGCCCTGCTTCCTCAAGGTCAGGAGGTGGCACAAATCAAAGTACCTGCAGCAGCAAGTCAAAATCATCAGAGACTATAGTCTCCAACTCCTCCACAATATCATCAAAAGAAAGGTGTCTACCAACATTTGCTCCCGACAATTCTAAAACTATTTCAGATTTGATCCCAAAGAACACCAGTTCTGCAACCTCAGGTTGTTTGAAAAATTGTGAAGGAAAAGAAACTAATAATAGATTGGACCATGAACAGAACAATGGGGAAAATGTAGGAAACAGCCTGTCATTTTCTTGTAGTCTCTCTGTAACAAAGACCAAACAGCCACCTGCACCACCTCAGAGAACGTATTCACTCAATCATGAAAAACTTAAACGTAGATCCAAAGATCCAGACAAACAAGATGGAAACATAGCACAACAAAATGAGCAGCCAAGCAGAGAAAAACAAAAGTTTGTGAATAACAAACAATATGTCCATTCTTTAGATCAAAACTCAAGAGATTTACAGCCATCTGTAAACCCTAGCCCACTTGTTCCTGACAACACTTTCACTGTGAGGCATGTCGTATCAAGTAACCCATCCCCACAGTCAATGGACGAATCAGGACAAAACAAATTTGACCGGACGTTGTCCCCATCAAGTGGGTATTCAAGCCAGAGTGAAACACCAACACATTCCCCAAAAGACACCAGTCCAATGTCCCCGGGAAAGAGAAAAGTTAAGCCTCCAAAACCAGAGAGAACTAGTATCAAATCCTCACCGGTGGTTTCCATCTCGTCATCAATGACTTCTCTTTCTTCAGGTACATCAGATGTAACACATCCGGACACTCCAACCAGTACTACATTAACCACAGTAAAGAATGAATTTACATGTTCACGCAAACATCCCAATTCAACGTATATGTTCAATATTCCCCCTCCACCAAAGATCAAAGCCCCATCTCCTCCACCCCCTGAAACCTGGATTCAAAATAAAAGGACCATTCAACTACTATGTGGCCCAAGTCCAAATATCCAAAGATTAGAGTCATTATTAGACAAAGCACAAAACAACAATTCCAAACTATTCCAAGGAAATGAAGAAATAGAGCCAGGGAGGCAGCCAGAGAATAAAAAATTTGATTACGTCCAAAATGAGCAGATAATCACAATTCAAACTCTAGATTATGAACCAGAAAGCCTTGCAAAGATCAACCAGACCATTCACAAACAACATGAGACAACTATAGAAGACTCCCAAGAGTTTTCCACAACAGAAGTACCACGCATCAAAATTCTTCAAAGCTTGTCATCTCAACCAAACCTTGAAGACAAAACCAGAGCTGAATCTGTGAAAGCTGTAAACACCTGGAGGGAAGAAATTCAAGTGGAATACATTCCATCAGATGTTCAGAATGCTGAACAAGAACAAACTCTCGGTATAGAGGTACCAGGGGGAAACTGTATAAGTCCGTTGCCTTCACCACAACATCTAGCAGAGTCATCATATATATTCATTCATATTGAAAATGAACCAAAGAAAGAAAGTGAAGAAGAAACAATCCTTGAGAATTGTTGGCCTCCACCACCCCCACCAATGGAGGTGTCAACTGACTTGCTGTTTGACGAACAGGATGAGCTGGACTTTCCCCCACCACCACCCACATACATACACGACCCAACATCACTGGTATCCAAAAATGTCCATGTGGATCCCTGTGATGATCACGTCAAATATTCCTTACCTAAAGCCTCTGAAATGGAAAGTACTCCAGACCAGGACTCAGAACATTATACCATCCTTCCAACAAAACAAGACGAACCACCGAACAGTGTTTCAGATTTCTCAATGGACCATTCTAGCTTGGAAAACACAGCTGTAGCCTATACCAAAACACAACTGTCAGACGATTCGGTACACAGAGGGCATGTACCAAATTTGTCTGTGCAGGGTTCATTGCATCAAACATCTGATACCCATGGCCCAATTGCAGAACCTCTTCCAGAATCTACAGTAGCCTTCCAAAAGCCTCCTAGCCCAATCAACAAAAACAGGCAGAGCAAAGAACCAATCTGTCGACACAAAAGCATGCCAGTTCCAAAAGAAGACGCCAACATCCCACTGGTCACACCTTCTTTACTTCAAATGGTGAGACTTCGTTCTGTAAATATTGGTGAAGAACTTGCAAACAACGAGAACAATCCAAGTACAGTGCCTACACAAAATCAAGAGCATGGTACCGTTAGTCAAATGACCCCACAAAAGCCCATTCGTAAATCCTTAAGCTTGAAGTCTAAGCCATCAACTGCAACAGCCCCATCCATTCGCCTTCAAGAGGCCATACGTATGAAGACTGCTGCAATGTCTTCCAGTGGAGCCCCTGTGACGGTAAATCTATGCTTCTCCTCAGACAACAGAGCCACAACACCAATGCTGTCTCCTAAATCACCAAATAACCGGGACTTAAAGTCTCCTGCATCTACAGCCAGTTTTATATTTTCCAAAAGCACAAAAAAGGTTATTCTTGAAACCCCCAACTCTTCTGAGATCCAAGCCACTCTCAAACAGAGTCTCGCAGCTGAGATACTTCATGTTTCAGATCAAGCCAAGGCAATGATTACAAATGGGACAAAGAAACCGGGTAAGGTGCCACCACCTGTTGCTAGGAAACCAGTACATGGAACAAATCCTCCCAGCAAAACAGAGAAGGCAGAACTGGATAAGACGGAGGTTTTGATAAATACAGAAATACTGCAAGTTGAAGTAAATGGGAAAAGCTAACCAACAAGCACCACCCTTAGTGAGCCAGGAGCAAAGCAAGCAAGCAAGTAGGTATTCATTTTTCTTTTTTTTTGTACAAATACAGATGAAATTGTGTACATTATTAATATGGCTACTTTTTCAGGAAGTACTGAGGCAGCAACAAAGACAAAGCAAGTGATGGAAGCTCAAGTGAAGTCTTTAGAACAGATTCCAGGTTACCAAAAAGATCTTAAAAGCCTTAACCTGAAAATGGCCTTCAAATATATGCAAATGCTTTTTAAAATGGCTTTAAATTTTCAACATATATTATCTCTGTTGTGGGAAAGTCAATTCAGTTTGTTGTGGACTTTTCAAAGTTCTTGACTGCAAGACTGAACTAATATATCTAGGTGTCAACATTGGTAGTAAATCACTGCTTGGTGCAAAACCAATATATCATTATTTTGATATAACTAAGATGAGCACAGAAATATTTCTAGCTTTTAATATGTTCGTGACACTAACAGTTTTTAATGTTTCAGTAATACTCCGATCAACTTTGAGAATTTACTTTAAACAAATGTGTAATTTTAAATGTACATAGCTGTTATTTTTATAAGTTAGAAGGGACCATGGCTGAAAAACACACACCTTTACTTTACACTAGATGGAAGCACTTTTGCATAAGTTATGCTGCTTTTTCTGCTGGAACCATTGGACCTGAAATTGTACTATGGTCCAAATTTCTGTAAAATGTATGTATATAGAAATCCTTTAATTGAGCGATTCAAAAATAAATATTCAATTGAAAATGCATTTATACATTTCCTGTTTTGGTTTATTTATGTACTCTAGTTATTCTCATTATTTCAAGGCAATCTACTAGAATAGATTTTTAAAAAGTGGCTTAAGTTGTGTCAACTACTTTTAGAAACCCTAGGTTTGCCTTATTACCCCATTAGGCTGCCTTAAAATGTTGAGTTCTCAACTTCCTCTACAATGGTCTCTTTCTAGGTGGTCAATCATGACAAAAGCTGAAAAAAAAAATTATATAATTTAACAAGAGTTTAGATGCAACAACTACTAAGCACCATCCCAAAATATTAGATAATTGTCTTAAGTCAATATACTATACACCAAATGTGAAAGTGTTAATCTGCTTTATTCCTTTTTCTGGCAAAAAGCTCTATGTGCCAACACGTTTGAATCATGCATCTTTGGTTTCTTTAAATCCCCAATTGATTAAATGCTTTTATTTTGACACTTTTGTCTTCATTTTGTGAACCATTTTAAATGCCTCCTCTTTACTCAAAATTTGCTTTGTCTGGGTTTAAAAAGCGGAAATTGACTACAAAGATAATAGAAGCAAGTATTGTTTATATCATGAACAACTTCCACGGGTTAAACAGCTAAAAGGATCTGGAACAGATTTTTTTTTTTACTTTATTAATTTAGGTATAGAATCCTGATAGGTTCTTGCCGTTTAAAATAATATTGTTGTTCTATATTAAATCATTATATTACTTGACTGTTGTTCTTCAAAACACTAAGTTTCAGTGGTGAGTTGACTGAATCTTCAGCATGAATCATTCACTGCTCTGATTTGTGTTGGGCAAAAGCTTTGTGTTCATTGAGCAAAATTTCTGAAAAGAGATCAAACGATAATGAGCGAACAAGTTTGTGGTATTTTACATGTCAAATGGCAAGATAAATTCGAACGTCGTCATCTACCAAGGCTCACCTCTCAATTATAACTCAGGATTCCCACTATTGTTTTTGGTGTCATGTTTAAAATAAACAAAATCATGTTAAATCCTGAAAAGTTATTTATATAAATCAAAGATGAAGCACTTACTGGTTTGTCAGTTCTGGAATCTGACGATTAGCAATAACTAAATAGAGTGCTTTGCATTTCAACTAAACATGTTTCAATTAAGACAAATGAAGAATTGTTATGAATAATTGTCATTTATTTCAGTTTTACATTGGATGACATTTTGAATGTTGCATTCGGAAAACCCAGGTATGTTCTATGAATAAAGCTGCAGTTAAAATGTTTACCCGTACACCGTAAATCATGTTTAAAAGCAGTCTGAACCATCGCCATTGATTAAATAGTTTGTACATTAGAGACGGAAGCGCAATCCATTCACCACATATGCAAATGATGAAAATATTTCATTTAAATTATTATTTACTGCAGCTTGCTTTATTCCTGAACCTTTCAGACGGCATTAAAGGTCGAGTAAATCACAAACTGTTCTCCTGCAATTTACACGTGATGTTTGTATATTCACCGTAAAGTAAATATCTAACATTGTTGACTGAGATGAAGCAGTGAATGTTTCATGGAGGTCCTGAAAATCTTGGAAAATGAGAAGGGTTCTAGCTTATATTCCCACCTTTGAGAGTTTTACAGGTGATCTTTCCTAGTTTGGTCATCAGGTTTTGTTCTTTCCACTGGGCCACAAACTCTCCCGAGATCTTTAGATCCACCTGGAGAGATCAAACAAATGAAGATTAACCCAAGAATCAGACTAAAGAAGTTTCAGTACATTTCAATGTAGAGATGGAAGCAAAAAAAGAGAAACTTGTTTTTCATTAAAAAAAAATAAAAAATAAAATATTTTTCTTAGATATGTTTTGGTGCATATTTGCGTCTAATTGGAAATTACAATACTGTCTCTTACTGTATTTGGACAAGAAAAGAAGCCATACCAAGTTCAAATCTATCTCTATATGTTAATTGAATGTAACCCAAGTGAAATTTCCCAGTTGCTAACTGCACCAGGGTTCGTTTTAATCAAATCAAATATGAAAAGTAGAAACTGAATGAAGCATTGATTGATTGAGGTGATGGGGGGGGGGGGGGCAACTACAACATTCCCACTGCAGTAACCTGCCATCTTCAAAACAACAAAGTTGCAATATATTTGAATAAAGAATCAAATGTCAATTTATAAAAAGACAAATGCTGGAAATAATTGGTAAGCTCATTAATTAACAAAAACAAGGTTTAGTTTTAGGTTAATTCAATTGGTTTATTTTAAGAATACGTCAGTTTGATGCTTGCAGTCAGGTAACACTTGAATAGACATAAAGATTATTTAAATTTTTTTAAATTTTAATGAAAGGATTTGAATAGAGAACAGTCGTAATTATTGCTTATATGCATGGGGTTTATGGAGTGAAATGACCTGCCTCCAAACCGGAACAGCCCGGCTTAAACTCAGAAAATAAACATACTGAATTATTATAAAATTGTATTTATATAACTTGTATTCTGTGAAAATGCCTCCATGTGTCTGAAAAGAATATAAATAAAAATGTGAGATTGTAAGTTCATTTAAATACAAGTTGAGTGCATGCCCCAAGCAATACATTTTGTGAGTATTGGTCAAATGTAAAAGATGCACTCTTTACTTAATTAATTTAGCAGTTTTATTTATTTATATACATCTATCATTATGAGTACTGGTAAATATTTTACTAGCTGATTGGCACTTTTAACATCTTGCAAAAGTTATTTTGGTTAACCATACAGATCAGGTTTAATTAGCAATTGATTGGACAAAAATGTTAATTCTAAATTCAATAATGGTATTAATTTCTTAAGGACACAATAATATAAACTACAGCTGTAAATTCTTTTCTTTAAGCAACTATAAAAAAGAAAATCATAGGAAGTAATGTGGAAATATTCCCTGGGTGGGCTAATACAACATTAAACAGAATAATATCTCACCTGTAACTTCTCAAACACCTTCTTCTTTGGTTTTAATTCCTCATCTGGATTGCCAGATTCATACCCCTCTGTATAAACACGGTCTCCAGGTGCAGATCCCTCTGGAGGATCCAAAGGCTCAACTTTCCTGGGCTCTCCCTCACTGAAGACATATCAATACAACACAATTTTTCCTTTAGAAATCTTGCAAGAATATTTTAAAAAATTACATTTTAGTCATACTAACATAGATGCACAGAGCAGCATGGCTTGAGATTCAATCCCCCTCATTTTCTGAGGTTTGAGGTTGCACAGGAGAACAACGAGCCTGTCCTGAAGCTCTTCCTCTGAGATGTAGGCCACGAGTCCACTCACCACAGTCCTTGGCTGATCTTCACCCACATCAATCTTCTCCAAATACAGGGAATCTGCATCTGGGTGCTAACAGGACAATGTAAAACAGCTTATTCATTACACATTTTCCCACTGTTGTGTTTATTATACCAAGCCAATAACTCCTCTTGGTTTGTCAGCAAAAAAACAAAGGGGGCTGAAACTTTGACCATGTCGGAAAGCAACTACGAACCATTGGCAGCTTCTACCTTTTCTACACTGATGACTTTCCCCACTCTGATGTCCAGTCTGGATGGAACAATCTCCTCATCATCTGCTGTCTGTTTAGGGTTGCCTTTTGCTCCTCCTTCTGTAAACCAATGGCACGTAGTTCATGAATGAGAAAATTCATCACACAAAATGTATTCAGAATACCAAACGTTTGCCTTTTTAAATGGATGAAATTCATTTTCCCCTTAAATGCTAACATTAAATCACCCCTCTGGTGATTTTGGCTGCTTTAATGATCCCAATGAGCAGAGTGGACTCAATCATCTGTGAAAGGAAGAAGTTCTGAACCCCACGACCTCTTTCTAGAGCTGGCCTTCTTTTTAAACAGATGTCATACTCTTGAGATGCATTTCTGCAGGAACTGGGAGACTAGTCAGGATTGACACCAAAGATGAATGCCACAATATACAGCAAAAATTGCTCCAGAGCTCTTTTGAGCTGGACCTTTCAGCAGGACAATTACTATAAGCACACGGTCAACAACGAAAAAAAATTTTTTAGGAAACTTTATAGCCATTAGTGTGGCCGTGGCATTATCTTTAAAAAAACGGAGCCAAGTATGTGCTTTTAAAAAAAAAAAAAAAAAAAAAAAATTCATCCATTTTTACACTGTGTATTTGGGTAAATGGTATCCCATTCTCCAACCCCTGTACCAGAAATGTAAGAAGAGTCATAGATTCTGACTCACTGTTTTTAGACGGTTCTGGGTAAGCTGATGTCGCCAGTTTCTTCAACTCAGGCGTTTCAAACTTCTTCCTGATTGGATCCAAGAGTTTATTCAGAGCCACTTCTACAGAAGCTTTAAGGTCACCTGGGTGGATTTGCTGCAAGAAGTATGTGCCGTGTTGAAATACGATTAATGGCATGAATTCATAAAACGTATTCAAGTCGTTGAGTTCAATGTACCTCTGCAGCAAAGTCCTTCTCTACTTCCTCATAATCTGTGTAGACTTTGTCTCCACCCCACTTTGGATCTCTTTTGATCACAAACTCTGAAAGAAGAACACGTCATTAATTACTTGAACCATTTCTTGCGGGGGTTTTCCCTCCCAAGCTCACCTGAGTGCAAGGGGAAAAGCACATGTTTGACGAAAGACAGGACTCCATTATTCTCCACATTCCCAGGCTCACAGAACGCCTTCTTCAGCTTCTTCTTCACATCTTGAGTCTTATCCAAGAGGTCAATCTTAGATTCCTGATATTAGATAAGACTTTCAGAATGATGACACTTGGCCAGTCAAAATCTCAACAGAAGTAAGGGCTTGTACCTCCTCAGAGGAGCTCATTTTGCCTCCGGTTAAGCCAGGCACCATTGGGTTCATCATGTGGATTCGTTTGGTGTACCCAAGAGATGGCAGGTACTGCAACAGAAACGGTCATCAATTCAAACTAAATGGTTATAATTAATTTAGTTAGTGATTTAAAATGTAAAAAGGGGTCTCCCAATACTGCTCCCAGACTCCTAATCCATCTTGATCATACTTGGTTTTACGGAATGCCTGGAGAAAACCCATTCAAACGGAGAAAAAACATGCTAACCATTCATATAAATTTGAGCTAACCTGAACCTGTTAGCTCCTTGATAATAGGCAGCAGTGCTAGCTATTGTTCTAGCAGCTTGACATCCAATGGCACATTAGTAGCCCAAGTGTTCATACACTGGTAGAAATCACTGCACTGTACTGTGTTATAACAGTTTTAACTCGTGGAGCTTCTATCTTCTGTAAACTGGGGTGAAAAACTGGTGATGATATGCCGCATAAGTACCAAAATAAACTCAAAGAGTGAAAACAAGTTGGTGCGACTGCAGTTCATTCAAAATGTAGATGTAAAGTTATAAATCCTAAAGGTACTACAATAAATCAAAATGTCACAATAGGAATTGTTGGGTTACTGGAACAATGACTATGTGCAACAGTACACTATGCACACCTAGCACACTATTGAGGAACAATAACAACACTGTGATACTATGTATTTAAATCAATTATATTTTGGGATTAATGCATTATTAATCTCCAGATATCTGTGTAATTTAAATAAAACATTGAAGGAGAATTGCAAATCTTTGAGGTTATAGGACAAGTGCTGGACAGTGGAGACCCAGAACGGCTATAAATCTAAAGTCTACAAAGATACCGAAAAGACTTCATCTGGGACTTTGTCAAGGGATTCCCAAGAACTTATGACGTAAAGCATCCTACTAAAGTCGGCACCCAACACTTCTCTGTAGACTACAGAGTCTCCGATGCTTGGGAATCCAGAGCTAAAGGCCACTTCAAGGAACAGTGAAAAGGACTTGTGTTTTGAAAGCCATTTTATTCTTCATTGGTATTGTATTGGTATTGAGTATTGTTTTCATTTTAAAGTGTTAGGTTATAAAAAAAATAATCAATTAAAATAAATGTTATTGGTTTAAAAACTGTCTCCTAAATATTTGCTTATAAGACTTTTATTGAGAACAAACCACAGATGTGTCCAAGACCAAGTTTTAAGTAAATACAATACTTAAAACTTAAAGAAGATTTGACTTTCTTAGCCTAACCTAAGAATAATAAATAATAAAGTTAAAAACTCACACACACACAAAAAAAAAAACATAAAATAGTATAAGTTTTCATGTGGATCAGTCGGTGGACCATTGTGCTTGCAACAGAAAGGTTGTGGGTTCAAACAATTATTCACTTTGGATAAAAAGAGTCTACTAAATGTGTAAATGTAAATAACATGAAAGGTCCATTTACAGCGTCGTCTTTCAATGCCTGCAGAATGCAACAGTTTAATCAAGTGACAGGATTTAGATAAGGCCTGAAATTGTACTAATCTAAGTAAATTAAAAATAACTAACTTCCTGTTGGTTTTGGAAATGTGCTCCAAATGACTTTTTTTGTAGGTCTTGGTTCCTTACATAAGTGTTCCTTTAAACACAACTTGAAATAGCAGCGTAAAACTGCAGAAATTGGCATATTCAGTGTTGGCACAAGGTGGTGCTATAGCTGATGCTGTTTAATTAGAAGGCAATGTCTGAAAGTATCTAAATGGCAACATTTATTTATTTATCTCTTTCGGGGTCGTGGGGGTCTGTTCAGGTCGCCAGTCCATCGCAGGGCAACACACAGACTCACACCTAAGAGGAATTTAGATTATTCAATTAACCTAAACGCATGTTTTTGGGATTGTGAGGGAAACCGGAGTCCCCAGAGGAAACCCATGCAAACTCCTTCCAACCTCAAATCAGCAACCTTCTAACTGGAAGGCCACAGTGCCAACCTGACTCTTAACACACAGATCAAATTTGAACCCAATCGGACATTGCAATGAAGAATTATTAATAGCTGGTAAAATAAAAAAAATTTAGAAATTAGATGCCTGATATGCGCACATGGTTTAATGAATTACATTTTTAGAGGTTTTACACAATAGCCTCCTACAACAAACTGTTAGCGCACCATAAGCTGAAACACGTTAGGTGGCACTAAAAAGCCATTTTGCCACACCCACCTTCCGGGCCTCAAAAAGGCACCAAAACAAACACAAAACAATAACACACTGAGCAATTACAATAAGGTTCTACGTACGTTCAGTACTCAAGCCCTAACAAGAAGTCTCCCTCCCTCAGATTCCCTCACTATTGCTACATACTCGGAGCGCACTAACAAAAGTACTGCCCCCTAGTGGTTGAAGTTCTTGGCTTTACAGTCAAATTATTTGTAACAGTTTCCTTTTTTTAATCACTTCAAATAGTATCCTACAACAGTTTTGTAATGGTAGTTTATTTTCCATTTAGCTTCTTTGTAAATTTTTGTTTGATATAGTGGTACATGTATTATATCGCGCAACGTTACGCTACTAGTAGACTACATTTTGTACATTTTCACTGACTGCGTTGCAAAATTATCAATAAATAGATCACCCTATTAAAATCACACATTAGATGCAAACACACATACCTTCTCTGCTAATGTGAAGATTTTCCTCTGATCCACACCACCGAACTGAGCATCTACCTTCAGGTACTCCTCATCCAGTGCCTAATGAAAATCAACAGTTTGGCATAAGCTAAATAACCATAGGATCGCTTAGTTTGGAAAAATAGGTAAAAATACTTAAATCTGTAAATAAAAAATAAATAAAATCACAATAAACCCAAGGGCTGATTTGCATACCTGCAATCCAGGATACAGAAGCCCACTGAGAAGAGGATGCTCCACTTGCTTGACCACCTCAGCTCCTGCTTTCTTAGCATCATGTTCGGTGACCATCGACGACAGGCGGTAAACATCCAGAGTGTACTCTCTATGATGGATACACCAAGCACTCATTTATTAATTAGCAAATATTGCTTAGCTACACACTTTTAGTCATCGGAAAAAGCTTGTTTTGAACAGATTATAGCCACTAAGGGACCAGACTTCATTTGGATCTTTGATATTCAATAGAAACGTTTCAGTATGCAACCAACAAAGAACCACAATGAAAACTACAAAATCACAACTATATCCTTTATATACCTTTCAAAGATTCTCACTGTTACTCCTTTATTTTCATCAATGAACAAAATACAGTGAATAAACAAAGGAGAAATCTTAATCAAGTCAATGGTTGGCGTAAATTTGACTTCAAAACAGCGCCAACTCTTCTTGGGTCACTTGCACACAGTCTGTAAAGAACTTGGCTCGAAGGTTCTTCCAAACATCTTGGTGAAGCAACTGTTAATGACTATGTTTGTGGTAATTGTCCGGCTGCAAAATACATGTTACACAATATAACTATATTGCACATTAATCCCGACCAAATCTCCAACTTGACTTTCAGAATCAAAGCCCCACCGCGCTTCACTGTTGCTTGCAGACAGACGCGCTATTGTACTGCTCTCCACACCTTCGAACTGCCTTCTGCAACAGCCACTTTTTTTAGAGCACCTGCTGCCATTCACAGCATTTTCTGTGTTTTGTGCATATGAGTCTTTTGGCCTAGTTCCCATGTCAGTTGTATAGCTTTTAAGCTGCTACTCCTCCACTTCTGTCCAGAATCAAGGTTCTGAGACAACTGCACTGTTTGACATCTGCCAGTTTTGAAGCGCATTAAGATGGATGCGTCTTGCACCAGCTGCAGATGTTTCCTTATGCATCCTGTTTCTTTGAGCATTTTCAAAAGAGCATTTTTTTTATTAAAACAAATCAATAAATAAAATTAAAAAAGACCTTTGAACAGCACATCTTAAAACCAAAGTGAAAGTTTGATGCAGTATAACTACCCTGTTGCTGTACTCAATCTTGCCATGCCAATAAACTGCCTCACTTTAGTAGCAGAATTTGGCTGTTCCTCACCCAGATTTAAATCTCTTACACAGCTGTTTCTGTTTCAATTCATGACTGGGGTTTAACCCAAGTGTGACAATGTTGCTTATTTGCTCCTGTTTGGTATAATTGGTTGATTGGTGTTACAACCCTTTGCCTTCAAACAAAACCTGGATAAGATTGGTCTTTTGTTCACTGACTGTGCATCTTTTAAATGCACAAAAATAAAACCACCATAAATAATATTTAAGAATTGAACCCACAGTTCCTGTACAATGAGGAGACTACCTGCTGAGCTGAAAGTCTGTGCCTTTGACAAATTTGAGTTTCCCGAGAGGAACTCCAATGCTTTCCAGCATGGCCTTGATGACCTGCTCATAATACTTGACCCTGAGCTCCAGCAGCTCCCATGGAGCCTTCATGTTGTCCAGAAAAGCATGGAGATCAGCAAAGAGGATGGTAACCTTGAAAGAAAACAATAACAAAGACTGGTATGAGATCAAAAATAAAGTAAAAACTTTATTTTGCTCAAGTCGTGTTTCGGTACATTGATGCTCTGTTAAAAAAAAAAAAAACATCACAAAACAAACCTCACAGCCTGCCTTCAGGAAGTCAGCGATTTTAGACATAGGGACAAAATAAGCCACATGGGGTTTTCCTGTGGTGGCTGTTCCCCAGTAAATCCGCAATTCCCTCTCCTTCAGTATCTCCTGCAGCCTGTCTTCGCCAAGAACCTCCTATGCAAAAAAAAGAGTGACAAGAGATTTCAATACATACCTCAACTTTTGACACATTACAAGAATTAGGAACTTTAGAGTCAGCAAATGTTTCTCACTTGAAGGTTTCGCGAAATTAGCTGAAATTTCTCATCAGAACTCAGCTGCTCTCCCATGATGCCTGCTGCTGATTCTGTTCACAGCAAAGAAATCAGAGGTTTCCTAAACGCTGAAGAAAGACACGTTTAAATGCAGATACGTATGTGTCCGAGGTATATCATTTTGTCTTAAGAAAACAATGACGTCGACAATGAATGAACTGCTGAGAATAAATTATATTTTCATATTTAATTTATCATATTTTCAGCTGCTCCACAACACGAACTATTTAGTCTGGTTCTGAGTATTATAAATGTTATGTAAAACTGTTTTACATTTTAAATTTTATGAGCCATAAAAATTATATACGCAATCATAGACCTTACCGGTGGTCGCTTCGAAACGCGTGTATAGATGACAGACTCTTCCGGTTAAAAACTACTTTCATCATCGTCAAGTATTTCATAATAAAAGCCGATACAATTTTAAATACATTTTACAATTATTGAATCTTCAAGATAGGTTGGAACATTATCCGTCAAATTACGCGCATATTAGAAAAAATATATAACTGTATAATTTGTCATTATTATAAATATTTAGTTTGGCATATATGGTTATTGCATCAGCTCTGAAAAAAATCGACCATACTTCAGTGGGCAGGATGAATAATCGAGTGAAGAGCTGTATTCTTCTATTACTCTCCTCTAGGTGGCATTCGTGCGCCTAAAACAAATGTGCTTTAAAGGCGCGTTCCTAATAATAGCAATATTTTTAATAAAAATTAGGTAACTTATGAGACCAATAATTTAAGCACAACTTACAGTTACGATCTTGTTTCCCATCAAACATTTAAAAAGGCACCACAATATTTAATGACTTTTAAACAAATGTTATTGTTTAAATGCGTCAACTAAATAAAACATTATTCATATTCTTCAGTAAAATAAATATAATTTCAATTACAATTGGCTATTTTTCAATTATTTATTATTAAATTAAATTTCAACTTCTTTGTATTTTTAAGTTTTTCTAAATTACGTTAAAGCTTAATTTTCTAACATAAACCAAACATGATCATCTTTCAATATTAATTAGCATTTATTAACAAACACACATTTCTGTAAAATACACACATTCAAGAACAGTTCCACCAAAAAATATTCCATCTTTGTACAAACCAATTTGTACTTTATTTACACAATAGCTGTATTTTTTTTTTTCTTTTACCAGACCATGGAAATCGCAAAATGGCCATCACAGAGTGGTGTTCACAATAACCAAAGAAATTTCACAGTTTAATTCAAATCTGATAGGAATTAGAAAACAGTGTAACATGCAGAACTACAATGCAAAGCGCACAATATGTACATATATACATCATACAACACTGGTTCATATTCACAAGTTATGTACAAATAATTTCATTTTCTTCTGACAGAAAGAAAATGAAAGGCTGGTCTATTTACACATCGCATTGCCGTTTAGATCTTTGACACTCAGTTACACATTACAACACAAATTATTTAAAACAATTAAAAAAAAGACACAAAACAAACAGTTCAGAAATCAGATTCATTAAACCCAAACAGCAGTGTTGCCTGAACAGCCATTGCTTTTTTCCATAGGAATTAATGGCAAGATTAGAAATGATGACGTCTCTGTTCTAATTGCCCTTATTTTTGAGAGTGAGGTTCTTAAACAAGACAAAGTAAGATGAAAACAAGAAACATAATCTTCATGATTTAAAACAAAAGTAATAAATACTTAAATAATCTTGTTTACCTCCATGAGAACCATACATACACCAATCTGATTATGTTTAGGGATCTGAAATGTACATCCCTCAGCACATCCCTCTTTAAGAGCTCTGTTTGTCTCATGATGATGAAAATTAACACACGAAATAAACAAAACCTTTGTGCAATACTAAAGTTTGATGTAATCAAACCCACCTTAGGTCTCAGTTTCACGTCTTATACTGTTAAAAGCACATAAACACTCATAAATATTAACGTACATATAAACGTGATCTTCGTAGTGTACAGTTTCACAGATTTTCCTCCCAAAATGTACCTTTCAATGAATTTTTTTGGTTTTAGCACCTAAAAACCATTCTAAATGCTTCAAGTTTTTGTCTTAGGGTAGACATAGCCCACCCCAGATCATTTTAGTGCAGTTTACAGAGGTGTGCTCATCAAAATCTGCTAGGGAGCAGCATAGATACTGGCAACACACATGCATGCGCACACACACGCACGCACACAATTCCATTCGTAGAAACATTTCTGGCATCCAGTGGTGCTTGCGATAGGAAATGGCAGGCACTTTGAACTTGTACTAGCACAGCTTTAGGTTCGTGATGACTGTAGATGTGAACTAGGTGGTTAGCCTCTAGGTAGCAGGATTGGTTCAAAGGATGCACTTCTTCGGTTTTGGCTCTGTTGGTCCTAATGGCACAATACCCCGGAGCTTCTAAACCACATTGAGCTCAGTTGAGTCTGTTTCTGAGTCGGTCTCATTTTCCCTGTTAAAGAGCAATGCAGGTCAAAGTTAGTCCAAAATAATAGGTTAAAAAAACATCAAAGAATGCCTCTTAATCCGCTTTAGAGGTTTAAAAGTACCATGTTAATTCATAGGAAAACAGAGCAGGATCAAGTTATTTAAGTGAATCATGTGACTGGAAAACTCCTTTGCCATAGTTTTGTTTGCTTAAAAAGTCTCAAGTCCCATTCAAACTATAGCCACCAAACCTTGGCAAGACATCCAAATAGAACAACACTGGTTGCTTTATCTTTTCACATTGCTACCACTAAATGAATTATAGGAAATTGCAAAAAATTACATTTACCGTTGATTTAACATGGGGTCAAACTTTGTAAAACTGTAATTCAAACTGAGAACCTCATATAAACTTCACATTGTGGAGGTCATCAGTCTGCGCAAGAAACTACCAAGAACTGAGCTCTAGAAGATATTAAATATGGGCCCTTTAAAATAAATGGCAACAAATACATCTTCAAGTTGAATTTGGAGTTTGTTTATGTGAATCCTAGCAACCACATTTTCTAAACTCCACCTTAGCTTTGGTGAATGACTGTTTACCAAAGAAACCAGCTTTGCATATTCATATCTCAGCTTATGACAATCATGTTGACTTTTCGAACATTTCTAAAAATAAAAATAAAAAAATATATAAATGTCACTTTTACAATTTTTCTAGCCATCTATTTTTTTTGTCTCTTGCCTCATACCAAAAATTCGAAACGTACCTCCTGAAAGACCATTTAAGCTGTAACAACAAAACTGTCAAGACATCCTAACTGGTCTGACTGGTTGCTATTTCTTTTTATACTGGTACCACTAAATTAATTCTGGGAAATCGCTGAGAAAGCTGGGAGATTTTCCATTGACTTAACATGTGTTAATTTTGTAAAACTGTAAGTGAGAACCTCACAGAATCTTTAAACTCACTAAACTTGTGGAGGTTGTCAGTCTTTTCAAGGTCATACCAATCCC
This sequence comes from Danionella cerebrum, assembly GCA_007224835.1. NCBI lineage: Eukaryota > Metazoa > Chordata > Actinopteri > Cypriniformes > Danionidae > Danionella > Danionella cerebrum. The sequence continues at coordinate 625,759 of SRMA01026831.1, read as the reverse complement.
TGCGCAAAAGTATTTGAACACCAGGCTCTAGAAGGTGTTAAAAATTTGCACTTGACTTATAATTGCCCATTGAAAATAAATGGGAAAAGGCAACAACAGTTTTTTTTAGATCCCTAGCAACCAAACTGTTTACCCTAGCAACCAAATTATATGAACTCTATCTCAGCTTTGGTAAATGATAGAGAGGTGGGGGTTGGTTTATATAACTTTTAGTGAAAAAGGAAACCTACTGACACCTCTCTAAGCAACCAGATTGTTTACCATAGCAACCAACTTACCATACCTATCTCAGCATAGGAAAATTATAGAGAAATGGGGCTTGGTTTTTGTAACTCATTGTGATATTGTCACTTTTACAAGCCAACATCAAAGTTTATGTGACCTTCCCCTGAACTACACAATTAAAAAGCAAAAAAGTGAGTGGATTCACCGTTGTTCATTAAGTAGCTTGCGATTGCCTTGTCGTCTTGTCTCATTGATTGGATAGGAGATGAATATGATCAATCCGATTATTATAAGGACGATGGGAGCCGCAGACACCAAGATCTTCAAGGTTAGACTGACTTCCTCGGGTTGCGTGCAGCCTCTTGTTACATAGCCGGCAAAACTGTTTCAAGAAACAAAAGATTAGCAGGTTCACCAGATAAATCCCACCTCGTGACTGATCAATGAATTTCACAAGAAACACTGTCCTACATGGTCCCCACGGTCCACAAACCCACTAGCCCCACAAGTGAGGTGCTAATCGCATTATATCTGAAAGTCAGGAGGCTAGACTGGTTCTCATACAGTTACAGTAAAGCACAAAGCCTGGCTTATAGAATCATGCAGACTCTAATCCAGCATTTAAAGACCACACTGCCTGCATAGCTTCAGCCAAAAACTTACTCAAGACTAAGAGTAGAGACGCCCAATGAGACTCCAGATGCAAACTTGGTGAAAAACACGTAGAAGGAGTAAAAGATGGCTTCGTGCCCTTGAGAGTCAGGATTCTGAACTTTAAAGTCATCTACTACATCAGGAAGCATGGACCTGTGAATGGAGACAACCAAATCAGTACGGTGCATCCAGCCCGTGTTTTTGTGTTCAATGGGAAGTGGTTTACCAAGGCAAGAGGAAGGCGGCTGCAACACTGACTCCAGCTGCAAATGACACAACATATGTCACGGCAAGACTACTTGGAACCAAGACAACCGAGACCAGGAAAGGCACCACGGACTGTAAAGAAAACATCAATCATCAGCAAACGAAAGAGAAACTCATTCTTGAGATGACCGCTAATGTGGGTCAGTGAGTTTAACCGAGGCACCGATGCCAATACTTACAGTAGTCCCAACATACACTGCAGTCTTCTTGCCAAATTTAGTAAGGAACCATTGCCAAAATGGGATTGCAAGTGTGGCAGAGAGCTAAAATAGAAGAGAATAAATAAATCTCAATGAAACATACAAAGTACAGTGTTGGTTTCCTTTAAAGGTTCCCAAATTTTATTTTAAATTAGGGCTGGGGAGTTTAGCTAAGTTTTTTCAATTCAAGATTTACATTTTTGTAATAGGACTTGAGTAAATACGCTTTATTAGATTTGAAACCGTCCTGTTATCCTAAATGTGAGCGTATCAAAATAAATGGTGTAATTAATAATTCATGGATTAAAAACTTTGAAATATTTATAATGAAAGTAAAATACCCAGCGCTAATGTCAAACAGTCATGTGAATAATATTTGTAATATTAGAAATCCACTAGCAATGTGTAGTGAATCTCAAGAATTTATGTATTACTTAAAAATGTCAGGTTTGCAAATCCAACGAATAGATTTCCATATAGCCTCACTACTTTCTTAACGCAATCATGGTCGTGAGATGCAACTGTGTACAATCTATAGCACCAGTCATTGGCTGACGCTGCAATGGCCCTGCTAGATATTGTCCAGCCTGGTAAATATGTGGAAACTGGCAAATCTAGGAGGACAACTACTGTGAAGTCAAAGACTCTTATTTTTACTGCATTTCTGATGCACATGGGACGACTTTTCAAAGTCAACTGCTTTAAGAAAGAAGCAGCTATATATAAAGCTATACCAATTATATGATTTGAGTGCCAAGGGAGCTGTGGCTATATATTTGACAGGTTCCTCCCGAAACTTGTTTTAAATTGTTCATTTCTTTCTGTAGTTTGTGGTTGGATGGATCAATAGTCATCTTTTTAGTTTCAGCCTTTTGAGTGCTTTTGAATACATTTCTCCTCCCCAGTTGCAAGCTTCTGAGAGAACTTCTCAGTCTTGATTGTTCATGTTGGTTTGGTAAACATGACCAACACAGAAGAGGAAAATTACTGTGTCCCTCACATAATAGTTCAGATCCATAGAGACTTTAATCCTTTCTTTCTGAGCATGAATTGATGGGAGGAATGCAGGTATTAGCACTCAAACGTTGAAGACAAAGGAAAATGAACAAGACATTCATGTTCTGAAACAGGATGTACAACTTCTGTATATCTTGCTCCATAGAAAACAACTTTTCTTGACAATAGACACATTTCAAAGGAAAGATGTTGTCCGTTTATGGTGCAGATTTAAACTAAGAGAGGCCAACAGATTCTAAGAGGCAATACCACTAATAATTGTATATGTTCTTGATGTGATCATCGCGTTAAAGTCTCAAAGTGCTTGCAAATACAGAAAACTGCCACCAAATCTTGAGCATTTTAGCATTCAAGACAACAACCTGAAAGTACTTACCATTATTACAAGCAGGATGTTTTGGAAGTCATTTCTGAAGCCCAGGTTGTAGATGCAGAACAGTGCAAAGTTTCCCTCCAGAAGCTGAAAGAAGTTTTTAAATATGTAAAGCACTTGTAAATCAAGTATTTGCCAATTGTAACCATGCTCTTTATTTACTTACCATAAAAGCCAGAGAGGTGAAGAGGAAGCCCATGACTAGCTTGGCATATGGTCCATGGCTCATTACCATAAAAATTCCCTGGAAAAATGACATGGGCTCAGTCCTCACCCTGCAAGTGTCTGTAAAATATTAAAAAAAGAGATTAAAATAAGTATGGCACACAGCATAACAAATTACATGCTAGGATTAAACCAAATACAATTGGTGCACGTATCCAAATTAGCTGAGCACCAATCGTGATAAACTAACAAATGAGGCATGATGGGACAGTTAAGACCGTGTTCGTGTGTCCCACCAGCAAAGAGCTCTGTGTTTGTCCGTCAAAATAACTTCTTTCACCCCATTTATGCCCCTGTGGTGTGAAAGCTAATATCACCTCGGTAAACTTGTTTCCCAGGACTGACTGAGCTCTATACTACAGACCCAAAGTAACACACGGAGTGTGGAAAACCTTGGGTTCCATAGAACTAAAAAAAATAAACAAACCTGTGTAAATGAGGATAACACATCTATCAGTGAAAAAGCAGGTTTAGGAGGGACACAAATGAGTCACGTTCCTTCTTTCAAGTTCATCTATAAGCTTTAGTACCACAAAAATAAAATTATTTTATTTTTATGGATATTCATTAATGAGTATTTTTAGTTTTTTAAAGGTACCTCCGAGGAAAATCTGTGTACATATATTTTTCATATAATTCTTTAACCCACCAGTGCATGTGCCCATCACAGCAGCAGTTTTAAATTAAGAAGGCAAATTTTTACATTCCGATTTCAAACACAATGTACCTGTTTTAAAAAAGGTTATTAGCTTTGATATTTTTTTTTTGTTTTAAACAAACATTACAAGAGTAATGATGCAATTTGTGAGGTATTCAGTTTAAAATGTGAGAAAATTGTCTCTCAGTTTCATTTTACAGACCCCAAATCGGTGCCTTCTAGAGGTGAAAAGTAGGGATAACCCTTGGAAGTACAAGACCAGTGATATGGCTTGTGTTTTTCAAAGTTCTAACACAGACAAAGCACAATGGATCAAAAAAATGCTTGGAATCGTATATAAGGTTTAGGAGAGGTTCGGCTGGTATTTTATTTTTAATACTCAGAATTTGTACTTTTTCGACAAATTCAGGTTGATGTGGAATGAATGTTCTGAAAATTGTAACGCGTCTTTGAGTGTCTTGAAAAGCGCTATTTCAATTGAAGGCAATATTATTGTTTATCAACATTAGGTAAACATTGACCTCCAGAAATCCCCTACCCTGCCCCTATGAAAATTTCACCTTCACTCACCTTTTTTTTCTTTCACCCCAAGGAACAAAACCACAGCACAGACGACATATATGGAACAGATGACTCCTGACGCGATCATGTAAGCATTTCTCTGCAAAAACCATACAAAGCATTAAATACAAAACAACATATACAATACCCATTGTGCGACAACAATTGCTCACCAGGTCACTGAGAGAAACATGAGGCTCAGTGATGTTGACCTCAGAAGCCATGTGTAGATCTGTGGAATTTAGCTCTAAACCAGAGCTGATACAGGGGGCATTCGCCATTCCCACAATCTGCCCTTGAACAGCAGTTCCAATGAGTGTGCCCAAAACCTCAACAGTCATTCCTGAGGCAAGAATCAAGAGGTCAGGATGGAGAAATGAAGACAGCAGCTCACTTTAGATGTTTTATAACTCACGGTAGGCCGTAGCCGAGTCCCTCTCTTTCTGTTCAGTGCTGATGAACATAGTAAGAGCAGAGTATGGAACGTGGAAGCACTGTAACCAAAGGGAGCAGATTAGATACCAAACCATTTGTGCGACAAAAATATCGTCTTATTATGTTTACTTACTGTCTGCAAAGTCTGGAAGCAGCAGTAGAAGATCAGATACCACACCACCTTTCCTTGATCAAACGATGGCACGTACCAGATTAGGAAATAGCACAGAACAGCAAAAGGAGTGGACAAAACGATCCTGCGTGACAGAAATATACACTATTTCAAAATGTGTACTTGGTAAGGTGCGTCACATCTCACAACTGTCACACGTTCTTCTTTGCTTTTCCTGTGACATCACAAGCTTCAGAATGTATTAAGACACAGGAATTGGCTAGAAAACTTCCTGTCTTTGTTCAGAGGCCAACACCTCACTGGTGACCAAAGTATTCCCACAGGATGGTAAAGAGGAAATACATTATCAAGCCTCCGCTGTCATTTAGTCTGTCATAAGTAACTTCAGCCAAATTCAAAACATGGACCCAAACAAAGTTTGTTTTTCAGCTGCTGAAGTTATTTAATAGTCCGAGCAGCGAATCTCACTTCCAAATACAACGCGTGGAAACCGGGGAGACTAACTTGGACCTAAATCAAGAGAACTTTTTCACAGAACCAGAACCCCCAGTATTCGGTTGGTGTACACAGAATCTTGATGTTTGTATTCAGTCTCACTCCCTTGTTGTTTGTTTCACAAACATATTAGCTCCTTCAGTCACCAAAAACATGACGCATCTGAAATAGGACCTAGAGGGAGTTTATTCATGTAACTTACAAAAGATAAAGTTAAGAATTAAAAATCAAAGCTTAATCTTAACACAAGTTTAGAGCACACAGTAAAATTGTAAGAGTTAAATTAACTCTACTCAGAGTGTATTTGGTCCCACTCTATATAGAGTTAAACCAACTCTGAAGGAGAGTTATTTAAATAAGTCTATTTGAACTAAACAGTCTATTTTTGTCTGTTTTTACTCTTTCTGGAGTGGACTTGGTCCCTCTCTGAATAGTTAATATTTAGTTTGCATTTTCCATGCAGATTTGGAAAAACGTGAAGAAAATAGATTATTAAATTACTCTTTCTCAGAGTCGGTTTAACTATATAGAGTGGGACCAAATATACTCCGAGTAGAGTTAATTTAACTCTTAGGATTTTACTGTGCATGATAAGTGTTGTTCACTGACATAGAATGGAGAAAAGGGGTTAATCTAAACAAAGCATTTTACAATTTTTTGTAAATGTTTTCCCCATTATGATCATTTAGTTCCAGTGCACCAATGCACTACCTAACAGCAATCAATAAATGTGTTCCTGGGCAATGTCAAATCGACATCAAAAATTGGTTAAAACACGCAAAGTCAAATTGACATCAATCTGTGACATCATTTTCACCTCTGAAATGTAATTCTTTGTTTATATTAGGTTTTCAATATAGAGTAGTATCAACTGGGTCCAGCTCTCTTTGAGATAAAGTCTGGAAGAACTTGTAATATCTTTAATTTTAAGGCCTTTCACAGCCCTCAAGCACAGCTCACATTACTAAACGGCAATCATTATACATGAGAAAGAAATAATACCAGCAAATATACATTATAAAATATGGAATTTTGGATGTAGTAAAAACCCATAATAAAATATGGGAGAAAATTATAGAGTAAAAGTGTAAACCCATATAAAAACACCATAGATGTAATAAAGATAGCTGTGTTACTAACTTCACGCTAAATAAAAAAAAAAGTCTTTTTTTTATTGAATTCACCAATATATCTGTATTTTATATCAAATATAACTGTTATCCAACATTCACCAATTAAGTCTTATTAAATGAGTTAAATGAGCGCAAAAAAACAATTCCACTGTAGATTTGATGTAAAAGTTGGACTTTGGTTGGAAAAAACTAATAAATATTTATTTTAACAAGCCTACAGGACATAAAGTTTGGGTTGAAGGTTGCTTTGATTGAACATTTTCAAGCTTTTCATTTGAAAAATCAATCATGTTAACAGAACTCTGAACAATAAACATCCCAAAAACGTTGTGATCAATAATGACAAATGCCCATTTGAGCTACATTTTCTGCATCACTGATATACTATATGCTATATTTTAATTCAAACTGGATCAAAGAAACATTTAGCTTTCCAAGTGACTAACACTGAACAAAATAATTTGAATAACATTTAGCAAAACGTAGCAAGAGAAATTCACAGCAACCCTGGCATTTGAACTAAAATAACCCCAGCCCTCAGTGTGCCGCCTTTAGACTTGAGGCTTGCATTGCTCTGCCTTCCTCGCTCTGATTGGATCACACGGATGGTGTGTTGTGGGTTGGACCACTCAGCTCTCTGCACATGAACAAACGCCTCCCAACCCCCAATAATATGTGGCATGAAAAAGGAATGTCTTTCCTCTGAGCGCTGAACACATGACAAATGTGTTATTGATGCAGATTACCAACTTTTACCACCAATTTAATCTACACTTCCTGATCACTTCCTGAACAGCTCAGAGATATTCCAGTCTGTCCTGTTTTTAAACAACTGCTGTATCAAAACCATCAGAAATCCATACATCGGCTTAAATTGACCTGCATACCTTGCTAATACTAATAAATAACTGAAACCAACTATAGAAAAAAACAATTAAACGGGCTTATGGTCTGTAAAACTCCTATGGAATTCTTAGGGGAGGAAAATTTCCCTTTTATTTTTAACATACCCCCATGTGCACATGAACAGCCATGCATCATGCGTTCCCATGTGACATTTAGGCACCCATGGAGGTGTCAGCTGGGATCTCATAATTCTACCTGCCTCTACAAAAGCCATGCTCTGATTAAGTGTTGAGAAAATTACCTGAGAACCTCATCACCAGCATCTGACAAGATTCCTTCACATTCCCGATGTCAAGTTAGAAAGGAAACATACATTCCTCAACCCAACCCCCAACGTCCTGCACTTCCTCCAACTGCTTTTCCAATTATTCATTCAAAATGTGACTTACGTCTGACTACTTGAAAAGGCATGGCTTTCCCAGTACTGCTCAAGCTGCCCATCATGTAAATAATTATGAAGGAGAACTCATACAAGTGCTAATAAAGATTACATAATAAATGCAATGTAAATAGAGAATTGTGCAAGAGAACATTAAACAACTATGTTTTGTTTTAGTGGGGTGTTCCTCTTGGGTGTTACACAGTAGGTTACTCTAGAACTGCGATTGTTAATATTGTGTGCACAAATGCATTAGTGCTGGAAAGATCTCAGTCACTAAATATAATTGTGCAATAAACCACAAATATTAGTTGAGTTTTGAAACTGAATCACATCCAAAATGGGGGCACCATGGTTAAGGTTAGAAGAATGTTTAATTAAAAAAAAAAAACATTTTCCTGAAAGTTACGGGACTGAATGTTTTAGGGGGAAAAAAACACTTATTCGTGCAAGCTCTATAAATTATTTAGTTCTGTTCCTTCTCCAGTACCACCTTCACACCAAGTATTCTGCTCCTAAAGATGGCTACGAGGATAATTAGGAGATACTCCGTGCAAGAATCATAATGCTGCAATGATAATAAATTCTTTATGATGAACATCATAGCTTTATATTAGTTTTATAGAGAAATGACAATAAATAAGAAGTGACCGTATCAAATACGTTGCTGGATTTGGGTGTTTTTCACATCGAATCTCTCTGTTGTTGAAACATTATTCATCAAGTAGCATTTAGCATCTCATTCAGAAACAACAAAAGATGCCATTGTCATGACACTGATAAAGTGGTTTAGTCATGCCTATGAGGTGGGAGCAAACCAGATTGGGTGGCTGAAAATGCAAATAGCCCAAAGGCAAAGCCTTTCTAGCAGTAAGGGGGGGTTCCCTTAACCCAAATATGTCTGTTCTCTTAGAAACACAACCGATAAAACTTCTGGATCTACATCTCTTGACATTTCGAAATGATGAAAAAATAGGTCAGAAGACAAATCAAATGACAGATATGGGATGTATCTGAAATGCAACTGAAGCAAAGAGGAGTTCTATCGTGAAACTACTTACCGGTATGTGAGGCAATGGTTACTTCTACCGACAACAAATGACTTAAACAAAACAACGGGAGACTTAACTGGTGAAGCAACGGAGAGACCCAAGCACTTACCAGGGCATCATTCGTCCAAATCTGGTCCAGGGTGTTCGACTGACCAGAAATCCCACTGTAGGGTCTGTGACGGCATCCCATGCTCGACCCACAAACAAGATGATTGAGGCATAAAACGGGTCCAACTATCAAGAAAACACAAAAAATGATGATTATCCTACACAAAATACTTTGTATGTTACATATTTATTTATATAATCTGTAGTTCTATGTATAACTCATTAAAGAATGCAACACCAGCATTATACAGTGACTAAAAAAGAAGCACACGGCCCCCAGTGACCTTGAGCTGCACCAGCTCATAAACCTCATGACAAGGAAATAGAGTTAATCAGTTGAAAAACTGCCAGAGAGCAATGGAACTTTGTTCAGACTAACTGCTCCATGCTGATATTGTGCATTGTAGGAGTAACTGTTAATTATAGGATTAAACAAATTAGAAGAGCTCACACTGGGAGCCGGTCTGCTGTAACCAGGGGTTGCACCATAAACACTGAAGGTTGTTAGAATAACTCCACTCAGACACTTTAATCTGGCCAATCAGTCGGTCAAAACTGTAGTGGCCCCAAAAGTTAATGGTTTGAAAGACCTTTGAAAAACAATTCATTTTCCAGTACAGTTTCCCTTTTGTGACTGTACTCGTCCGCTCAGAGTGTGCAAGCAGGGGGTGTAACCGAGCTCATAACCCGGTGAGGATCACATTTATATTCTACATTCTACAAGTTAACTTCATCTTCTTTTAGGAGGCACTTTCCAGGAATCCAAATGCCCGGTCTTAAACTTCAGACAGCTTCTTTAGTTTTTCAAGTGCATGAAAAAATTATATTATGCTAATTTTCACTTCTGACGAAAACAACACCCCAATCTTACAGTTTGATTTCCGAAAGAGAAATACTGATATCCCTGTAAATGCTGTCTCATCACATGTAAAATTATGTGAATCATCAGACACAAATCCCCAAAACTTTGGAACTGCTGATGAATTAAGACAGAAACTAATAATTCTACTTCAAATGTATCCATTTAAACTCAAAATAACTTTGTTAGTGGTTTGTCTACATCTTGGACATATGTAAAATACCACGAAACTGAACTAAATAATACAGAGTGAAATCAAATCAATTGACTGATCCAGAACAAGTTCATAAATGAAAATCAATCAGACCCCTACTCACCAAAGCAACATCCAGCAAGTAGATCTGAAGGAAGAAGCCAATTGCACATCCTGTTATCTGATATGGTGCCCCTCCGATGGCATAACATAACTTGCTGCACACTGACAACCGGCTCTTAGACTCTTGCTGTTGATGAAACATAAAAAAAAGAAAATATTCGTTTTGAAATATCACACAAACTCAGTATTAAAACACAGAATTAATTTCACACGGTATGAGAAATATGATTTAATCTAGCCACAGGGGTTGCAAGCCAGTGACTTCTGTGCCGGTCCCAAGCCCGGATAAATAGAGAGGGTTGCGTCAGGAAGGGCATCCGGCGTAAAATATGCCAAAAACCAAATATGCGAGTCACCAAATCGATTTATGAGAAATATGATTGAAATGTAAAAAAAAGGCTTTATATTGACTTCAGAAAAGGACTTGATCCAATTTGATTATTTTATATTTTATTTTTAACCTTTTTTTTCAGATAAAAGACAAGTTCCTCTTGCTTTGAGCACTCCTCATCTGCTCATTTCTCCTTTTTCATGTTTTTGCAACTTCTCAGCAGTCTTGCATTCAATGGTTTGACCAGTCTTAGTCTCACGTCTGCTGCACATGTGTTGGCCACGCCCACTTACGCCCACATTTTGCAGTTCACACTGAATAAAAAAATTGTTTTACACTGTACATTTCACGTGGTAACGATATATATCATCATAACACTCAGGCCTTTTTTTTTGGGGGGGGGGGGGGGATATTTGAAACCCTAAGTCTGTGTTCTGTTAGCATGTCAAGCTAAAAATGTGCCTGTTTATATATTTCATGTACCGGTAAAATATTATTACCTGAATGTGATTTCACCACAGGTTAGCAATTGGATCACACCGGGCAACCTACACTTTACTTCCATTATCCATTGTTTCCATGAATAAATAGGCCAAATGGGTATGAAACTTGAATTATAAGGTAGGCCATTGTTTTTTTATGGTTAAGAACAGTTATAAAAAGATGACAGAGCTAATCAGAAGGTTGATGTTGGTGCTAATCGGCACACCATAGCCATACTTTCTTGTCATTTGCCTCAAGTTGTTTAATGTCTTGTATTTCAAGTGTCAGTTTAATTATGACAATGCTATGCATTTCTGCTTGACTTATTGTGAGGTCCAAATCCAAGCATAACCTCATTACCGCATTCAAAACACAGCTTCTTAAATTTAGGTCACCATATGAGCCCTCAAGCAAAGCTACCCTACATTTTGATAAACATCCCCACATAAACTCAGGACACATCAGCAAATTTCACAAGGCCCAAGGAAAATCACTGCAGTCAAATCCAACCCTCCGTTGTTGTTCATCAATTAAAGAAGGGGTGTGACTCTACAACTTCTGATGCATTAGTTGGCAACAGCTGTGTGTCAGTCACATGGCTCTTGCAAAAATAAAGTTGCAATGTGCACATTATACGTCACTGCCGGGGTTTTTTTGTACATGGCGTTCTGACAATGTTCTTCTCATGTTAAAGGACACTGGATCACTCTCTAAAGTGTTCTAATGAAGACACTGGAGTACTGTTTTATGAAGGTCCGGCTGACACGGATACAGTGCAACAAGGCTATGATGGCAAATGATTCTTTGCCAGCTATTCATGGCTATTAATGGACCAGTTGTTGGTACATTCAGTGGGAATTGTATTAAATCATGAGATTTGTAGTAATTTTACAATTCTGAAGTGAATAAAGCTGAAAATGGTGTTAAGTAATACCAAAATGTTGTATTATTATGGATAATGTCGTAATTATTTGGATTTTAAAATGGCAAAGAGGCCATCTCATAATGTTCTGTGATTCATAATCTTTATGACTAGTTAGCTTATCAAAACAGCAATTCAAGCTTATCACATTTTACAGCAATAAATGGATATATCACAAAACATAAGTATTCTGACATTGTTGGATTTGAAACGTGTATGAATAATTTGTTTGATGATGTGGCATGTGGAATCTAGACTAGTGTCTATATCCATTGTGACAGGCATGACCCAAGTATTTGGCAATAGCTTAAGCTGTACATGGGATTTTAATAACATCAAAGTATAAATAAAGTACTATGAATATGGTGTAAACTTTAAACTGTCAATAAATGTTAAGTATAGCATGCGCTCATTATTTTTAAGCACGATGGCCAATAGGAGTGTAATGATACATTCTGCACATGATATGCATCACTATATATAATGCATGCAGTATAATACGAGTCACGATATTAAACTAAAATGAAAACATAAGCTTTACAAAACTATTTTAATAACAGATATACTATTATATCATGTTTAAATTGTCATTGGAAAATAAAACTGAATATTAAGGTAGTAGCATCTGCTCACTAGGGGCCAGGGAAAACATTTCTTAGCCTTTTAGCTGCAATTTAAAAAATAAATAAATAAAGACGCAACGCTTAAAATCAGACCATGTGACAAAATATAGTTTTATATACACTACCAGTCCAAAGTCTGAAATCACATTGGCAGCATTTAAACAATATTATTCTCCAAAGAAACACATTCAAAATTAATAATAAATATAGCAAAAGAATAACACTTGTAACATTAGCAGTGAAAGAGACAGAATCCCACTAGTTCTTCCAATGGAGAACTGAGATTTCAGATTAGTAAAGTGAAAGTGACTTGGCAGTGGCATAACAAAAAGAAGAAGTGACAATTTCATGATCCACTAGACACTGGAAAAACACTTTTGCCAGACCTATCTTTCTGATAAGATAATCTGATAATATTTCACCAACTTCCAGAGATGGATTTACTGTTCCTCTTTATGTTGCACTCAAGCTGTTCCCACAAAAACTCAATGGGGTTCATATTCAGTCTTGATTTAAATATTTTGTGGGTGCAATGGGTCATTGTAAGTCGTCAAGAAATTTATAGCCGATTCAAAACTTTGGGTAGTGTACAAACTCCAGTTCAACTTTAAGAAAAAAAAAGTAAGAAAATGTTTAATATCCATTGAACAAAACACTAAATGCATATCAAACCATTTTAAAATATATAATTAATTTTATACAGTTTTTTTGCTATGTTTTGCACATTGCATGCTGTGTGATCTTGAATTGAATTATACTACAAGCAAATACTCCTTAAAAAATTATTAAAACATGGTAAATGATTGTAACCGTTAACAATATAGCACATAAATGTTAAAAATTACAATTATTTACCCTATTTGGGGGTTTATTTGTTTAATGTTCATCCAAATTCGCATTTTGATAACAGATGTTTGTTGCCAATAGTGACTTTTAGTGTTCTAATTAAATCATAATATGCACAATGCAAAATATAAAACACGCTACAGTGCATGTTTGGCCGTTTTCTGTTATATTTTAAGTCTATATTTCAAGCTAATCTGCCACACACCGCCAGTCTGTCAGTGAGCAGCAGTGAAATACATTCAGACAACTGCTCCCATTCAAACCGGTACCCTAAGAAAAAAACATCCGAAACGTGTCTGAACACCCAGCGTACGATGTATTCTCGATAAATTGTCACGTTATTAACGAAAAGCATGGCTAGTGTGAGATAAAATGTGTATAAACGGTGTAAATCCAGCATGTGGCGGTTAGGCGACAGGGCGTGCGCGCTCAATTTAACTTAAAACGACACGTAGATCAGCATCCACCGCCTCAAGTGCGTGGCTCTCCACGAGCCCATAAATGTATATATAACACGGTACATAATACATACAACGTTCCTTTTCTTACCTTGGCTAGTTTGATTCCATCTGGGCTGGGTTTTTGCAGAAGGCTGGTATTGGAATACTGTTCTGCGCCCTCTCCTCTTGCCATCGCGCGTTTGCTGATTTACGTAGAAAATCGTTTACACTTGTCTTTCTGAAGTCAAATATTCGATTTGGCCTTAACCTACCAATATAAAAAGCGACTCTGTAGTAGAATAAATCCCTGCGCCTGCTCGAACAGAAGCGGCTTCTTTTGAATCAACCTGTTTCTAGCAAGCCGAATGCCGGGTGTAGTAGTAATTGTAGAGTTGGTTACTCCACCCCTTCACGAGTCATTCATTCTATTAGACACAACAGACCCGCCTCACAAACTCGTATGATTCTTCACCTCATGCCAGGGGCGGGGCGCTGACGCAAACGTGCCGACGTAAACCGGACGTAGCCAAGTACAACGGAACATTTTTTGAAATACAATAACATTAGTCAAGGTTTGAGACAATGCCTAAGAACAATTTTTGATTAAAATGGTGTCGTTATTCAGAATGAAATAGTTGTAAGAATAGTAATTTGGGATTAATTCATATATTGCATTCCTATCTTGCAGGTCAGCTAGGATTTGTTTTTTTTTATTTTCTAATAGAATTACAATTTTTTTCGTCATTTATGGGCATTTATTTTTTTATTACTATATTTTTTTAGTAAATAACCCAATAAAACATGTAGTTATTGGCGGCTCAGTGGGTAGCACTGTGGTCTTTCAGTTAGAAGGTTGCTGGTTCAAGGCTCACCGTTGACCTTTCTCAAAGTGGTTTGCATGTTCTTCCCATGCTTGCGTGGGTTTCCTCTGTTTACTCCAGTTTCCCCCACAAGCGCCCCAAAAAACATGTGGTTAGGTTAATTGAATAATATAAACTCCCCTTGGGTGTGAATGATTGTGTGTGTTGTTCTGCAATGGACTAGCATACCCTCTCTGTGTACCCTCTTGCCAGATGTGATTTGGCTCCAGCAGACCCCCGTGACCCCAAAGGGAACAAGCGGGATTGGAAAATGAATTAATGAATATTACTACTACTACTATGTGCAACCCATTAAATCTGCTAATGTAACCGACTCACCTCAGCTTAAACAAGTACTAGGTATTACCCAACATACTTTTTCAGCCCAAAAATTTTACAATCTTTGCTGTGTGTTTTGTGGTGAAGTCGTCATAACTGAACTGGGGCATGAGACATTAAAAGACATTTACTTCTTCAAACACTTTCAAAAAGAAAAAACTCCTTACCAAAAGGAAGTAAATGTATTGTTAGTTTTGTTGATGATTTGTTGGATTAGTTTGATGTGCAACAGGGAAACTAAAGTTGTGTTAACTTGCCACGTGGAGCTTTACTGTTTACTCATAAAGGGGTGTTTACCGGGATCGCATAAGACATGCTCTGTTTAGAGTTCAGGTTCAAGCATTAATCAATGTGTGTCAACAGAAGATAAGATAAGAGTCATTGGATTTTGATGTTTAATGTCACAGACGCTTATTTGTAGAAGACTCAGGGTTTATCTCTTGACCATATTATACGCCAATGAAATAACCGATTTGTGGCATTTCTATAATAAAAGTTTAAAAAACGTATTAAAATTCGATGCTTTGTTTATAGCCTAATGTGATTCACATAAAATTTAAATCTTTTTGTCAACATCTCTGAGTTAAGATCTTACAGCACTGTAAAAATGTTGCTAAATTGTACAAGATTGGTACAGTTTCAAGGTAAAACCGTAAGTTGCTGTTTTTGTTTTACAATGTATTATGGGAAAACTTGCTCACTTGAGTTTAGTTGGAAGGCAACAACAGTAGTTTCAGTAATTTAACAGTTTTTTTGTTTTTTTTACCATGTCTTGTTCCGCTTAAAAGCCATCACATGGGAGAGTAAATGCTTTGCTGAGTTTTGCTTTCTCCAGGGGAGTAAAACACCTGGCGTGGTGTTTTCTCCTCTGGATTGGAGCATTGAATGTATGTAAATATTTATTCGTTGTGGTTCCCACAAGCCAGTTTACATTAGTTGTGACAGGACAAGACGGCGCTGGACTGAAAGGGGGAGTGGATAAGGGATTGGGGAAGGGTGAGGGGGAAAGGTTCACGAGTGAAAAAGAAAATTGGAAAAACACCTACCTGAACATACCATATAAGTCCTAGTAATTTAACAGTTTTATGCAATATTTATTTCACAGCCTAATATATTTAGCTTTATCGCCTCAAATTTATATTTGCAATTTTGGCTTTCTCTCTGTTCCGTTGAGAGTACTGTTATGATTGAGAGACAGCCATGCAGCTTCCCCCTCGATGAATGGAACCATGTTTGAATATTCTTTGAAAGGCCAAAGGATAGGTCATGGTAAACCAGAATGACTGTTTGAGCTAAAAGCTAAAAGCTAGCATTATTCTATAGACTTCAAATTGGTTGGTTCTAACACAACGGTCCCTAAATGGCAGTAATGTGAAGACTTCGCAGAAAGTAACATTTTTTACATATTGTAATTGTACAAACATTAAAAGTAAGCTGATGATTGAATAACATGATGTGTACAAATGAGTGGATAAAAGAAGATATCTGTGTGGAGGTTAAAAGGAATTCTACAAAAACTTAAATTTCATTTCTCAAAAGTTTGTTTATGTTTGAATATCAGTGTTGTGACCCAGAGCTCTTTTTGACCCAGGGTTCTTCTTAGCTGAGCAGATCAGCGATGGCAGCCCTCTGTAAATACAATGGTTATTTGTTATTTACATGTCTTCAAATTGTATTTAAATATTGTGTATTTACTATGTGTAGTTGATTAAACACAAACCATTAATGTGTTTAATGTTTCTGTGATTCAGAAATGTGGGTGATTCAGAAACATGCCACTACATGGCATGAGGGTTTGTTTCCGTATGTCACGAACGTAATTCCAATTGAGAACAGTTTGTTGATGTCCTAAATGTCCCTGTGTTCCATGCTATCTGTATTTCCTAATGTTCTTCTACATATTGCTCAACTTAGATCTAGATAAACATCAGCTTATTAAACATTGATCTACACTAATGTTATATTTTACATATAAACAAGAAAATTGGTCCAATTAATTTAAGTTTAACAGACAATTAGTTTAAAAGCTTTTTTTTGCAATCATTTGACTGTGTGTGTAGACATAAATAAAGCTAAATTGTCTCATAATTAAATATTCAGTTGTAATTGTTTTTCCTTATGACTATTTGAATCAATTAAACGTACATCAAATGTTACTAAATGTTTTTAGTTACATTTGCCAAGTGAACAAATATATTAGTTTTAGTTCACATTAATCTAAAAGACCCTTCGCAAATATGTGTGAGACATCTCCCAATACCTTCCACTAAACAATCAGAGTGGTTTTTAAATACATTGAACTTAGCAAACTGCTTCTGGATCTTTTTTCTGCTGCAAAAACCAAACAAAATTGGCGTCACATTCATAAAAAGTTTCATGCGGTCATGAAAACGTACAGTTAGAATGATAAACAGTATGCAAAAAATAGCCAAGGTACTTTGCGCAACATTATTCTCATTGCTTTTAAGATGTTTGTTGAAAGAGTTCTTGGGCGTTCTAATGAGCACACTTCAGAGGGTGAAAATGATAAACAGGAAGTCGAAGCATCACATGTGACCAGCGTGTTAAAATCTTGAGAGTTGACTTAAGAAGCCCCTGAACCCCAATTCGGTTCAGTTAAATACAAAGATGTATTTTTCAAAATCAAACGATCAGAAGATTTAACCTTAGACATAGTGTTTGTTATGGCCATTGAACTCAAACAACTAAATCCATTTGCACAAGAATTCTGTGACGGAAGCTAAACAAGCATTAGCTTAGAGTGGAAATTAGCTTAGAGCAGTCCACCTACTTCATCTCTCCTACTTTAAATTGTAGCCCATTTCTCATTTTTCTGACGATTTCTGGAAAGTTTTTAAAATATAATACTGACAGATGGCGATTGAAATTCATTGTATGAGTCACATATTTATCAATGATGTCCACTCACCAGCCACTTTATTAGGTACACCCTTGAACAGGACAATGAGTTTACTGTACTCATTAATGCAGTAAAGAATCTGCATCACTATCAATAAGGGCCAAAATCTCTGAGGAATGTGTACCTAATAAAGTAGCCAGTGAGTGTATGTAGCATCCACAGCAGTAGAGCCAGATATCAGCACAAAATGTACCTGGATGCAGATCGTTTTGTTCACAAGATACTAATTAGTCGTTGTCAAACAAGGAGTTTACAGATCCCATTCACCTCTTGACACTTGTGGTATTTCTTTGTTCTATCAAAACATTCTTATCAGCAGAAGCCCACTGCCTTGACATTGACTCATTCCTTCCTATTCATTATTTTCTGTTGCATCATCGAGCTGCAGCAGTCTTTAGCTAAATATAAACATGACAAAGTTTTGCAAGAAGTCATTAATGCAGTGAGCTTGTCGTTGCTTGTAATATTACAGAATCGAATTATTAGAATCTGCGTTCACAAATGAAACTCTGTAGCTCATAGCCCCCCTTTCATCAGCTCACATGAGTGTTTTGTCAAACACACGGGTCACATACTGTGGGTGAGTTGTTGTAGAGGCAGCCGCATTCAGGACGGCTGCTCTTATCTATACATAGCCACAGGTGTTATGGAAAGTCACAAGCAGAAAGTGGACTGTGCAGTATTGTTCCCATTGTAACAGTACCTTTGAAGAACAGGAACCTTCTGTACCCTTGACTCAAGTTCTGTTGGTCATACCTAGCCGTGTTTTTTTTTTTTTTTTTGTCACACCGGATGTAGCATGCTGTCTGGAAACATGTCAAAACTTTTTCCTACTGGGACTTTTGTCAATGTATTTGACCTCTCCAAAAGAGGAAACATTTAGATAACGCTAATGTCTTTTGAACATAAAAATAAGCTTATTTAATCCGAATTTTTGTCATTCAAGTTTGTTTATGAAACAAATGTCTGCACTGATTGCAAATCTGCACTTAAGCGACCACGACTCTGCTTCAAGTGATTCTACAAACAAGGGACAAGGACAGAGTACTATATGCTCCACAGTTTTTGAATTAAATGACACATTATTATTATGATTATGGATCCATTTTGTGATGTTGTTGTAAAACCTGTTTTTAGAAGGGTAATAGTGCCAATATTTAAGAAGGTAGATTTAGTAGAAACTTAGAAAAAATTAAATCAACCATTTTGTTTAACAATTTAAATTAATCAGGCATCCATTTTATTTATTATTTTTTATTTATTTATTTATTCACAAAAAAGAGAAATTCCATCTCTTTTTGTGCTTAGCTCTAGTGTTTCAGGGAATAAAAATATACATTCATTATTTATCCACTGTGTTTTTTTCTATTTATTTCATTAGTTGTGTTATTAGAGCTTTAATAGTGGTAACAATTTTATTTCCTAAATTAAAGAAAAAACGCATTAACTTTAATTTTTAACACATTTTTGAAGATGAATAAGATGCAGATTTGATTTCCCATACAAAGAAAGGAAAGACATTTGTTTTCCACAAATTAATCGAAAGAGATTTGTAAACATTTGAGTTTTTTCTGTTTTCCTACAGATAGGGAGCGAAGTGGTGATAGTGAGAGTAAACTTAGACAATTACTTTATGAATCGACACAAATTATTTTGTAATCAAGTAACTATTTTAAACCAAGCATCCCATAACAACTGAAGTCACATCCTATTCTTAACTCCTAACATAATGAATGTTTTTCATGAAGTTTAGGAGTCTGCTTGAAGGAAACCTGTTTTAAATCCATTGGTTTGGTGATATTTCTCTTGAATGCGTTTGCTTTGAAATCCATTGCTTGAAGCTGTACACAGTAAAATCCTAAGAGTTAAATTAACTCTACTCAGAGTGTATTTGGTTCCACTCTATATAGAGTTAAACCAACTCTGAAGGAGAGTTATTTAAATAAGTCTATTTGAACTAAACAGTCTATTTTTGTCTGTTTTTACTCTTTCTGGAGTGGACTTGGTCCCTCTCTGAATAGTTAATATTTAGTTTGCATTTTCCATGCAGATTTGGAAAAACGTGAAGAAAATAGATTATTAAATTACTCTTTCTCAGAGTCGGTTTAACACTATATAGAGTGGGACCAAATACACTCCGAGTAGAGTTAATTTAACTCTTAAAATTTTACTGTGTACTGAACACATGTTCTGACGTTTTAACAGCCCACATGGCCACCAATAAAAAAATCTCAGGCTATAGAGTCAAAGTCCTTTAAAGTGTCCATGTGGCTCAGAATCACTCAATATTTACTCTGCACAATTCCATGGTCTGCCGGAGAGCTACTGTACTTGTGCTCCTGCCATGAGAGACACGTCACCTCTCACACTTTGCTCCCCACTGCACCATGCATCTCAAATGACGTCTGTTATGTTACTCCATTGAGCCGATCTAAATTACAAATTGTTTCAAAGCCCAAATCAAAAGCTAGGATTCAAATGTTAACCAGGGAACAATTTATATTTGCAAGTATGAAAGCAATGGTTCCACTCCTGGTAACCAATTGCTTAAAGGAGGGTTAGGGAATGTTTCAGCAATTGAGTGAGACATAATTTACTGCATGTGTCATAATTATAAAAAGTGGGTCCATCTCGGTGCTTGGAAGGTGTACCTAATAAAGTGTCCCTACATTACGAAAGACCTTCAAATGACTGAACATTAAAACAGAAATTAGTTTTCAATCAAAATTGACCAATCTTTAGATGCCTGCAATATTCTTGGTGTTTTATTCGAGAAATAAGAATAAAACAACCAAATCGAAGGCATCGAAGTGAAAGGTTTTCCATTCAAAACAACGACACATGTCACAGTTGCATTTACTGTACGTTCACATCGGATCAAATGTCAAGTTCTCTCCCATTTCAGGAGCAAATATATCTCGTGACGCTCAATGCGAGCATTACTCAAAGACCACTGACAGTTTCATGTCTATTTTAACCCTGTAGGATTCAGACCAATGACATTCGGTTTAGCTCTCTGTCACTGTCATGAGTTTTCCGTCCGTGCTTAAGCCTTTAATAAAAACTGATTTGCACGAGAGACTGTTTGTTACTTTCACACACAGTTCCCATAGAAGCCTTTGTGTCATGTGACAAGCTTAACATGTCGTTAACATGTATCAGTTTTCCCAACGAACTTGAAACTGTTCTGGTCTTTCTCTGAAGCTTTTCTGTGGCTCAGTCAGTAGAATATTGCACTGGTTCAAACCCCAAGGAAAGCAAAAACTGAGAAATGTGTCCATTTCTTGAAACGCTTTGGATAAATATGTCTAATTGTAAATATAAGACTTTGGCCGTTTGTTTGGGATCATTGTCCTGCTTCATTATAACCAATAATACTCCTTTGATGGTATTACACGGATTTCTTAGCATTGAGAACACCCCGAATCTTGTTCAAATCTCCAACTCCATTTGTACATGGTTTATTTTTAATGCTTTACTTTTAAAGCAACCTTCTACCCAGCTGTTTCTGTTTTAGTTAATGACTGAGTTTCAACCTAAATGTGACATTGATGATTATTAGCACCTGTTACATCTGAGTATTATCCTAAAAGATCCCTGACATAGCCGTTATGGTTGATTGGGTACCAATGCATGTAAGCGAATCTTGGAAAAACTCGTTTCAGTCTGTAGTTATCTTTACAGTGGAACAATTTCAATATTTTGTCCTTGTTTTAAGTGTAATTTCAAATTGATAATTGATTGAACACATACAAATGCCATTATGTTTGGAGAAACAATGCTGTCAACAGGGAAACTAAAGGGAATTCTTGTTGAATCATTCACAACGAATTGTTCTTTTCTAAACCATTTTGCTTGAGCTGCTAAAGTTGAGCTAACTTTAATTTGCTCACATAGTTCGTTTCAGATTTAAATCTAAAGTCTACTCTTTGCCTTTTTTCAAAACTTATAAATTGGAGTTCTGTTGGAGTTGGTTGCAGTGATTTTTAGTTGTTTATAAAAAATTTTGCTGCATTTAAAAAAAATATACATTTAAAAGTTTCTTTCAATTACTTAATTTTTTTAAAGATATATAATCATATAAAATGGAAATAGGATCAGTAAACTAAATACTGTATTAATCCTAAATACTAAATAAAATAATGAATATGGCTTTATTCTCCAGAAGAAAATTGTTCCACAAACGTAAAGATTATGTGAAAAAGATAAATAACTAATTATTTGTGAACCTAAGTTACTCATAAGTTCACACACACTGATTAATTTTCTGATTTCTTGGCTATTGTTTTCCCATTTTCCCAAGCTTCCCATTGAGGCTCCCATCACTGATGTTTGCCTACAGCACAGTCACGGGCTGCGCTCCATCCACAAACTCCTGCAGTCTTACGTCCTCTCCAGATTCCTCCTTTCAGGAAATGAAACAGCGTCTGCTGGTTCCATTTCAGAGCGGCAAAAAAAATCCAGAACTTTCTCCTTCACAGTTCCAGGCTGGTGGAATTCTCTTTCTTCCAATCTCTTTCGAGAGCACTTACTAACTTAACTAATTATTAATAATAATAATAATAATAATAATAATAAAAAAAGCTCTGAAGCACCGAACTTATTTTCTGTATCAGCTCAAAATCTTTTATGTGCATGTCTTATTAACAAACTGCTTATGTTTACTCCTCAACCAAGTCACTTTGGTTAAAAGCAACTCCTAAATACATAAAGGTAAATGTATAATGTACATTTTTTTTTAATCCAAAAGCTTTGGTTGTATGAAGCCATTTATTCTCAAACAATTGTGTACCTCTTTTTAACAGAAACTTTCCAAATAATCCATAAAATCGGTCATATTTTCAGAAAAATGGCCAAGAAATCAAAAATTTTGTAAACTTATGAGCTCAACTGTAAGTCGACCACTTACAAATGTAAACACCATATTAAATAGCAAAACAAAACACAAGTGAGACTTTTTAACAATACTATAACCCCACTCCAGCTCACAAAGGCTTCTAAGCTGCTGTGTAGAAAGCAATGCACTGGGGAAGTGCACAATGAGCCAATATCCTCCCAAACTAGATTCTTGAACTTCTCGGAAACGTGAACCAAATGTTCAATGAGGTAAAAACCACACCCATTGTGTTTACGGTATATTGTAACTTCAGTCATTTGCCCTTCTGATGATGAAACAATCTATAAAACACCCGACTTCCTTTTTCCCCAGACAAGCGAGAAATTCGGTTTTCTGAACAATGGTGAAACTTGAGACAGTTCTGTGATTGCAATAGGTCACCAACACCAATTTCCCCCGATTTAGCCATAGATCGATTTTTTTTTTATCAACCCTTGTTTAAGATTCTGATTCAAGTACACATCATACATTAATCGCTCATGACAGGGATTCCGATATTTGTTCATGTGAAAGGCAAATGTATTCAGCCAACTGTATTCCGTGTGAGTAGTCATGAGTCATAAAACATGCTTAAAATATTTAAAAATAACTTACAACCAGCAGATATTGCAGTGTTTATATGAGTAAGATACCACACTTAGTATTTCCTCCTTCTATGTTTTCTTTAAATCTGTGTTTTAAACGTTTACCAATATAAGACCAAGAACCAAAAATAGCTCTTTAAACAGAAGTTATCAGTTACAAATTGAAGTTCCATAAATCTTGTAGTCCATCCATCGATTTGTTTTGTCATTTCTGTTCACAATTTCACTACCAACACACCTTGTACTTAAAGCTTAAAGTGCTCAGTACGAACGCACTAGGTGAGCTGTTCGGATGCAGATAAAACCCCCCAGTGGGAAGGAAGACGGGGTGAAGCCTAGACCTAAAAGGAATTAACGGATTCATTGGAAAACACTTAAGCTACGCTTTGATCGCTCCTCCCGAAACGTGTTTAACAAAACAACCCCTGGGGTAACATGGTTCTGCTAGGGTCTGCCAATGATAGAAAGGCACAGTAAACCTTGAGAAGGTCTCCAGCCTATTCTAGGATGGCAATCTCTAATATTGAACTTTTTGTGTAATTCCAAATCTGAACCGTGGTCCTACTTTAATCTTAACATACTCAGCAGCTGTTAGAAAGGTGTCCTCTATATGGAAAGAGCCCCTTTTGGACATACTACATCAGTCATATTGTTGCCACCATGTGATTGACCATGTGATCAGTTCATTAATCATTCCTTACGTTGAAAATTTCTCCAGTGTTGCTGTAATGGTGTTCCAGTCACTTCTGAAACTTCTTTAAGTTGTCTTTTGGCTTTATTTCATATTGACCAGATATGTACTAGGAGACAGTAATCCGGTACTCCCATTTACTGAGAAAAGGAGCTCTCTCCATCAAGAGTCCACCAAGAAAGATCTCAACACAATTGTTAGCAATGCCCCCTAGTGGATGGACGATATTAAATTTTAATGCAAATTAAACCTGACCCAGGTCTTCTTAATTATGCCATCTTTTAATTTTCAGGTTTCAAAGACATTTTTAAAAATCAGTTTTCTTTTTCAATGACAAGTTGGAAGTGTACATAATATTAAATAAATTAAATCTAATTAATAAACTGGTCTTAATCTATTTTACATCGTATTCTAAAGCTTATTTTATTAGCATGTCAAAGCCAACATATTA
Organism: Danionella cerebrum; assembly: GCA_007224835.1. Taxonomy (NCBI): domain Eukaryota; kingdom Metazoa; phylum Chordata; class Actinopteri; order Cypriniformes; family Danionidae; genus Danionella; species Danionella cerebrum. Next base: position 601,376 of record SRMA01026831.1, on the reverse strand, counting down.
TTATTGTTAGAAATTATTATTTTGGCTTGTCAAAGAGCTGCTGTATGTATCTTCTGACCCACGGTTTCCCTAAAAACCATGAAAAATGGACCAACATTTTGTTAGATCTTTTCAAAACTTCACAAATCATCCAATTGCTTCTATTTAACTTCACATTTAATCAAGCTTCACATACTTTACAGTATCTTTCTTGACACCTTCTGATTCGGATAATGAAAAAAGTGATATGTTTTATCCTTCTCCTGTAATCATTGACTTTTTGAGTTGTGGTATACATATTATGAACATAATATTGTGATATGCATCGTAACGTGAGTAGAGTGTATTGTTACATCCCTTGTGTTTTACTAAATGAATAGTAAGAAAGTATGTCATTTTGAACAGATCTCTAAAGCATTTCAACGGACTCTGGGGTAAAGCCACAAGATGGATTTAAAAAATCCGGAATAAATAACTGGTAGTAATATATCCAACTACCAACAAAGAAACCAACAATCTTGAAGTAACAATTGGTATTTTTGTGTCACCTATGAATTGTAATAAACTACGACAGCATCTGTTTATGTGCGCAATAATCAAATCAGAATCAAAGAAGTTGTGTAATATTTATATATTATATAAATATTTTCTGAACAGTGAAAAGTCTTTTTAATAAAGGCATGCTGTCTTTTTTTTATTCTTCGTCCATGTTGTCAAAGAAGCATCGTGATGATTTTACTTGAATAATAAAATAAAACAAAAACAAAAAAAGCTTTGCTGTTCATTCTGGTGTGAAGCCTTAAAACATAGAGATAAAAAAAATATATACATTTATCACCGCTAGATGGCATGAGCAGACCGCACATATGTATTACATACCAATTAATACAAAAAGGTGTGCTCCGGAAACAAAAATAAAATATTCTAAAAAAATATTCTAAACAACAATACATTGCAGTTAAAAAAAGTGTTGTACACTGATGATATTAAACCCCCACCTCAAATGAAACGTTTGGAAACGCATTATCACGTGACACATTAACGGAATCTTAATCGTATATGTGTGAGGACTGCTACAGTTATACAAAAATACACTCTTGATACGCTCCATCCTCAATGCTTTCAAACAGAGAAAAACAAAGCATCCTTATCCAACCACCGCAGACCCTTCACACATGTAATGCTGCAGAAATCACTGCTAATAACAGCACAGATGGAGCTTACACCATATCCTCGAAATCAACTTTGATTTCACTTACATCATCACAGAACTGAAATTTTTCTTTCTGACCAGTCAGGTCCCCGGCTGGTATTACAACATTTTAATACTGACGGGTTATTTCCGCAATTTGACAAGTAATTTCCCTTGTGGTTATCTTGGGTATTTTAGGGTTCACTTAGTAAAATGTTTTAAATTGAATATATAAATGCAGATATTTTCAATTTTCAATAAATGCAATTCCAGAAAGTATACCACTACTTTTTTCTTTGTTGCATGCAGGTCATTTGATGTAATCGACAATCATTTCATTGGTGGCTGGTAGCATCACAGAATCCCTAATTTTAACGAACTAATAATAAAAAAAAGATCAATATTATTATTAACATACATTAACATCTTATTTTAAGATATTTTGTTGTTACATTCGTTCTTGTTATGCTTTTAATTCTACCTAAGCTTTACATTGACTTGAATATTCAATATTCGTAAATGTTGCATGTCAACTGAAAAGTCACCTGAAATGTGTTGTTTTTAATAATATATGTATATGACAAATATTTCTGTGATATAATATGTTGGAAAAACCAAGTAAAGTGGTCAGACAGAGATAGCGGAAATGCTGATCATTGCTATGTCCCATTTGTGCCATGTTTTGTCTGTAAAAGCAGATGGATCAGGCTAGACCCCACACATAGTAAGAGTGAAGCGCACTTTTGAGATTCTCCTCAGAGACTGAGTCAAAAGAAGCCCTTCTCAGATGAGAGCCTTCAGACAGATGAGCAAGTCCAGCTGTCTGGATCCCCCGGCATCAGTTTACATCAGCCAGAGAGATGCCCCAGGAGACCCCAAGCAAATGCACTCAGGCCCCCGGACACCCCTTAACACATGATACAGTACATGCCATCCTCATATCAGCTGGCATTTCATCCAGCCATAGACTTATGCAGAATCTCACAGATTCCAAAAGTGGAGTCTGCATTCTCAGAGAAACAGGGCGACATGGTGGCCTTCCAGTTAGAAGGTTGTCAGTTCGAGGCTCGCCGGCGACCTTCCCGGAAGGAGTTTGCATGTTCTTCCCATGCTTGCGTGAGTTTCCTCCAGGTACTCCCCCACAATCTCAAAAACATGCAGTTAGGTTAATTAAGACCGCTGTGACCCCGAAAGAGAATAAGCGGGTAGAAAAACATAACAAGTGTAGAAAAAATTAAAAAAATATATATAAAAGTCTAGCCCCAAGGTGTGGCAGATGGTGCCCTGGACATGTACACACCCTTCCCAGCCTTCCCCCTCTCTCTACCCGCTTCTCTTTCTGTTTGTTTGAAATAAAGGCAAATGGTTTTTAAAAAGCTATTTAAAAAAAAAAACAACCCCCAAAAAATTGTGAACTCTATAAAAATGTATTACATAAAAAGTGAACTAGAGCCAGCTGTACCAAAACTGGTTTCTCTAAAGAAAATAGGTTTGGAGGTGTGGACTACAGTGACTTTGTCTGCTAGCTCTGAACCGCTAACGGATGCCGGTAAACAGGTCCTTGTTAAAAATTGATTTCCAAGGAGCTACGCGCAAGAATTGACTTAGGTAAAGATGGAAAGGGTTACAAAGTTATTTTCGAAGACTTTAGAATTTCAGTCTCCAAGTCTACACCCAAATGCCAAGAGCACATTAAAACACAGATAAAGAAACAACTCAAAATGACGACTAAACACTTGAAGGCATCATTCAAATGTGCCAACATCTTTGTTCTTGAGTCAATGAAACAAAACACTGAACAAGCAGCGGATCCACGACAAGGCTCCATGAAAGAAGCTAGCGCTTACTAGAAAGAACATTGCTGCAAGAACAAAGTTTTGTGGATTGTGGCAAAATGTTGTGTGGACTGGCGAAACAAATATTGAACTACTGAGAAAACGCAACAAAATATGTTGTTTTGAAGAAAAACTCAAGACTTTTCTGTGTTCCACTGAATTCTTACACATTAAACAGAGTGTGTTTGAAGAGAACAGTTGTTTGAGCTGAATTTGAGCAAGTAATTCTAACTTTAATGGTTTTATAAGTGGACAGAAGGTCTTCTTTCCCACCTCTTCCTGAGCAGGCTGAGATGAATGCTTTGATCAGCTAGGGAGGGACAGAGCAGTTTGTTTGATTGGAGTGTGTGTGCGTGCGTGTGCGTGCGTGTGTGTGTGTGTGTGAGGATCAATCACGCTGCTTGACAGTTGTTTTCCACCATGAAGGCTCATCCAGGGCTTCCCAGGAGACTCATCCAGTGGTCAGTCATGCTAGTGGCAGAAGGGGCTGAGGAGAGGGTGACCAGTCCATCTGTCACTACATGGTCACCTGACTTACTGTATGGGTGCAGTCTCCAAAACACAATGACTTGGAGTAAAATGTATAAGTATGTTTTTTTTTATTGTTCACTTACCGTTTTGTTCGCATGACATTTGACTTGAAATGTTTCCTTTTAATGTTTTGTCATCTTGGATATCAAAATGTCTTAAAGATAATTTCATTATATTTTTGCCATTTGACAAACATTTTTATATCTTTTACACTTTTATCTCTTTTCAGACAGGTGACACTAAAGGAATTTTGGGAAATCGCAGAGCATGCTGGGAAATTTTCCATTGACTTAACATGGGGTGAAATTTTGTAGAGCTAGAAACTCACACTGAGAACCTTATAGAACCTTCAAACTCACAACACGTCTGGAGATGTTGCCAAAGTATTTGAACCCTAGTTTTTGAAGGGGCTCAATATTTACCATTGAGTTATATTGAGCCTATTGAATATAAAAAAGAAAAGTCAACATAACTGTAAAAACATCTGAAGAACAGAGGATTTGCTCATGTTCATATGTTAATATAACTTTATTCCCAAATCAAATTAAATAGCAAACATTAAGTAAAATAAATCAATTTCAATTACTTCTCTTTCTTTTTATGTGTCTTAAAAACATCTTAAAAAGTAATGTTCATTTGAACTATGTATTGTAAAAGCCTACAATAATTAACGATGTTTAAGAAATTTAAAGAACAACTGCCATAAATTCTCCATGATTTGGACAAAGACACTTCACTGGTGCTTTTTCCTCACGAGGATTGTTTACACACTGTGCATACTCAGCACCAGCTCATTCTTTCTTAATTTAACCATCTGCTTCTTTGCATAGATATTCATTACACTCGATTGATTGATACTGATTGTGAATTTAAAGTGGTCAGGACTGTGATTTATTGATGCCTACTAGAGAGCATTGATCACTACTGAGCTGAGATACTGTGGAGTCGTGTACTTTGGCTGATTGATCACGCTGGCTTTTCTCCATACTGCTCTGGTAGTTGTTAGATGTCCTGTAACAATGGGCTTTTGCCGTCTTAAATCTGTTTTTTTCTCAGCCAGTATATGCAGGTCCACGGTGCTTCTTTAAATTGTTATCATGATGAAAATCCGAGTGATGTTTAACATTCAAAGCATTTTGCTGCAGCTCCTTGCAGGGTATGGCTCTTTAAGTGATACATTACTGGCGATGTGTCTTGGGTTGATTGAAACATAGTCACAGGGGTAGGGTGAACACAAAAATACATTATGTTAGGGCTGATGGGCGGGGCTACTTTTCCTCAACTAATGTTCATGCAGCTATCTCCAGTCAGCTTAGGGCTGCTTGATCTCTGATCAAACCATACCGCATCTGTTCTACCAGAAAGGTCTTGTGTGGTGAAAGTGGTCCTGCTGTGTCCACAGCACATTCCTGTCATATCAACACTTCTGGTGTCACTTATGACGACCAATACTAACACTGGTCCAGTGTAAATTTAATACTATAAGAGGCTGGGGTGCTATTTCAACTCGCAAAGTGTTACATTTAACACTAGATCAGTGTTTATTTAGGTCTATTTATATATTACTTAAAAATTGATAAATTGTTCATTGCACACTCACTCACACAAGTTGCCACATGGGCCATAGCCATGCTGTCACACCCATCCATGACTCAAGCCTGGGGTGTGAAGAATATCATGGCACAACATGGAACTACTGGGAGATATCATCTAGAAGCTAAAGTGTATTTGCTTCTTGGAGTGATTGCAATTCTAGTCACTTCTGAAACTTCTTTACCTTTTTCTTTTATGTAAAGTTTACAAGGTGACAGTTATTAATTACTCACATTTTAAATGAGAAACATTATAAAATTATCTCTCTCCATCACTAAAGGATGACTTAATGCAAACATAGCAGTGCCCCCTAGTGGATGGATTGTACAAATGCTCTAATACAAACTAAACGAAACCCTAGCCTTCTTAAGTTTGTGATCCCAAAACGTTTTAAATTCCATTTTATCCAATGAAAGTCCATTACATAAGCAAAAAATAGTGTAAAATATCATGATGCATGTCGTATCATACATATAATATCTAGGTATGTGAGCAGAGTGTATTGTTACGCCCCTACTGGCTGCGAATAAACGTTTATGGAAAACAGATGAATGAACTTGCTATAATTAAATTTGAGATGCTTAATAATATGTAAATATTATTCTTATATTAATATTATTAATAATATACAAATATGTGGTTATCATATGGTTTCTGAATTATATTATGTGCTAATAATTTATATGTTTTATTTAATTACCTTTATTATGAGCTTAAATACGTGGCATTAGTATGATGCATTAAAGAAGATTAAGAACCTTAATTATAATCTTATCACAGAGTAACAGAGGAAATCAGCTTTCTTCATTAGAACACAAAGTATATTTTTATAAAAAATACTTTAAAACCACTTCTCTTCTTGATTCAGTTGCATCTCTCAGCTTACCTCTCTTTCTACAATACCATGTGCATTTGCTCAGTTCTCTGGCTATCAACACTGAGATTGACTGATGATCCATAAGGTGCATGACATCACTCCCTTTGCATCATTGATGCGCAGGGCCTCCCTATACGAGCTGTAATGAAGGAGGTTTTAAGGGAGGAGCAGAGGGTTGAGTGCTTTACTATACATGTATTGGCTATTGGGCTTTGTATTGAGAGAGCATTCTCAGAGGGGGATCGATGGATCAATGCGGAGAATAGTTTTGAATTCCTGTAGAGTGACTCCCCCTCCTCTGTCCCCTCCCACCCCTGTTGAGGCTGCCCATCTCTCTGGGGTGACTGGCCGCTAATGTGCTAAAGCGCCCTGCATGACATCAACAATAGCCAGTGTTTCTCAAACATATGCTGGAGAGACAATGGAGAGGGTTTGTGTGGGTGGAAGAGCTGAGGTGTCTTCGGCTTCAGTTAACCTGGAGGGCTCTTGGGTGGGAAAGAGTCTTGGCTAGTGTTAACCATTGTTGGATGTCTAAAACAAGGCCGGTCATGGGAGGAGATGGAGAAGCTCCACAGCCTTCGGAAAGGTCAAAGGGCCCGTCATTCTCTCGGGGTGCAATGAATATCAAATAAGTGCAACAGATTGTGGGGTGGCCCTGAAATAGAGTCACATTGACACGGAACACAATGAGGAAAGCTTCACCGAGACTTTATTCTTCCTCTCCAGAGACTCACATCAGCATGAATGTTAAGAGGATGTTAAACAGGGAACAACATGTTAAGGAATCTTATTCGACTCTATTTTGGTAAAATGCCATCCAAATACCAAGCAGCACAGAACAGTTTAGAAAAGAATAATAATAATTAGAATTCCTATCTTCTCAGATGAGATATGGAGCTGGGTATCATCAGTATAACAATGCTTCCGGAAAAGAATCAGAAAGAGTAAAGGCCTCAACACAGAGCCCTGAGGTACCCCTATTTGCAAAACTGTCATTTGGACGAATTGCAGGCAATTTGATAGGTACGATCTAAACCAGTTCAAGACCACACCAGACAAGCCTCTTGATCTTAAACTGCCAATTAAAATTTTGTGGCAGGCAGTCAAAGTCAAGCAGTACCAGAAAGTGCACTCGAGCCAAATCAGAGCCAGTCACAAGGCCATTGTGAATTTTCACAAGTGCTGTGTAAAGGCCGAAAGCCAGATTGGAATTTTTTTTTAAAAGATAGCCCTAATTCCTGAAGTAGAGAAAATCTGCCGCTTCCCTTGTATGTGTGTGGGTTTTGATTATGTACAATGTGACATCATTTGGCGGAGGGTAGTTGCAATGGGTCTTTCAGTAAGAAGGTGCAGGTGGCATTCCTTAGAGAAGTTTGGTTTTCGGTTCTTATTAATAAAGCCTCATTTTGAAATGTGCACCAGAGTTCAGTCCAATTTCTTTATCAACACGAGCCCTAAACTCGTAACACCTTTTTTTAAACATAAATTTAAAATTAAATTCGTATTAAAGTTTGTAATGACCAGTGAAACCACGATGGGCACTTATAGTCACTTTTCTAAGCACTGTTATGGATGTTATATAAGGTTTATTAATATTTTTTTGGTTATGTACTAATGTTTCTTCGTTCTTATGTGTTAATTGTGTTGTACCTGTTCTGAAAAGGCCCACAATCCCAAAGACATGCTATTGGGTTAATTGATTAATCTAAATTCTCCTATAAGGTGTGAATGTGCGGGTTGCCCTGTGATGGACTGGCGATATGTCTTGGGTGTACCACCGCCTCTCACACGATGTGCGCTGGCTTCAGCAGACCCCGGTGAGCCCGAAAGGAAACAAGCGACTTGGAAAATGAATGAATGAATGTTCTGAAAGCGCCAGATTCCAACCACTTAAGAAAATAGAGTTAAACAAAAAAATCCTGCTTTGCGAACTGTGTTCAGTGATTTAGCTAATGTTGAAGAGTTACGCTGTTGGTGGTACATTTGTATTACTGTGAAACTCATTTTGATAAAACTGAGTTTCTTTGTTAAGACAACTTTCAATTACAACCCACAGATTACTATACTATTTAATGTTCATCAATATATTTTTCCATGATCATTCCACAAATGCTTTCGTGAGAAATTGCTCGAAGGGAGTGTTTGCAGCCACTTGAGTTACAGCCATAGAAGAGTGGATCTCAGCTCCTTAATATCAAACCTGTCCCGTTCTTGACTTCCAGTGATGCCCTGTCAAGAAGAAAAGGCTGTCTACACCCACTCTAAGCTTCAAACTGTCTCTAAAGAAACTTGTGTGTGGTGTAGCAGACCATACATCAATGGTTCCGATGCACAGAGCTCTCTCCATTTTCACCAAAAAGAATAATGTTACACTGTTCAGTTAGAAAGTTGTCGGTTTGAGGCTCACGGGTGACCTTCCTGGAAGGAGTATTCATGAGTATACTCAGTTTACCCCAAAATCCCAAAGACTTGTTGTTAAGTTAATTGGTTAATAATTCCCATTAGGTTGCCCTGCGATGGACTGGCGAGCTGTCCTGGGTGTACCCTCGTGAACCTGAAAGGGATTAAGGTAGGAAAATAAATGAATGCTACTCTACTGTATCATTGCTCTCCCACTTCTAAAATACATAAAAAAAATATGTGCAAATAAAGCATTGCATTTCATTTCAAGCACAATAAAAGAAAATCCCCAAAAGAGATAAAACTCTGTCGAATAGCTCTCCTGGTGACTCTCTGCTTTATTATTGGCTTGATTTTAATAGATGCACAGGCCAGTCTTGTCAATCCATGTCAGAGAAGGAATAAAAGACAAGAAAGGTGTCTCCCTGAAACTCTCCCTGTGTGTGTGTGTGTATATATAGATAGATTTTATATTAAACATTAATATAAAACATTGAAACACTCCACATAGCCATAAGGCTGTGAATAAACGCAGATAAATTTGTCCGAGAAATTAACTTGTTAAATGTAATTAGAGCAATTTTACATATGCATAATTCAGAGGATGACTCATGAAGTTGCAATTTATCGCTGGATTGCTTTCCACTTTTACGCACGCTTTAATGGACATGTGCTTGAATCGATGAAAGTGTCAGTGTTTAAGATGTAAATGTACTGCCAGATCTGAATGAACGTAGGCTGAATGTACAGCCTCACTTGAGGTAGATAAAAGGAGCTCCTGGAGTTGGCAAATAATGTTAACTCAATTTGTAATAAATTGGTAAATTATGATGACTCTTTTTTTATTTACCACTTTCAAGTGTGTACCACTTACGAATGTACAGGCTTGCTGTCCTTCTCGGATGTGTCTGAGTATCCTACATGAGTGTGGAGAAGGGGGAAGAAGGTGAGAAAGCTGACTGAACTAAGACACGATAGATCAGCTTTTAAAGGTGAGGAAAAATAGAATTGATAGGCAGACACATCTTAATAAAACATGTTACATTTTAAAATCTTTAGGATAATCAGAAGTTCCACAGGGGGAAATAACGGGGAAACATCCTAAACAGGCCAGCTCATTTGTTTTTTCATATGGACGCTTAAATATTACAATTTTCATTCTCTAGCACTATGTTCTAAATCAAAATGTATTCATTTTATCCGTTTCTAATCCACCAAAACAATTAATAGTTCTATATTCAACTTGAATTGTGAGTGTGTGACAATCAGTGTGTGTGTTCTCATCTCATTGCTGATTCTGAACTTGCCTCGGCGAACAAACTCACCATTGACGGAAGTAACACTTAGTGTCACGGCATTAATTTAGCATCTGTATGTTAATCTCTAATGTGCCACCAAGCTCTGCTTTTACATGGGTGTTTCTGAATATGTAATTTCAGCATTCTCAGCAAAAAAACAAAAAAAACAAAAAACAAAAACGAAACAATTGCATGCTTCTCATGAATATAAAACCAGCCCAAAGTGAGGTTTTGTCCGGCAGTAACTATTGACCAGCAGGCATAAATGTGAGTGGGAGGATCACTTGGCCTCTTTGATTGATAGATGCTCATTAATTGGAGAGATTTTAGAATTTTTTACTCCATTCTTCTGAGATTCAGCCTTGGGAGAAAGCCGACTGTCAGCTTGGTTCTGGGTACGGCGTGTACTTGTTGCAAACTGCTCCTTGGCAGCATAAGCTGAGTGAGAGAGACTCAAAAAGAGCAAGAGCGATAGAGAGAGGGCTGGGGATGGGAGATGGATGGAGAGACATGGTGCATTTCACAACAGGCATGTGAGCAGAAATACATAACGGATCTGAAAAAGCAAAGTGTATAGCAGTTGTTAAGATATACGTCCATTGAAGACATGAGAAACAGAGAAATGGGCGGCTGTACATGTGAAACTAGATTAGTGTTAAGATCTGTGCAAAGGTTTTAGAGAAAATTGTGAACAAAGATGTTTTGGTGAAGGATTTTTTGGGATTATTGCCAAGTGTATGATCAAATACAAGGTTTTTTGCACATAGGTTGAAATTCTGAGACTGGGTGAGGAACATCTAAACTCTGCTACTAAGGTGAGTTTGAGAAAGTTTCTTGTGAGAATATTGGAACTATGGTGCAGAAAAAAGCAGCAGGTGCTCTGGACTATGGAGTCAACTTTTAATTCTTTGGCTGTAGCAGAAGGTTCCTTAAACATTTGGTGCTGCATTTCTGCAAATGGACTTTCGAGATCTGGTCAGGATTAATGGTGTTCTCAATGTTAACAAATAAAGGGTGATACGTCATGCTTCATACTTCATACCATCATGCAATGCCACCAGGGAGGTGGCCCAATTAATTCTGCAGCAGGACAGTGCCAACAAACACGCAGCCAAACTCATTGAGATCTGTCTTCATCATTGTGTGTGGCTGGGATTACATGAAGAGACATGTGGGAAAGCTGTGAGCAGTTGTCCAGGATGTTTGGAAACTACCAGCTGAGTTCTTTCAGAGACGGTATCTAGAAGAATTGCTGCTGTTTTGAAGGCAAAAGGGTGGTCACACAAAATATTGATTTCATTAAAGTTTCTCTTTTGTTCATCATCAGTTGATCAGACGCACAGCATCACCTTCATTGCTCAGGACTTGCCCCCCCACAGAAGCAAGGAGGACTGAGCCTGGATAGAAGCAGTAGTGGTGGGAGAGAGTGAGATTTGTTCACACACACTTTCAACTTTTTAAGTAAACAATCTTCAAAAGTTTAATTTAGGTTTATACAATCAGGTTTATGCAAGGAACAGTTGCTGAAAACAGGCTTCCATTGACCCCTGGATTCTCATGAAACTTTCTCGACCTCAAAAACACCACATTGATATTTATTTTCTGAAACCTGACCTGTTTCCTAAAGCTGTTGGAATGAGATAAACCGTGATCCATGTTGATAATTGAAACTCCATGTTTTATTCAAAAGGCTCTTTTGCCCGATGCGTATAGTGTTCCCATTAGTTCTGTAAGTAGAATCAACATGGAGGATGTATAAGACAAAGTCTAGTAGCTAGCCTAGTCCAGTAGCTTTTAAATGTATTAAAAGTGCATTCATTAATCCTGGTTAACAGATCTATTTGGTTAGTGGTCTGCAGGTGCCCATGCCTTGTGTGTGTTTTTACGTCTAATGTACTCTTAATCTTGAGGCAAAAGGGGTGTTAAATTTTTTCACTACGTTAAATGATTCGCGTGCACCGACAATCACAATTTTACATTTTGCCATAAACAGGAAGTTGTTAATAAATCAGCCACGCAATGTCAGATCAGGTTTGAATTTGCCATGCACAAATCTATATAGCATTTGTCATTGTCATGTATAGCGCCACCTACTGGCAGCATGGAATATCTCAGACTGTGTTGGAAGGATACGTTTGGAAATCGGAACACTTATGTATGGGACAAAGACCTATGAAAAGGTCAATTGGAACAAGTTTCCAAAACCAACAGGAAGTCACTTATTTGGAATTTTTGTTAAATTTAGTACCATTCCATGCCTTGTACTTTAATTAACTCCTCCTAGATTTTTTAATTGATCATCCTCAAACTCAATCAGTCTTATCTAAAGGTATGTCAGATGTTAAATTGCAAAGTTTTTTTACTGTGCTAAACTATGTTGACATTTAAACATAAAGCAGAAGTTTCTATAGATTGCTTAGTTAATTAAACATGTTTTGGGGGCGTGGTCAGGACGTGACCGCCCATCAATTATTTTATTTCCTCATGCCTTTATAAGCTGTTCTTTCCCATCTCCCTGTGACTTCCCACCTTCCTCCCCTTCTCCACACATAATAAAAGGGATTTTTTTTTTTTTACCAATTTTGAGATATTGGCCAAAACAAACCCAGAATATATTTAGACTAATAAACATTTTGACTAGTTAGCACTGCCTGGAGGGCATGACACTTTGAGTTGTTGTTGTTAAGTCATTTTCCCTTCAATGCATCTCCTAAATAGGGATTAGTCGTGGTGTGTAATGCAACACACTGGCCACTGAGAGGTGATGCCGCTGGAGGTGTTCGAGCCCTTTGATTGCTGCTTGCAGCTTTAACTTCCATTTCAGACCTGGAGTTTCTGTTAATGTTTGTTTATTTGAGTTGTTTAACAAATGTAATTCATTTTTCATTCTAACTTTAGGAAAATGTTAACATTTGTACAATGAAAGGTTTAAATGTCAGAGGACTGTTTACTAAAAAGCAGGGTTAACCAAATCACATTTTTGAAGTAATCAGTGAATGTATTACATAGCTCTTGTTAATATTACTTGATGTGAAGGTTATTCTAACATTGCATAAGGAAATATGTCTGAAGCAGTCTCCTCCATCTCATTCTCTTCTGGTCTGCCAGACTGTTACCCACCTCCTGCTTACACACAGATGAACATGTAAAAATGAACTCACTCCAGCATCCTCACAGCTTCTTACAGACACACCAGACATTCTACATGTGATTGTGTAGGAAGGAATATGAGATAACCTCCATAGGAGACAAATTTTTCTTTCCCCACTGCACCAGCCTTCCTAGAAATCCACACAGTAACCAAGAAGAATGATTACATCATTGATTTAATGCCATTTTCATTTGATCATATGCTCCAGGATTTTTAAATGGATTGCAGACATTCTCATTTGACCAGACAAAATGAATCAACGTGTCACAAAAAACCACAAAGGTCAGGAGAACTTTCATTAACAGTCCAGATTCTGCATACATGATAAGACAAGTGAAGGTCATGCACATGATTGTGAAATGGTAATGCTGCTAATCTATAAATACAAGATTGGAGGTGACGTCCTCACAATCTTTCACAGCGTTCCCTAAAAGTTCTTGTAGGGTGACAAACACCTTGAACGTGGGATGCAGATAAAGGCTCCTCAAATGGCTTTGTTGGGGTGTTCCCTATTGGTTCTTTCAGCTAAATACTAAAGATTTCTTGCACTGTAAATCAGAAAAGTTAACAAAAAATTTTCAAAACATTTCAGTTTATGAAACTTTTAAAGAGTAGCAGTAACTTTACCAAACAATTAACCTAACCTAATGTTTTTAGTATTATTTCTATACTTCTGATGACTACAAGTGATGTATTCAGTGATCTTGAACCATTTGGCTGACGTATATAACTTTCTTGGGGTGTTCCAATTCATAGGGGCATATTTTCAGCCCTTCCCTAAACCTCTGCTTCAAGGAGAAAGGTTAGCTATAAAGAGAGAGAAATGGAACTCTGAAGTTAATAACAGCCCACAAAATACACAACAACTCACAATCCACAAGTTTTAATTATAAAACTTAAATTGTAAAACTAGTAAAATTAACCTATTTCAATTTATTTTGAAAATAAACATATCCAACCCTTTAAAAATTCCAGGCTCTCTCTGCACAATTTATGTCCTCGACATCAGTGGGAACTTTAGAAGAATGTTCTGGGAATGTAACATTTTTTAATGAGGATGTCTTGTATAACATCAAAATGCCTGAAATAATTATAAGTCCAAATGATTGCTGTATTGTTAATAAAATTATAGTCATAAATGCACCCCTGCACACACAAATTTACAGACAAACTTGTACAGCAGAGATTTCCCGAGCCATTTATCACACAAGAGCCCACAATCACATGTAGGGCTCTAATTTCCCATATGGTTAATCTCCTGTGCCCCTTTTTTTATAGCTAACTGAGTAATTGACTCTCATTCCAGCAGAAGAACATGGTTTCTGCAGGAATGTGGTGCATGTTGACAGAGGAGCTACACATTCTAGCCTGCAGTCAGTCCAAAATCAAGATTAGAAGGCCTCACAAAGAGCTACGTTCAGCCCGAATGCTCCACATGACCCGGTGTGACCTGCAGACAGGGAGATGAAGAACCCTGTATATCAACTCGGATCACAATGCAAGAGGAATCTGGGCTTGCTCTGGATTTGTGGCACGTGGAAAAGTACTGCAAATTGACTGAATTCCAGAACAAGTGACTACTGCTAGAATTTACAAAAAGAATGTTTCAGGACATTGATGGATTCTGGTCATCCTCAACAAATCACACTTAATATTTCATCAATAGTTTACTCGTCTCAACACCTTTTCAAGTTCCATTCTCAGATGGTAGCCAGTGCACAGCTTTGAGGGCAGACTTCTTCATTAGCGCCTCTAGTTTATGATAACAGCATGCTAATGTTCTAGAACCTCTGCCAGTTCACACAGACACACATACAAATCATTTTTCATGTTTTTCTCTACATTTCTTTCAAACAAGCACCAGCCTCTTTGTCTGAAGCTCATAACCAAATCACCGCTTTGCAGGTATTTAACTGTATCTAATTTTTTTACTCCTCTCTGAAAGTAACAGAAAATCCTTTGGGAATCTGACAAGGCAGAGCCTAGAACGAATGGTTCCTTTGCAGCTGAAGCCTGAAATGCCAGGTTTGATGTGGCACTCTGCAGACATAATAGAAAAGGCTCATAAAACTGATATTTCTCTGTTGAACTAAATTTTTTAATAATCCATATTCTGGTACTTATCCATGGCTGATTATGTGGTCTTTTAAAATCACTTTTTACAAAAAGTCATGCTTTTTTGCGTTAAGAGTTTTTTTTTTTTTATCATTGATTTATTTCAAATTTATTTATATTTTTTTGTGCGTGTCATTAACCAGCTTCTAACAAACGATTTAACATTTTAACGGGTCAACTGCAACAAAAGGGAGGCTTAAAAAGCAATTCATGTTGCACAAAGCTAAAGAAATATCCACCCCTCCAGGGAGATGTCGCAATGGCTATAGGAAGAGCCTTTTTTGGGTGAGGTCAAGGTCTTGAGGTAAAGAATAGACACTGAACTAAGACACTAGTCTGCCTTTCTTACATGCTAATACACAGATTTATGGAATACCTGGCCATATGGAACATTTCTGAAGAGGGGACATGTGGTGTAGGGATGAGAGGCATAGTAGTCACTAGTAATATCACTTATGCACTGCCAGCAATTTATTAAGCTGTCTGACACTAATTATCTTGAGCAAAACTAATTCCAGCAATATGTAAAGGCGGGGCGTGCTTGCTCTTTCGTTCACAGTAAAGAAAAATAAAACTGTTTAGAAGATGCCTAGTTCACTTTACACAAACCAATTTTGAATGAAAAAAAAAAAGATGTTATATTATATAAAAATAATATATATAATTTTTTTTTTTTTTGTGCGTGTCCTGCTCACCTGTGATTGGTCAATCTCTTTTCCTGAGGCAATGCAATGAAATATGTCAATTTATAAACAATTGTTCCTAGTTTGGTTCAACGAGCATTTATTGAAAAATGTACAGGGTTTTGAAACTATATATAACTTAAATTTTATATTTATATAAAAATAGAAGTGTATGGGAAAGCCTTTTTCACAAATTCATCATCGCCCAAACATAAACTGCAAAAAATGAGCAGCCCATAACGGTCTGTACTGTCTCTTTAAGTGATGGGCGTGGCTTACGCACTACTACCCGCCTCGTATGCAAATCCAGCCACTACTTTGGGGTACTCGTTTCAGGTGTCCATTCAGACTGCGAGCTGCGGTTTGAGGAGGAATCACAAACGCGTTCACGTCAAGCCGGGAGCTGCACAATTCTAACGAAGGAACGGGCTGCAAACCTCCTCAAAACTTCATGTAAATGGGACAACCAATCCCAGTCTGGGAAACCGAACAACGTTAAGGATATTAAAGCGCACAGCTGAAGAGGCTTTTCTAACTTGTTGGCATGAAAGCGTTTTCTGCTAAATGTTTGTCTGGAGCTCACCGGTAAGAAGGGTCAACGTCTCTAATGACTGACTTTGCAGCTCTTCCATACGGTAAGATAACTAACTAAGTCAATACCTATCATAATATTCTTATTTGGCGAAAAAAGATAAGTTTGACGAGTAAATTCAGGGACGTCTTGTTGGTTAACCACCTTCCCTTTAGTTTGGTCGGTTTTCCAAAATCTAAGTGTAACGGATCACAGATATAACAGTTTTTGGAGTTCTGTATTTTACTGGTGAGTTATGTAATAGAAATATGTTGCGAAACTCAAGATTTGCACTGTAATGTGGAAGTGCCTTTAATGTTAACTTGCAGCAGGACTTTATTGCTGGTTGTGGCATATTTCTAAGCATGCTTCAATATAATGGCTATGGGCGGAAATAAATGTCTGTCTAGAACAGAAGCTGGTGTAAAAGTGTCCTGATCTAATAATCTCAAACAAAGCACCATGAGATCGGATTGTTTTAAAAGCGGATCAATTGTGGTTTCAGATCTTGATCTCTAAGGAGGACACCAATGCCAGGAATCAGTGCAAACGCATCTCGACCGAGGAAGTGGGAGATGGAGGAGTACGACCAGTATCAGCACTATTTCTACGACGATCACAACTTGGATGAGGACTTTTTCAAGTCGTCCGGACCCAGTGAGGACATTTGGAAGAAATTCGAGCTCGTGCCAACCCCGCCCATGTCGCCTGTCAGAACGCTGGAAGGCACTGGTCCCTCTCCAGGGGACAGGCTGGAGTGGTTGTCCCAGTTTTTGGGACAAGATGATGAGCAGGAGGGGCAGTGTAAACTCAACGCAGAGGAGACTCTGGAGAACTTGAGCTCCATCATTATTCAGGACTGTATGTGGAGCAGTTTTTCAGCCAGTCAGCAGCTGGAGAAGGTGGTCAACGAGAGACTGTCTTGCACGGCGCAGTCCAGGCTGTCCAGTAAGACTCAGTGTGCCTCTGACCAAACCATCAGCAGCCTGGTGACTGATTGTGTGGATCCTGCAGCTGTCCTCACTTTCCCCTTGAGCAGCAGCTCCAAGAAACAGGTGTCGTCTGGATCCGAATCTCGCACCGACTCCTCAGGTAAAGACTCATTTATTTCTAGATTCTCACCAAGAATACTTTTTGATGTATGCTTGACTATTATCAAACTAGTAAAGTGGTTCAGACAGGAAGGTTGAAACCAGTTTTGGACTTCCCTAACAAGATAAAAAAAAAAAACAATGCCAATGACACTATTCCACTTAATTCTAGTAGCTGCACTACTCAGCTTGGTATAGATTAGATATACTCTCCACAATTTACCTTTGGGTTTCCATATACTTCCAATATCTGCTCTGGTTGGTTTGTTGAGATGTGCTACGTAATTCTAGTTTTACTTAGTGACAAGTTCACTCACTTTGAAAACCTTTTCATTTCTCTTTGCACCGTCAAGCTCTCACTTGATACAGTCTTCTATGTTCAGAGAAGGGATGGTCTGCACCATCTCATTCGTCCATATTTGTGGGTATTTTCTTTTTGTAAGTGGTACAAACTAACTGTAGAATTGTTTGCTGGCTATGTGCTTTTACTACGCTTTTGTGTCACACACTGGAATGACGCAAACAGTGTTATTTTTCCAATCAACTAACAGTCAGCAATCAACAGGATGTCACACTTTTCTGTCCTATTGCTGAAAACTTTAAGAACTTCATCCAAAAAATTATAAAAAGTAACACTAATGCCCAGACAAAAGCTGAAACCTGCTAGTTTTAGCCACATCATTTCAAAAGAGCAAAATACGTCTTTGGTGTTCTTCAAATGTTCTTGTATGTTTACCAGAAGAAAGAAACCGAGGTTTTAACTTAATGGTGTCAGAATCTTCAGGAGCGTTGTCGCTGCATGTGCAAACCCTTAAGTGGATGTTTACATATGTGGAGCGTTGACTCATTCTGACACTTGATAGATGCTGATTTCATGCAGTTTCCTTGTAAGGATTTACTCTGGCAGGGTGCAGCATGGTGGTGCATTAGGTAGAGTTGCTTCCATCCAGTTAGGAGGTCACCATGTGCATGAGTCTTCATGATTGTATGGGTGTCCTCCGAGTACTCCGGTGTCCCTCCACATCCCCAAAACATGTGGTTAACTTAAAAGACTTCCTTAGTGAAGGATGAGGTCCGGCAACTTGTTCAGGGTGTAACCTGCCTTTCTTCCAATGTTAGCTGGAGATGAGGATTAGAGTTTAATGCTTTTTTGTGACTGACAGTAAGACATGCAGCTCGCAACACCAAGATCGTGGGTTTAAAACCCAGTCGTAGCAAGAACTTATCAGTTGAGTTTATTCAGTCTGCCAAATGAGTAAATGTGAAGAAAACATATGGAACGTTAAAATCTGTAGTGGAGAGCGTTGACTGGTGCCATGGAATTTTGGTTTATATGTTGTCTTTAATTTGTGAGGAATTTCACCATGTGTCTGTGAAACCAAAGAGAAATTGCTAAACTTGAGGATGGTTCCAACCAGTGAATAAGAATTCTTGAGTCCTGAATGGTTCATGAAGCTGCTGCTGTTGATCCTTGTGTTATTGGAAGGGATAGACATGAAACAAGGAAATTCTGCAGTCATTTAAATATCTTACAAACCTGTGTGGTTTGCTCACATCTGAAGCATGATTTCTACTCAGGTTTGTGTTTTCTGTAAACAAGGTTTAGCAGCTAGTGAGCTTTTTATTCAGATTTCGTAGTAGTTATACCATGGATTCTGAGAAGACTGAACAGATGCTTCTCTTATCAAAATACAAATCAGAGATGACCCAAAGTTCACTTCTGTCAAAGCTTTGTTTACTTCCCTCTTGTGGGGAGAAGCAATAAACAGTAATCAAATACTTTGCTTTGGGTTCCCAATATAAAGTGTTTGTTTACATCTGCCAACGTGTGATACAGGTGAAAACCAGGTCTGAAATGATCTCAACCATTGCTGTCTATGCTAGATAATCAATTAGTTGAATGTGGTTCATGCAAAAAATGCCCTACTCAGTGATTGCCAATGGCTGTCACCTTAAGTCTAAAAACCAAATCGATCAGAAAACTAAACTGGGGTTTGCTCCTAGCTGTCTTTTTTTTTTTTTTTTTTTTTTTTTTAAACTTGCCGTTTCCACCTACATTTTCAAAAGGGGAGACTTCGTTTAGTTGCTCAAGTGGTCTGTCGATGAATTGCCATTTCCATCTCTTAAAGCTTCATGGGGGAAGATGGGAAGTCCATAAACTATAAATACCTGCCTGTGAACCACTCAAAGTTAGGTTTGAAAAATATATGTTTTCCTCTTGTTTCAAATCATCATGAGGCCTTCATGTAAGTCGCTACTAAAATTCATGTCGACAACTTTTTCTTTTAAACTTGGGAGGAAAAACAATGGGAATTGTTTAAAGACTGGAGCACAGTCTTTAAACAATCATAGGACTTTCTCCTTTAAGTCTAAACAATTCTTTCTTTCCTTTCAGATGATGATGAGGAAATCGATGTTGTGACTGTGGAACATAAACACAAGTCTCGCTTGGTCAATAGCCGTAAGCCTGTGACCATCACAGTCCACGCCGACCCATATGATCCATGTATGAAGCGTTTCCACATCTCCATTCACCAGCAGCAGCACAACTACGCCGCCCGATCTCCAGACAGTTTTATTGAAGAGGAGCCCCCCCGCAAGAAGATCAGGCAAGAGCCCTTACAAACACGACTAGCCTCCACCCCTCAAACTCCAGAAAGAAAAAACCTGTTGCCTTCACCTACAATTCCTGCTCCTTCTGAGACTGCTTCCTCTTCCCCAACACACACCTCTCACCACCACTACCAACCCAAATCCCAGCTATCCAGCCCTCAGAGTTCAGACTGTGAGGACACGGATAAGCGGAAGACTCATAATTTCATGGAGAGAAAGAGACGCAATGACCTCCGTTCGCGCTTTTTGGCCTTACGGGATGAGATACCAGACCTTGTGGACTGTCAGAAAACCCCTAAAGTTGTGATCTTGACTAAGGCGACAGAATATCTTCATACGCTGCATGTCAAAGACAAACAGAAAGTCCAGGAGAAGAAACAGCTGAGGAGTAGGCAGCAGCAGTTGCTACGAAGACTCGCTGAACTTAAACGCTCGTAACCTTGAGTCCTGTTTTAACTAGGAACTGTGTTGAGCTGAGGGTTTCAAAACGAGGCGATGTTTGATCTATTTCGAGATTACTTTTGTTCTTTGCACATTTGCCTTTAAAGCTGGAATTTAGTTTTTTGTTTGGGGGGAGGTGCATTTTTTCTAAAGTGCTTCTCATTTGAAACTCAAAGGTGTTTTTTTTTTTTGTTTTTTTTTGGTCCAAATTTTTTATTAAAGCTAAGGTAATATTGGATGTGAAAACTTAAGTTAGCATGCCAAATTGTGCTTTCTTTGAAACGGGGCCATTCATGTGTGTAATTTGAGCTTTGAAAATGTTTTTTGTGGCAAAACTTGTGGGGTTGAATATTGGCGAAAATGTGTAATTCATTGTTCTAAGTGCTTTGATGACAAAAGCCATCTAAATTTAAAGGAGCATACTGCACCACAATTTGTTTTCTAATTAACCACTACTCTAACTCCAATAGAGTTGTTGGCTTTTGGAATTTTTTTTCTGCCATTTTCAGGTTATGGTGATTTGTGCTGTTAGCATAGCTTAGCATAGATTATTGAATCTGGTTAGCAATTCTATTTAAGTGACTTTTGAAGTTTTATTTTATTTTTCCATTCGCTAACTTGACGCTTGTGTTCTAAACTCAAATTAAAATAAAAAGTAGCCATTTCCAAGGCATAGAAAACATAAATATTTATAATTTCTTTGCAAATTACTACCAACAAGTCCGACATGAACAACTAGCACAGGGAGCGTTTCTTGCAGCCATGGAAAGATTTGTGCAAAACAATTCAGAAGACATTTACTTTAGTGACGATGCTGAATATATGTATCTTTTGAACGCCAATCCCGGAGTCAAGGCCTTGATATGTGAAGGATCCATAATCTAAATTCAACTGTCTATGCAAAGCTATGCTAAAAGTGCTATAACCAGATCTTTGCTGAGCATGTTCCAAAATGTTGCGAAGAAGAGCAACCACATTCTCACGTGATGACCTTTTTTTTTTTTTTTTTTTTTTTTTTTTTAAGCTTATCTAAATTATTATCACCCTAAGCGTTCAGGGTCACGTCCAGCACAGCCTTGCAGTGTACATAGACTTTGATATTTTTTTTTGGACGTGTATAATTGTGTAGAAAGGCATACTTTTTGTGTTAAAAGATAAATCAGCACTGTTCATAGACTTTATTTTCTACTTTTCTGTCATTTTTCCGTAAACTTGGTTGGCCCACCTGCCTTCCCTATATAGTATTTGAAAGTTTCTATTTTTGTTAAGAAAAGTTTTTTTTTTTTGTAAAAATGTCAAAAACATACAAAACACTCTATCCACTGTTTATTTTCATCACTAGCCACTTTATGCTGTTTTCACTGCCCGTTTACTTGTGTTTTGACATTTCTTTTGGCTTGTATTCGATTTTGTGGCAGAAAAAGCAAGACTTTTGTACTAATTCTATTTTCTTAAAGAATTTGTTGTAATATTATTTGATTTTATTTAAATATATTCCCATTGGTGGCATATACTTCATGTCTCTTAGGCATTTGATTGTTTTAACAGTAAAATATAATAACAAACTCTGATTACTTCTTGCACATTTAAGCTTTTGGAAATGGTGCATATGCCATCAGTTTTTTGATCTCTTGGGTTGTTTTTTTTTTGTTTTTTTTTATACTTTCATCCCATGCCGTCAGGTGTCATGCTGGGAAAATAATGGCAACAGCATTGTCTAAGCACTTTGTTTTCTGTACCTCAACATTAAAGATGTAAACTGGCTAAACAATAAATATTGCGTTCAAATCATTTGTGTTTGTTTGCTTTGTAGTACATCTCTTTAAAAGATGAAAACTACACTGTTTCAGGTGTTTGTGTTTTCAGAATTTTTAGGAGTTGTGATCAAGGTTGTGGTTTTTTCAGCATCTTTCACATATGAAAAATAATTTAAATAATGTCTTTTAACATTAAATCTTTTTAAATAGTGTGTAAAATACTTAGTATTTATATAAATAATTATATATGGTCAAATATCCATTTTAAGACATTTGAATATCCAATGCATTTAATTTTCCTTGTTATTATCAGTATCAAAGTGTAAATTAGCAAGACATTAATCAACAGATGCGGTAAACAACTTTGGCAGGTTGTCAGGGGGCGGAGTGAGCAGGAGCTGTGGACCATTTAATGGGGTAGATTCCAAAATTGATTGTTTCGAATGGAGCTTGTTTTAAAAACATGGTTTTTAACTTTAGCATGTATCAGAAATTATTTTACCTGAAATAAAAGGAAACTGTCATCACAATATTGATATTTCTAAGCATGTATAATAGCATACTATTCATTGTAATATAAAGAAAATAATAGAAGCCGCTTATAGGGTGGATTTTGATTGATTAATTCATTGTTCCAAAGTAGTCCCCTTAGTATATCATCATGAATATGAAATACGAACTCTACTCAGGCTCTTAGATATGAATGCACTTTACAGTAGACATGCAATATACCAAATTCACAACTCAAGTTATTTTTTTTCCTAACGTCAGCTTCATTACAACTAAAAGTGCATTGCACCCAGCTTATCCTCTAATAACACCTGTATGTGTGCGAACTGGATATGATCATTTCATTAGCGAGAGCCGCTTTTACTTGACACATTGTGGTGGCCTTCTTTGCTATGGCAACGGCCCTCTCTCTTTTCCTGGGTGCAGAATGCTCAGTTGCCATAGAAATGGAAGAGAGAGCTATTCATACCCTTGTTCTCCCGGAAGGTGCTCAATATCGACCTGTTAAAGTCAACAGTGCTGGCAAAGCTGTACATTAAACTATTAGGATCTGCCAACTCCTCAGACAAGTGAATAAAAACTACCAGCTGTTTATAGCAATAAGCTGAACGATATTATGTAACAACTAATGCAAAATATCAAAGCTAGCCAGATTCATAAATGGCATGATGGATAGTACCATTGCCACCCCTCAGAAAGAAGGTAAATGGTTCAAATCAGAACTAGGGCACCTTCACCTCGCTTTGTTTGTTTTCTCTGCACAAATTTAGCTTGATTGGCTTAAATGACCCATAAGCTCCACCTCTTTTAGTAACCATTGACCTGTCCGAACTCTTGTTTTTCATTTAGAATAAAGGATCCGCTTTTTCCGAAATAGAAATTGGGGTTGGATATGTAATGGAGAGGGTTTTGGGGACCATTCAGATTTTCTTAAATAACTTTTTCAATATTTCAACAAACTAAATCTGTAAGCACAGTAAACGGTTCACCTTTTATCTCGTGTCTATGTTAGCAGATACTAATGTTACCTTGTTTTAGGGACAGATTAGAGATATTCTTGACCATACAACAAATCATTGATGTTGATTTTTTGCAGTACACCACAAAACCTCCAAAGCAGACATTTAGCTCCATAGAAAGAGCCCTATTGCTAATCCCCAGGATAACGTGTGTAGGTTTTTAAAGTACCCTGTGCTCACTGTTTACTTTTTTGTGGTACAACACCCACACAAACTAGTAAGGACTGCATCATCTCAATATATTTCTAAGAAATGTTTACCTATTATTTTTTACATGACTATTTTTGACACGCTTCACTTTTGTGTCTACAGATTGTCTTCAACCTGAGACAACAACTTTAGTGAGAAATACCATCATAGGCTTTAAGCTATTTAGATTAAACAAACACAATTTTTTTAAAAGTTAACTTAAAGGGGCTCCACATTCAGTGGGTGGGGCATCTCAAATGAGTTGCAATTTTTGCAGGTTGGTACCGTGATCTTGGTGATGTTGCATGGGATCTTGTTTTTTCCCACACTTATTTATTCATAGTAAGTAGTTTTTAATGGTAGTAACATAGATTAAAAACATAGCATTGGCCCTATATTGAAACTTTGTGAAATACCATTGTGTAAAATAGCCCAAGTTCAAGTGCCACTATAGCCGACATTTAGTTTGCTCGTCAGTTCAGTTTACAGACATTTTCAAAAATGTGTGTGTCAAAATAAACATGATTCTTAAAAGTTTGTAATAAGAAATGATGCTAACGCTTCATGTTTTTATTTTTCCTGTGAGCAGGGGAGTTTTGTTGAATTGAACTGCACTTTTGTTCCGTTTTGAATGAAAGTCCATTGTGGTACAGTATATTCTAGAATAAAAATCCTCCAATGTCGTTCCTATGGAAACAGATAAAGTCGCTTGGGTACGTTTTTCGCAGTCACTGCGCATGCTCAGAACACTCAGGGAACTGAGAGGGTGCTGTCATGGCGGCCACCACGCGTATACTCCAGAAAGCCATCAGACCGTCTTTGGTTGTCATTTTAGGAGCTACAGGAACCGGGAAATCTAAATTGGCTATCGAGATCGGGAAAAGGCTAAATGGGGAAATTATAAGCGCAGATTCCATGCAGGTAAGTGCGGCGTTTTGCTGGATGATCTGTCAAAAACAAGGACACTTGGAGAATTAATTGGAAATAATAGTGACAGGGTATTTTAAAGCTGTAGTGGTGAAACTGCAACTTAATATAGAAGTCACCAAATGTTTTTGATTAACAAAGGAAGCGAAACATGATTTAATGAAGTTTTGATGTAGGTACGAATGACAGTTGTGTCGTGTCGAACTAGCACAATATGAACTTTAAGGCTTTTGACACTAAAACCTCGTTAATGTAAATTATTTATCTTCATTGTTTGAAAACTCTAGAAAACGACAATTTATTGCCAAATTTACACCATTGAGGATTAATAGTTTATTTTATTCGTGCTCTTCACTGGTCGCCATTTTTCCAGTTGCAATTTAAAGGCTCGAAGGTATCGAAATTTATAAAGCGTTCCTATTTACCATATATCTCATATAAATCTGAAGAATGGCTAGTCCCATGGTGAAATTATTTTTAAAGCTTATTTTGATTGATTTCATTATAGTAACAACCATAAGAGAGGAAATGTTTCATTATGTAACACAATAGAATAACACTTGGTCTGCTAATAGATCTGTTTAGATGCTTATTCTTATCAAAGAAGGTTGCTTTAATAGCACTATTAATGGTGTTAAACAAAAAGTACGTTTTCATTATGCCATCCAGAATTCTTGAAAAAAAATTCTGAGCACACTGGTGACCTTTATAAAGCTATGTCTCAATCCATGTTCTGTACCCTTCAGAGGATGTAGTCTACACAGTCTCCTGAGGCTATGGCTTCTGAGGAATCTTAGAAGGCTGCATCAACCGCTGGTTAATAGGACAGTCTAGGTACCAGCAATTAGAATACATCACATTCAGGTGGCTACATGATCGGGTAGTTGAACTTACGAAGTTCATTAAACATTTATTACTAATAAACATTTTGAATAATTAATAAATTAAATTATGAAATCTGTTTTGGTCTACTATTCTAACCAAGTTTGCAGCATGTTGCTATATTTATGTCACATTTCTTGCCATTTTTGTTAGGGAGTGGATAGGTTTATAGGTTGGGCTGTTGGGTAGGTACGTAGGTAAGTTGATAAGCTTTATTATTGAAAAGGTTTCATCCGATACCTGTGCCAAATCAATACTTTTAACAGTGTACTTATAATAAATAAACTTGTGTGCTTGAATTAATACATTTATACATAATGAAGAATATAAGCATTCTATATCCTTTCAAAAATTTCCAACATGCTGTTGAAAAACCGATTTAATCACATCCAGAACTTTGTTTTAATAGTCAGTGTTAAATATACATAGGTCAGGTTCTTTTGTCAATTTTGACTAAATTTCCTTTCCTTTTAGTTTTTATAATCTGATAAAATAATGAAGCAAAACTAAATAGGTGGACTTTTGTAGTCTTTTCCTCAAGCACATACTGAATAGAACAAGGTAGACTCAAGTTCATAATATAATGTTAAAGATTATGTGAAACTATTAAAGCCACACTTTCTCTTCTCTTAATGCTCGGTTTGACCGAGCAGTTCTGACAGAGGGAGAATAAAGAAGCAGTGCAGTAGGGAATGAGCACTCGGTTGCTTCTCGACTGTATTGATTGTTTCCTGCTAATAACAGTGAACACCAGAGACTGGAATCACATGGCTAAATATATTGTGGTAGCGAAATTCACATTTTATTTCAGTCTGATCACTACAAATGATGCTTGTTCTGATTCTATACCCGAGTGAGCAAGCACGGAACTGGATATTTTTTTAGAAAACTTATCCTCAGATTAACGTGCAATTGTTAGATTTATTTAAGTCATAACAGGCCAAATTGAGGCTCTTCAATAAGCACACAAACGTATGTCACTGTCACTGTAAGGCTGCCAATGACCGTGGTTGAGATAACTAACTAACTAAAACGGCAGCAACTAAAAACTCTATTCTTTCGAGAGCACTGACAAACTTAACTAACTAATAAAAAAAAGAAAAGAAAAATGTATTTTTCTGTATCCGCTCAAATGTCTTTCTTGTGCGTGTCTTAGGATTAATCCAATCTTGTAACTTACTGCTTATGTTTACTCCCAAACTGTAAATCGCTTTGGATAAAAGCGTCTGCTAAATACATAAATATAAGTGCATTGCCGTCATTGCTCTCAAATGAGCTCTTCCAAAACCAACAATTATTTTAATACTTTATGGGAAATGTAGACAGTTCATCTTATTTAAATCTCACAGTGTTGTGTTTGAATGGTAATTTGACAAAAGTTCCTTTTGTTCACAATCAGAAAAGCCAGTTTGTGCTTTGGTAAGTTGTATTCTGTGTGCTGTCAGACATTCTTCATTATTGAGATGCTGAATTGGTTCTTATGCTTGGTAGCTTTCACTGGACGTTCAGTGACCATGCAGCTCATACAGGACACTATTTATATTTTCAATAGCAGTGCTGTACAGAGGGCGAAAGTGGAACTGAGCCGAGAGATTGTTAGTGTGGTCAGATTAAGGAGTGCTTGAATAGTGGTTTGTTGAAGTCTCAAATTCATGTCGCTAAATTCTTGCTGTTGAAATGGGCATGAAAGGTCAGCCAGGCCAAAGTTCGGGGGACCTTGGGTCACAAACTACTCATGGGAACCCAGACTGAGGTCACAAAGGCTGCGACTGAAGAAAAGTCAAAAGGGATTTAGATACTTTGGTCATGATGCTTTTCACATGAGCTCTTCAAGATCCCAGTGGGTTTTTAAATGGGCCATTTACAAATGTCACAGATGCAGATCGTAACTCGAATAGTTATTAATGAACTTTGATGAGTGTTTGGGTTTACTGATGCAGAACAATTTCTTACCAGTCTTGCTGGTGTCCACTATTGTTCATAGAGTAAAGCGTGCCTTTGTATTAAAATAAATTACTATGTAGAAATAATTCAACTTTATTTTTATTAATTTAATGTTCAAATAAAAAAAGCATCTTAACTTTATGTTAAAGATTATAAAATTAACTCTCTTCATCACCTAGAGTAAAAAAGATGACTTCATGTAAACTTTAACACTGACCCCAGTGGATGGAGAGTATCAAATTCTCCCATACAAATCAAACTAGACCCTAGCCTTCTTAAATTTGTGGTGTCAAAACTTTTTAAACAAAATTTTTTTCTAATGATTGTTCATCATATAAACAGTTTTAATAGTTGGTTAAAAACAGTGTTGTGATGCATATCGCATTGTAGTCTTAATATCGAAGTATGTATCGTATCGTGAGCAGGGTGTATCTTTACACCCCTAATACAGATATAATTAATCGTAGAAGGTTTTCACTTTTAAATTCATTTTAAAGGAGTAATTATCTGAGTAAGTTTTTAGACATTCATACATAGTTTTACACATTTCTGGATGTGTTTAATATGGCCATCAATCACCCTATTTAACGGTAGGGGAAACAATGCTTGCATGTAGTTCTTTTTGTCTACTAAAAAGGTGCTTTTTGTCCATTAAAACTTAAGCTAATTTTACTGGTGAGAAAGTGAAGTATTTAATGCTTTCTTGGTTTTAGAAAGATGCAGCACCTCATTCAACTTGCCTCCATGCTATTGCCTTTTTTTGTGGTTAATTAAAAAAAAAAAAGAACCCCACCCCTTTTTTAAGGATTATTGTTTGGCCTTAATTTAAGATGGGATGGAAGGCAGAGGTGAGTGACTGAAAACATTGGATTGGAAATCAAACCTGCGTCACACTACTTAACTGTTCATCTACGTCCGGCGCGCCCCCCCCCCCACACACACCATGAGGCCGGACTTTAACAACCCTTTGGGCATTCTTACATATGGCATGTTAGTAAAACTGCAAGTGAAATTGAGCCCAAATTAAGAAAAATAAAAGAACATTGTATGCCCAATATTATCCCGAATTGTTTTTTTTTAGAGTTCTTGCTGAATTTGTGATGGTTTGTTTGGTTGACTGCACACAAGTATTCTGTGAAGATCTGTAGCATGTCCTTCCAAGACTCAAGTGACAAGCTAATCCCAGGCAGCTGTCTTTCTCTGTTTGCATTATGGGGCACGTCTTAGACATCGAGAATGCTTAGTTAAAACCCATTATTAATGAGGACAACTGGTCCATATTTAGGAAACTAAGATTTGGAAACAGGAAGAGAGATAATGTGGTCTCTGTAACATTAACACTGTCATGAGAATCCGGATACAAGAGCAGAGCCGGAGACCATCTCAAGTCACAAGCCTGTCCACCACAGCCTCAACAGGGAGGGGTCCATTTTTCTTTGTGCAAATATGTGAATGAGTGCGTGAGTGCATGAGATTTAGAGAAGAGAGAGAAAGAAATCAAAGAAAACGGGTGAGGGAGAGGGTGCAGTGAATCTAGTGACCCACACAGCAAACACTCAGACGAGCCTCCAGACAATGGCTATAGTGTTGAGCTATTAGAGCTGGCCGTGGCTGATCCACACACTACCTCAGGCCACGCACGAGACAGCTGCTCCCCACAATTCACACAGGGAGGAGGGGAGGGGCAGAGAGGGGGAGGACAGTTTGACAGACTGCAAGATTGAAGTAGCTCCAAGGCTGGAGAACTATGGGACATTTTTATTCCCAAGCTTATCGAGACCGATATTCAAACCAAAAGTTCCTCTCCTCACAAGGCTGGGTGCATACGTGAAAAGTCGCACCATGAAGATGACTGCATAGACTACATAGTGGAAAAACAAGAAGATCAACTTTAATGATTTTTAGTGAACACTCTTTCTTTCAATCTTTTAACAATCTACCAAATACAATCTAGATGTGTTGCATCTAAAAAAAACTAAATAAGAATTCTGGTGCTCTGTTATTATTAACTTTACAATGTTTAACTGCATTGTGCTTAAGTTGTTCAAACACTTGTTGCATATTATTAGATAATGGAGCTTCAGCCAGCTTTTTGTGTCTAAACAAGTCTCGTAACAATTACTGGTCTCGTAATTTTAGCATTAGGTGCTCATTATTTTAATTTGATCAACATGGAAGTGAGCTTATCTTCCTGATGATGAAATACACAGAACTCAATACTTTTAAGTGTCAATGGTAACAGTGTGTATCCATTGCCACATCTACACCAACAACTTTATACTACTTTGTCAAGGCTGCACACAACCTTTAGCATGGCCCTACATGCAAAGGCATAGACTCCTTGGCCCTACATGCAAAGGCATAGACTCCTCCGCCATAGATTGACGTGCACCTTACAAAAATTGTAACTTCGCATGAGGACACTAGTAGCTGAGCATTTCAGGTGTTGTCATATCCGGTCGTCTTTTCCTTGAATGCAAGAAAGAAGAGGATGAAGAAGAATAAACACAACAAATGTCTTCCCATGTTCCCCAGTTGAAGTTTAAATTAATAATTCTATAATTACAATTACATGTACAATTGTACAATTACAATAAGTTAATAATTGTTTTTTCCACATCAATGTAGTCAAGCTCAAACATAGTACACTCTGTTTCAGTCACCATTGTTTGCTGTAACAAAACCAAATGTGAGCGAAGAAGACATGGTGTATAACGTAGAAACAACACCGACGACTAGCATTTAGGGGCAGTTTGGTAGCAGGGAATTTCTAGAGCAGTGTACACCCCCAGGAATTTCCACTATGAACACAACAAGCACCAACACTGATCAAAGAAGTGCAGAAATATAAGCATCTAGATTACTTTTTTTTGTGGTCAAGTACAAAAATTGCTAACTAGAGATTAATTTAATCCACAGCAGAAAAACAAAAGGGTTTAGTCAGCACTGTACCTTGATGCACAAGTATAGATATAAACTGCCACATGTCTATGGTTTTTATGCTGTTTATTTAGTTTGGTATAAAGGCTTTAAAAAAGAATGAGTTTGATGATGTTTAAGAATGAATTTTCGACATGGCAGAGTTGTCATGACTCGTTATTGTCATGTGACTTACTGGGGTCGCAGACAGGACACGCAGCACTCCACCACCCTACATTCAGGACAACTCCCTGATACTAGGTCACATTCAGTGCAAGGCACCAACGTAAAATGTTCTAGTCTTGAAAGAGTATCTTTTACAAATGAATCGAACAGCAACCAAAAATTACATTTGCAAAAACTGTCAAAAAATTATTAAATCTCATAAAATCTAAAGCATTTAATAAACGTTGAACAAATCAAAGCAAATTTCAGCTCTAACAATAGTTGCACAACCCATCTTCAAAATAGCTTGAGTTAGTTTGAATGCGCATTTTTAATTGAGAATAAGTAAACATAATGATAAAGAAGAGCCTAGAATAAATTTGATTGGTGCGTGTGTTTCTAGGGTTGATTTCTTCCAACACCAGACCTCCCACTACTCAGCTTTTAAGGCACAGTCATTCGCACTGCCCCACTCTCTTGCGTATTTCCATCCGCTCCCCCTCTCAAGCAGGAAGGGCTCAGTTAAGCCAGACTAATAAATCATTCATAATACCGCTCTTTCCCTGCTCTTTAGAGCTATCATGCAGTCATCATCTGTGGAGGTTTTCTGAATCGCGCTGCATTCAACACCCCTCCCACAGTTAACTGACATCCGTACCACATTTCAGACATTTCAAGGAGACAGAAAAGAGTACCAGTGGGGATGAGCAATAAGGAGCAAACAAGAGACGTCACTTGCATTTATTACTTCAATCTTCACAGGTGTTTATCTGGATCTCACCAGAACTGAAGCCCAGTTGTGGCTTCTAAGAAACCAAGATGAATACAGACGTCACAGAAAGCTTGTGCTATGCTGCCAGTCCTATGTGGCCTGACTGACTGTCAATTGGATTTTCATTCATTCGGCTCAAATTGAATTTAGCTCCTGCTGTATTTGTCAAAAGGGTGGGAAATGGTTCCTTTCAAAAGCATTTAGCACTCAAGAAAAACTGAGGCACTCCATTTTGGGTTTTAATGGCAATGGAATGGATCCTTTACGAAACAGGTCTTTAATCTGGGCTAGGCATCATCTAACAGATGGTTACCTTAAAAAGGGTACTTTTAAAGACAACCTTCAGACAGATTTATATCTAGAACATCTAGATCCAACTTATTTTAGCCACAGTTTATGACATTTTCTTTTAAATCTAATGCTTTTCAAGCAGGCCAGTTACATTTTTCTGATGTTTCTTAAAACTGGAGATCTTTCAATTTGAAAAGAGCCCATATTACAGGTTTTTTAAATAACATTTCGTGTTATTTGAGTTTTAAATCCGAAAGTGCTTTGTCCATAAAGTTATTGTCTTTATTATGTAAAAAAGCCAACCCAGATTTGCGGAAATTTACCCAAACCTGGGAAACTTGGAAGGATTTTCTCCTGATTGTTGTTCTTTTCAAATGGAAAGGCAGAAAATATTTTCTTAAACCATGTAGTGTAACATATTTCATACCTATACTTTAAGATGAAGGCAGAATGGCTTGCAGAAGGAATTCTTCACTGGAATATTTCACATTTTGTTTTTTATTCCAGATGAACATGACATCTCATAACAAGACGCACTAGAGAAGAGTTGTGCGGCTATTCTAAGCCTGGAGAGCAGGGTGGTCGCTGTATCAGTAAGAGGCTGGTACAGAGCATAATGAAAGGGGTAATGAACGGGTGCAGGGAACAAAACCTTTTAATGTTGGCAGCACTTGAGAAACGTGGCCCCAAATGAGAGCCACATGACCAGGCTCTGCATTCACAAGGCCTTGCCCCTCCCCCCACACACTTCTAGTTCTGTCTTTCATGTCATTTTAGTCTAACCATGGCAGCTCTTTCATGCAGATGGTAATAAGTTGTTAGAAGATCTCCATAGACTTTTGTCAGCATTCAAAATCAATTACCTTCTGTTTAAGATATGAATTTTCTTGTCATCGTTGCTTACTTCACCAGTGGGGTGGAGCCAAGAACTAAGGTTTGTGTGTCATCAGTCTTTGACTCATCGTGGCAATGCTAATCATTAAGTTGTTATGGTTTAGTGCGGTTTGAAAATGTAATAGTCTTCAACCCACCAAAATATTCCTTCCTTTACTTTTTTGTGAACCCCTTTAAATCAAGAAAAAAAGGAAGAAATATCAGACAGAGCAGATCACTACCAGTACTCTTTAGTTGGTCAAGTTCATACCTTTGTTGTAAGATCTTGGTCATTACTTGGTCTCTTAAACCAATTGTTTAAGACTTGGGATTTTTGGTCAAGACCAGTTCTCTAATACAGTACCTTTTAAATAATTGCGTCATTTCCTCTCGGCGTGCATCTGACACCATCAGCAGCTTCCGTAATGACAGTTGCACTTTATTTTTATACTCTGGTAGAGAAATCTATCAAATTGTGATCGAACCAGAATCTACTGGTAGAAACAATGAAATTTTTAAAGACCAGCGGATAGAAAAGTTTTCTTTCGCCAACCCAACACAAAGCTTATATCTGGTTTCCTCAGAGACCCTGTCCACATATACTGAGTTATTTTAAAAACTGGTATTTAAAAACCTGTCCACATGTTTGCATATAACCATGTTTTTGAAAATGCTGGCTAATGTGAATTGTATCTGGGTTCTGTGTAAAAAAATTAAACCTGATAAGTTTACTGCATGTGAAATTTGTGAAGTGTTCAAAATGCCTGTATTGTTCCATATTTTTACACAATTATATTCCATATTGTTACTCAATATCATACTTAGAAAATGCTACATAACACCTGACCATATTTTTAAACTGTGACCAAAATTCGGTTCTCTGAATTCACAATTCTGAGTTTGCGATTACACTTTATTAAGCTTAAAAACGCTACTCTGTGTATTATTGCAGTCTCTATTTCGATCAAACATGAATTCCAAGTTTTCACAGACATATCAAACACTTTTTACAGATATAACCCAACCCTTTATACTTGCACAGTAAAACCAATAATGAACAATAGCAATGTTTGCAAGAATTTCTGTTTATTACCTTCCTCATTCTGCGTTTATAGGTATTTTAAAAAGAATTCATTCTCATTGAGCTGGTGGTGATGTCCTGTGGAGAGCTCGAGATCTTAATAATTCAGTAGCATTTCTTTCTTCCTAACTTGCCAAAATCAGCACGCAAGGGGCGAGGAGTTACAGTAAGCTGGTCTGAATTTAGCCATGCACACATCCTCTTGACTCATGCCCCTTGATGTTGAAATCCTACTGACACATCTAAAGTTCTTTGACTGACCTGAGTCAATAGTGAACAATTAAAGAACGAAGCAATAATCAAAGAGGTGTTGGCTTGTGTGCAGTTCTTCTTGCTTTTTTTTGAATAAATTTCATTGCACAAATGGACCATGCCTGTCGATATAGGAGCAGGTGAAGACCATTTTTAGAAATAGATGTCTTGATCAAGATGAATAAACAATCATACTGTCAGTATAACGTTATCATTTTTTTAAAATGTCATATATTGCAATAACCAGGTTTCATGAATTTTGTCTTGTTGGTTTCCTCATTGCAGATTTACAAAGGATTGGACATCATCACCAATAAGGTTACAGAGGCAGAGCAAGCGGAATGTCGCCACCATATGATCAACTTTGTGGATCCGCTAGTTAGTGGATACACTGTGGTGGATTTCAGGGACAAGGCTTTGTCTCTCATATCCTTTCTGAGCTCAATCTTGCCTTAAGAAATTAGATTATCATTAGCATCTTTTTGGTATTATTATTTGAAGTATAAGTCAGTTTGGATAAAAACGTCTTCCAAATGCATACATCTTAAGACAACAGGTCAAGTTTTCTATGGTTGCCATTAAAACAGGTTCTCTTTAATATTTATAAAGCTAGGGAGAAAGACGGTATCGGGTGAGCAGCGTCGTTTAACAAGGGAAACTCAAAAGATGGCGCCGAAGGGGAAAGTTGGAACCAAAGGCCAAATTCACAAGGAAAACAGAGACACTCTTAAATTCTACTGCCGAAGAGAATGCTATTTACGGTGCTGTGAACATCATTCTTTTTTATAATTCATCTTCATTTTGGACATGGTTCTCGCTGCTGTTTGCATTAGCTGTCTACATTGGCAGCTACAAATCAATGTCAGCAATGGCCAAACCTTCCTTTACAGAAGACGGTAGCTTGCTGGATGGGGGTATCGACCTCAATATGGAGCAAGGCATGGCAGAACACTTGAAGGATGTGATTCTTCTTATTGCAATTGTCCAGGTCCTCAGCACTCTGTCATCATACTTCTGGTACCTGTGGCTTTTGGCCCCTGGAAGAGCATTATATTTATTGTGGGTGAACGTCCTGGGCCCCTGGTTTTCTGCTGAGTCGCAAACTGGGCCTGAGGAGCCCGAGAAGAATGACAAGAAGCAGAGGCGGCAAGAAAGGCGACAGATGAGGAAATTCTAGGCTTATCTGTTTATTTTAGTTGTACAATTACAAAGAACAAATAATCTAAGTTATTCTGATGTTTTATATGAAAGATTTGTCCAGATTGTTAGCTTAATTACTGAGCTCTAATTTACAATCCACCTGTGTCTGTCTTCAATCTGTAGCTCAACTGTGCCTTTGTTAATCTGCATAAGAACCTGCAGACTGTGATAAAAACAGTGATTTCTTTTTTTTTGTGAGTACCACTCAACATTGCCCTCAGGTTTGATGGACATCTCATGGGCTTTCCTTTATTTGAGATTTAGAGTTCCTTTCTTAGACATTTCAGCATTTCTTTTAGGAGTGATTGAAAATGATTCACCAAATATGTGCCAATCTAAGAGACAAGGTTTTTCAACGGAAGCTGATGGTGATGCTTACTTTTTATACATTTCAAAGAGCTGAACTATAGCTCCAAAATTAAATGCCGCTGTTTTCACAGTATTTGCTCGAACTGGGAAAAGATGTGCAAAAGACCACAGTGCATCTAGCAACCTGATCTAAAAATACATTGAGGTCATATTTATGTATCTTCTTGTTTAAAAATAAATTCAATAACATCATAAAAAATAAAAAAAAGACAACAGGTGGACAAAAGCCATTAGACAATACAATATTTTCAGATTGGAGGAGTGTGTTTACTGATTGTGTCCCTCGTCACTATTCACCCCCCTATATAAATAACTATATATATAGTTGCTTTTTGTTTATAATGAATTAAACAAGTCATTTTGGTGAGTGAATCATTCGTTGGTAGAGGTGCTGTATCTATACTTACAGCAGTTGATTTGTCTCAAACTCAAGGAATCAACTAATCAATTCTCTTCAAACTACATAGGTTTGTTGTGTTGATTGGGTTTGTCACATGATTCTTTAGTCACAGACTCAAAGATCTAGGTTGTAATAATAATAATCAGGTATTTACATTACTAATGCCCACATCCAACTTTAATATAAACAATCCCACATGGAAAAATGACATGGCACTCCTTTCTAAAACCAACACCATAAGTTGTTCACCATCGTTTGTGGTGAAACATAATTAACTTTGTTATATGGGCGAGTTTGATCGGTTTTTGAGTAGAAATAAAGTTCAGTCTCTCATATTAAGACCTCTGAAGAAACTCCTAGGCTTTTTAATGACCTCACACACCGAAGCTCATAACTGTTCATAGACAATTGCCTAATAAACAAGTAACGGTTTGAACATCCTATAATTTTAAAAGCCCATTGGTGCATAGTCGGGATACCTATGAAGCAATGTGTATGTTCCCACATAATGAATAGTTCATATTCTAAGTCAAATTATCAGAGCATTACTCAGCCTTTTAAGACATCAACAGCTATCCTCTTAATGATCATTCTGAGTAATTGTTCTTTTAAAATGTCATCGCCTTCATGAAATGAGTGACAGTGCTTTTGTCAGATTGCTTATCCAACTCTTTTAATTTCTTGTCTTTTGTGGGAAATGGCATTTCCAAATGAACCACATGTATGGCTGTGGCATTTTCCGAGTGGATTCTGGGTTGGACTCCCTCAGTATGCTCTTTCAGCAAATGCAAGGGGCAGGGTTGGAAATCGTTGTAGCAGAGAGGTAGAGTGAGAGATGCACGGCTGTCCTGGTTTTCCCCACCCTGCTGCTGCAGATGTTTGCTGGGAGATGAGGAGGATATTAATAGCTGACTGAGATGCTATGAAGAGGTGTG
This sequence comes from Danionella cerebrum, assembly GCA_007224835.1. Classification (NCBI taxonomy): domain Eukaryota; kingdom Metazoa; phylum Chordata; class Actinopteri; order Cypriniformes; family Danionidae; genus Danionella; species Danionella cerebrum. The sequence goes on along the minus strand of SRMA01026831.1, from coordinate 564,521 downwards.
GCAACTAGTGTCTGTAGGAGGGATGCCGCAGACTCCTCACTCACTCACTCACGTATGAGAATTGAGGAGTGGCGGAAGACATGGTTCTTTCACGCAGAGGAGCTTCTGAAAGCCACTGTTGAACATGCCTGAATTTATTTAATCAGCCCTAAAAGGTTATAATCCATTTTGATTTCTGGAATCATGACAGTAGTCTGAAAAAGAGGAGTTTCAGGCTGTTGGACGGAAAAGAAAGCTTCATCTGTTCCCTGTGAACTAGGCTGTATGTGTAGATTTATCTGACTAAAAATAATATTTCATTTAAAAAAACCTAGTAATACATTTATCAACTATATTTTGCCAAATAGTTTGCAGAACTAGAGTGGAAGCACATTTCACTTCCTCACGAAATGCACCCCTCTCACAGACAGACATTTGAGGTTATGTTTCAGTTATTAATCCGAGAAATCTAGCAAATGTAGCTTCTCATGTAAATGCTCTTTTTTGAAAGCTGGTTTACTGATTTGGACGTAAACCCTGTAAGACTAAAGACATGGTTTTTGTGAGGTCACCCATAAGTTTGAAATTAACGAATCAGAGGCTCAACTTTAATATGTTCAATCACTGAAGTCCGGTTTCCTGTACGAAGTCGCTATGAACATGTGGGATGACTGCCACAGAGTGCCAATAATCAAAAGAGCCTGCTTTAATTGGTCATTCTACTTGGGTCAGACATGGCAGTGTGAAACTCTTTTTCGTTGGCGCCTATGGTTTTTGATCGAGGCTCGTTGTTGTATAAAGGCCTTAAAGAGGTAAAATGCAGAACCTCAAGTTTTTCTGACGATTACATTAAGTTACAAAATATTGGCCTCTACTGTGATCCCCAGACTTAGCAGGTGAGCAGCCTTCCATGGAGATTTTCTGACATACAAACCAAAGTTTAAATGTTTGCAAAAGCCTCAGTGCCAGGTTGTATTTGTTGGTGATGAAGACATTTTGGTTATATTTTGATGGGTGTGTACAAATAATTTTTATTAGAGAAGTTGTTGGCTAGGCTTTCTGCGCTACTACCCTGCAATATTGATAACCAAACCAAATCCGTCAATTTCAGTGCCTAATACAGAAAATGTTAAATGTCTCAAAAATACAGTTAACTAAAGCTACAATAGTGCAGGTGTGCTCAAAACTTTTATTTCCCCATCCAGACAAGCTTAAAGATTGCTTTTCAGTCAGGTCTCTGGGCCTCTTCTCCTCTTTCCTTTCATTTTCAGAACTTTCATTGTCAAGGATCACAGAGATTTGGGAGGTCGAGAGGCTTTGATTTTGATCCATGTGATCTATATGCGTGTGTGTGTGCGTTTCTCATCTTGAAGCAGTGATCAAATTGCTCCACAGAGGCGGCCTCTAATGCCATTTATTACAATATTTTGTAGAAAGCTAGCAGTCATGTTGAACTGAATGGCTTTTCATGGCACCAGACATGGACACTGTTATTGATCCAAGGATATGATATACTTGCATAGCTCTGGTGCCGTTTGCTAACCCAGTTTGGTTGCATTCATATTATGATTCTGCAAAATGTATGCGTTGCTGGCAACGGTGGCATGTATAGATAATTTAAATGTTTTTTTTCCCATACTTTGCAATTTTACTTCCTTAATTTGATACATAGAAGACATTCATGTTCGGGAAAAGCTTCCCATCATCGTTGGAGGTACAAACTACTACATTGAGTCCATTCTTTGGAAGGTTCTTGTCGACACTAAGGTAAATATTACATTTTATTGTTTTCTGACCATAAACATTGTACATTTCTCTCACATCTTAAAACTGGTCTGTGATCTTATATCATTGATGAGCAAAAAGGGTTGAGACCCAATGATGTTGAGTGATGGAAGATGATTTTTGTCCATCTATTGGCAGAGGTGATTAATCGAGGCCTCCTCTGTCTGAACCCCAGCAGGGGAGGGATGCAGATCTAGAAAAAGGTGTCGGTGCTCTTTCAAGGGCAGAGCTTGAAAACCTTGGAGCTGTTGAAATCCACAGACGATTGAAGGAGGTGGATCCTGACATGGCTGCCATATTGCACCCTCATGATTCACGCAAGACTGCAAGGTATTGACTGGTGATGGGGCATTGCACTTATCGGAGTTGTAGGGTAGCCATTGGTTTCTTTGCAAAGCTCTGAAACCAAGATAAAAAAAAGTAGATGTAGGAATTGTTTGTCACGGTCACTGAATGTGACTCTAAAAGAAGCTTGGAGAACAAAACAAAAGATATGCTTAAAAGATTTCCCTGATTTAGTTCTATTCTGTGTTAATACAAATATTGATGGGAAAGCCTAATATAGTTTCTGTGTGAACCTCCTTTGGGCACAAATTTCTGCAAGTAAGTGAACAAAGTGTCTTTTGTTCATTATTTAATGAATGCAGTTGTTTAAACAGTTTCCATAAAAAATAAAACCATTTTGAGTTCAATCGTTATTCTTCAATCAATCTGTGTATTTGTGAAAAGATGTAACATTTTTGCTTTCCCGTTCACAGCCTCTTTGACTTTTAGGCAATGGCTAAAAAAATCCAAAAGGTACTTCAATCAAACCCCCAACTGGTTCTTGTAAATACATGTTATTCAATATTGTGTCAAAATCAGTGTCATTTCAAGCAGCTAGTAGCATACAAGTTTAGTTCTTTGTGTTGATTGAAGTATAAAAGGGGTAAATATATTTCATAAAGGTGATCAGTGAGGTTCACAATGTTGATTATATATTACACAGAGTTTGGGCATAATCTGCCCATTACCCATAATTCTGATAAACCCTTAAACCTGTTTTGTCAAGGGTCCAACTCCGGCTCATTTTAAATCAGTTGGTCCAGTAACAAGAGTTGATTGAAAAATCTATATTTGTTTTTAATCAATTGGTTCAGAAATTAGTTACAGTTGTAAATTGTTGTACACTTGCCTAATATTTTTTTAGGCACGGTCCTAGGTTTTCTTGAACTGCGTTTATTTTTCCACCTGTGTGGGTGAACTGCTAATGGCTGTGACTGTGTAACACACGGATGATTTCCCATGCTTTAATTGGTGCTTGATTGGCATCAAGGGGCTTATTAACACCTTTTCAGAGTATGGTGTGCTTGTTTAGAGGATACCAGCTCGTGTTCCACTCTTTATCCAGTATTGAGTTGAAACTGCTCTTTTTTGTTATAAGCTAATAATGACTAAACGCATTTGCCTGCCATGATCACAAATTTGACGAAATGTAGTTCTATACATTTCTTTACATACTACTTACAGTGTGTGTCTCAAATTGCAGTGTGTTTCTCTAAATGTGCATGTTGTTTCTATATTTGTTTCCTGTTTGTCTGTATTTGCATCACGTTTCTCTAAATGTGCATGTTGTTTCTATATTTGTTTCCTGTTTGTCTGTATTTGCATCACGTTTCTCTAAATGTGCATGTTGTTTCTATATTTGTTTCTTGTTTCACATTTACACATTTATTCACATATATTTTTTACAGCTTTCTCTTTATTTACATGACATTTCTCTATATTGGCATCTACGTTCTCTATTTGCATCAGATTACAAAGACTATTTGTCTATATGTGCATTCCATTTCTAAATTTGCTGCACGTTTACCTATTTGTAGCACACTCTCTGTTTGCAACGCATGTCTTTGTGCATTGTGTTTCTTTTTTGCTGCAGGGTTTTTCTATATTTGCCTATATGTTTTGCAGGGTGTCTCTGTTTTTCTTGTTTATCTCTTTTTGCGTCACTTTTCATTCATTTCAAGACATTTAATACGTGTTTAATCGATAGCTCTATATGTCGACAAAATAATGACCATGTTTTGCAATAATTTTGTCCTGCCTTATCCACCATAGTGTGAAGCTTTTTGCCATACAGTCTTTTTGATAAAGAGAGACTTAAAGAATACCTTTATACCGTCACTATCTCTCCATCTCCTGATTGAACTCTATTGCTTTTTATTTTGATGGTTCACCGTGTTCTTTTTTGGAATGTGGTGTGTTCTTTCGGATAATGATTTTGTTTGCTTTTTTTATTGCTAGTGTCATTCATTAGGCATAAGGAAATCTTTTCAAATTAAATTGTGTCTGAAGCAAGAGTTGATGGTCTGTAAACTCATTTTGTTTTTGACAGGAGTCTGCAGGTATATATGGAAACTGGAATTCCACATAGTCAACATTTGCAAGAGCAGCGAGGGCAGGCTGGTGGGGATTGTCTTGGGGGTCCTTTGCGATTCCCAGACCCTTGCATCTTTTGGCTCAGCTGCAAAACAAATGGTAGCCTCTAGGCATTGAATAGGAGAATGTTCTATTGTATCTTTATCTAAATTTCCACTCTCAATTGTTTTCTTCTCTTGCAGTTCTGAATGACAGATTGGACAATCGAGTCGATCAGATGATGTCACAAGGGCTGATAGACGAACTGAAAGATTTTCATGTGCGCTTCAATGAGACGAAGCTGAAAGACAACAGGTACAGATTTAAACACATGGTGAATAACCAGGTTCCTGCATGAACAATATATAATCTCTGAATACGGCTTGTGAAATCAAACACACTTGACATGCATGACACAATAGCTGCACAGCAGTCTCTTTCTTTCCTTCAACTGTCAGTGAAATACTGGCTTTACCTGTTCTGCATCTCAAATCTTTTTGTTTAAAGCAGGTTAATCTGCTGCATGTTCTGTCATGAGCGGTTTTTTGTGGATGTCACAGTTAACTGTAGCTGATGCAGCTCTAAGTTTGGCCTTAATGGTTTCACTATTTATTAACACCTTTGTGTTCTGGGGCAAGACGTTTGAATTCGGCGCCATGCCAAATCTTGCCTTTTGGATTTAAAATGCTCCTGAAAAAAGAGAGGAATCAGCCTAGAACTCCACACGATGACTTGCTCAAAGGCATGCAGAGAGCTGGGACCACAGTCCCAATTCTCACCATTAGTATGAATAACAATGCTACAAAATCAAATCCTGAACTGATCTCCTCCAGCATGTGTTAAGGCCCATAAGAAGTTTTCCAAACAGAAGAAGGCCATGTTCAGGCAGGAAGAATCAATATTTCCTTGCTCCAAACGAAGAGCGCCTTGCTTAGAAACCGTTTGGATTTGTATATAGAGGCCTTAACTCTAGTTATTATATCTGGTTAGAGAAGGATGAGTGTCATCCTAGGAAAACCATCTTAGCAGTTTAGCATGGTGGTGGAATCATCATCATCCTTTGACGTGAATTGAGGATGGAATGACCTCCCTCCCTCAGTAATTGAAGATAGGTCATGCAGCTTGACCATGCGACAGGGCAACTAAGGAGTCCCTCGTAAAAGTCATTTATGGTTCCGTGGTGTCCTAGCTAGACCCAGCAGAAAATCTATGGTGACACCCAAAACAACAAAAACAAAGATGGACAACCTGGAGAATGTGAAGGATTCGGCCAAGGATTGAAGAATTCAAAACCAGGTCGTCTGAAATACTAAGTTTGTCAATTAATTGTTCGATGTTAAGCTTTGTTAATTTTTATTGCATCAAATACATTTTTTCAAGCACTTCACGTTTTCATGTGTAGGTTTCACTGCCCCTTTAGATTCACCTGCTCAAGACTAATATTGAGTGTTTGTTTACAACAAAATCACGACTAATATGTTTTAATAGATCATTACGTGTAAGTTTTAAATGTAAAGACACCTTAACATTTCAGGAAATTAATACAGGTGACCAAAGATATTTTATTAATAAAACACAACATTGTATTTTGTATTTAACAAAATAAAAATTAGACTAAAATGTATAATTTAAGATTATTATGACAATTTAAATTGTAAATTGTTTTTTTTTTACTGGGCATAACGCGCAGCCTATGTTAAGCTCCAGGTTGTTATGATGATAATAAGAGAACTTTCTATTTTTTTTAAGTGGGAAAACCAGAAATGTGCAATCTATCAAATACTTCTTGTATGTTGGATGTTTGTTTTCTTATAAAATGTGGTATGTATTGCTGGGGTGTGGCTTGTGTTGTATTTGGTTTTAAACATAGAGTAGATCTTACTTGATGGGTAGACGAGGCTTTTTTCAATGTGTGAACTGTTGGTTATATCTAAATATGCATTGATACGTTTTAAACTTTTACATTTTGACAGTGTTAAGAAGCTTATTTTCGTAACCACTAAATATTGCTCTTGCGGCAGTCACTGATCTACTCTGCCGTCTTGTAGATCAATATCTTACTGTCAAACTTCCCAACTGTTTGATTGTTTTAATATTAATAAATATCATGCAACAGCCGTGCATTAGTGAAGCCCATTCTACTACTACTACTACATCTTGTGCCAGCCGTTGCTTACCGGGGCACTAAAAGTGTTTGCTTGATAAGGTGATTAATTCTTGATTGTCAGAGCTATCGCGTGCTCTGCTGTGCAGGGGTTCTGGCTGATGGACTGCACTGCGGTGTGAGTGTGTCACGGGAGGAGAGAGTGCTTGTTGATGACACAGCAGTGTCGTGTCTGGGATTTGGTCACTCTGGGTGTGGTTCTGCTGATGGATGACCAACTGCCCACTGCTTTGTCCAGTCGATCTCCCTTTTTCCACCTCCCTCTCAGGCGCCGTGATCAACATGCTTTTCTCCTCTTTCCTCACTGTCTTCCTCCATCTGTTCCTTTTCATTTTGTATGCATCTGCCGCTCTTCCGCCGGTTATATCACCTTACACATGGAAGAGGTCACAAGGCAGCAAGGTCAGAGTCTGCGTGTCTCCCCTTCCAATGTCTCACTCTACCTCGCGCTGTCCCATCAATAAATCCCCCTCCCCCTGCTTGTGTCTCTGTGACCGGCTGATGTCTCTTTCTGTTTTTGATCTCTATGATGACTCAATTTTCCCCCTGAGGCTGGTGTTCCTTTCTTCCATGTACCCAGTGATGGTTTCCATCTATAGTTGGCTCCTTTTTTAATGCAAATGAGTGTTAATCACTGTTTGTGATTTAAAATAAAAAGTTTTGGAGTGAATTTACTCCTCAATTTGGCTGATATTGACGTTTTTGTTGCGTGTATTTTGCTTTCTGTTGATCTGATCTTTTTCCACTATGTTTTTTTTTAGTAATTTAATCTTTCTGATCTCTCTTTTCAGCCAGGATTATCAGCACGGCATTTTTCAATCAATTGGGTTCAAAGAGTTTCACGAGTACTTGACTGCAAGTGAGAACATTGGTCAGGAAGAGCGTGATAAACTGATGAATAAAGGTAAGGGCTGATTTAGTTCGTATTCACACTCTGGTTTTGTTTTTAAACGTAACAGCTGTTCATTCAGTCCTTGAGAAGAAGCATGATGAGATTGTTGATGTTCTTGAGAATGTTTCTGTGTGAGAACAGTTATGAAAGCTTTCCTGATTTCACAGAAAGTCAGACAGTCATTCTGAAAGGATTCTAAAAAGCTTTTTTTGTTAAATTCTATGAAATCAGTCCTTGAACAAACTCAACACACGCATCCTCCTTGGACCAAATATTCTGCTTCAAATGGGAATTACAAAATAGTAGTTTATTTTAAAGAAGATCAATTAGTGGCTTCATATTATACAAATGAAAAGTGTTGAGCACATGGTCTAAAATCAGGTAATGTATGGTACAGAACGGGTCAATATGGTACTTTTTGCCATGACAAAATAGACAACAATGGTGCGCGCACACAGTGAGATTGACCTGGGTAGATTAGACAATTTTTTTGTGTTGATTTTAAATTAAATGATTTTAAAATAAATGATGAATGCACTGCTTTTTTGTGATTTCATCTGACCAAGTCTTTTTTTTTCCCCAGCTTGATCACTGATGTGCAGGTCTTTATATGTTGATCTTACTTAAAATTCTGGTTCATCTTAATTTCTCTCAGTAAAAGAGAAACCAGAAAAACCAAAACCAGTAAAAGCCCTAAAGACTAGCCAAACTGATCCATGCTGTACCTGAACCAAACAGAACCCTAGTCTACCATAACCAACTGAACCGTACTAAACCAAGATGGGTGTCATGAACTCTAATGGAAAAATGACTTAACCAATCCTCTTATACAATTACCCAAATAATTAGCATATGCACACATCGCGAATAAATTGAAGAGTATAAGAGGCATCAAATGGGTTAGTGTAGCGATTTATTTCTTTTATTTTAGGCATTTTTTTACATTCAACTCATTAGTTAACACTTTCCATCTTTAATAGTATCATTAATTTTGTTAAATGGCGTGAATTCATACTTTAAAGATGCTTGCATTCCAACATGCCAACAATTAAAAGATGCTATTTATATTATTCGAATTTCTACACGGCAAAATTGTACGGCTGAAAAATTGCCAAATCAAGTCACTTAATACAATTGTGAATTCTGCCATTTGATTGAAACACGTTTTACCAGAAGAGAGAACTTGAGTGTACGTATGAGCCTCTATATGCTGCACTGTTATAGCACCGAATTTGAATTTTGAATTTAAATGGATTTTACTGAATTAGTCAGAATTTTTCAGATTAAAAACGAAACAAAAAACAGGCACAATCTTGGAAGGTCATGGTTTAAATTGTAACATTTCATGTCAAATCCACATTTTCATGTCTATATGGGCGTTATTCATTATTATTCATGCATGTCAATTCAGAGTGGCTCCCCCTCCCAAATTCACCCCTCTGTCAGTAGCGTTGGTGTCTAGATCAATTACCGGTGTACTTAGCATGAAAGTTCCACCACTCATAGCCCTGTTGATGTCTGATAAGTCCTCATTAGCGGGTTGTGTGCTGAGCATTATTGAGTTGTCGATAAACCATTATAATGAAAAACTGATCTCTCGTGTGATGGATATGTTGTACATTTTTTGTGAATACTACACAAAATAGTAAGCTCCAATTATTCCATTTGCTGTCAAGTGCAAAGTTTATCAAAACCCTAAAAAAACTCTGCATTGTTATGAAGTGTGAACACCTTCTCAGATAGGGTTTTATCATCAGTTTACCATGTTGTCTTACAGGAATCGAGTCCCTCAAGCTGGTGACCAAACGCTACGCACGAAAACAGGCTAAATGGGTCCGCAACCGATTCTTAAAGAGTAAGTCTCTCTGAACATCATTTTTTTCTGGGGGGGAATTAATTCAAGCTACCACAAAGCACCAAAGTGAAGACTCTTCAGCTTGAATAGTTGTCGTAGTAAAGTAATGGAGAATTGCTGACCTAAAGTTTCCAATATCCTCAATTATTCACCATTCTTTTAGTGTTTGCCCTCTTCCCCTTTGCCTCATCTCCTGTGTTTGCGGATTTAATGGCCTGTGACATACATTCTCTGCCTGTGGATGCTCCACACCTCAGCGGCTGTAGTTTACAGTGCGGAGCCGCACTGACTTTAATCACAACTTGCTGACACTTGCTGGGAAAAACTGATACTATTAGCCAGCAGTTACCACCTCTCAGGGCTTTATTCATTGGTGGCTTCCAGTGCTTGCTTGCTTAGTATTTATGGACTTCATTTCCCCAAGAGGTTCATTCCTTTATACAGTGTGCTCCCCCAAAGACCCCCAAACACTCTGAATTGTAGAAATACTGTATGTGTGTTTTGAATGCTACCCCTCCCTCATAGATGGTCTGGAAATTCCAAAGCTCAGGGTTCAGTATTTACCGACCTTGAGTTGATAAAAGATCAAATGCTCACAGCGCTTTGGTCTTTCAAGACATGGTCAGACTGAACAGTTTGTACTTTTACTTTCTAACAAACAAGAGGCAAATTTACAACCCCACACTAGCCGAACAGCTGTGTGTGGTGACATCTGGGTGTGAAGATTATCTAGGAAAGGATAAAGTGGTGAAGGGTTCAAAGAAAGAATTTAATGCATTCACTTGAAAACTGATGTTTGCATCATAAAAACTTTGTGTATTAGCATGTGACACAGGAAACAGGATGTGAGTCTTATGCTCAGAGTCGGGCAGAGTGGGACATGATAAGTGGGTGTTTTTGAAGCGAGATTGAACTTGATGTTTCTGTGAGATGTTGAGAAACAGTTCAACTTGACAGTCTGTTGTATATGTGCATAGAATATATATATATGATAAAGCGTGACACTCTTTTAGAATATTTACGTTTTAAACCCAAAATGATCTAATACTTGGAATTGAAACCTTTTTAAAGGTTTCCTTGTTGTGTTGTTTTTTGGGCATGATATTTTGGAACTGAGTTGTGAAATCCTTGATGCTTTTTCCTTGTTTGAAATGTGTGCTCTTTGAGACAGTTTTCTGCTTGATCCCCTTCAATTTGTGTTCAGACTTGATGTGTTACTTCCAACCAGTAAAGAAGAGCCAGATGCAAATGGAAAATGTGTGGTTGCCTTTTTGAAATAAGAGTGCATCGGCACTTAACATCTGGACCGGTTGCTTAAGAGATTAGACGCCACCATTTGCTTGTTGGCTAATGTGTTCAATTGTGGTAATGCATATGCACTATATTCAAAATAACTATGAATAATCATAAATTTAATGCAGCTTTCATCAAACTATACAGACTACATGCTGCTTAGAAGTGACGCAACCATTCATGTGATGCCTTTTTGTTTATGCGACTTGTATGTGCACGTATGACATGTTTGCTCAAGTCCCTTACTATCTCTAGATATTAGAACCATTAGTTAAAAGGAGGTGTATTAAAATTATGTGAATTATCTATTCCCATTTAATTTGTTTCAAAATAGTTTTGGAGTTAGCTAAAACCACAATAATAAGCTTTAATGTTTATGTACTGAAATATTAGAGTTTAAAATGTTTCTTTTTTCCCCATAAAATGAATACCTTATACCAGAAACAACCTTTAAAGGGACTTCTGATGTTCTTTATTGAGTTTATGAGATGGTTCTTTACTGTATCTGTCTATTAAAATCTCATTATTTTAGACCTATATAGGTTTTTTTTTATACCATTGTTTAAAGCAGCCATATTTAAAGGAGCCTTTTTTCAAATCATTTGGAATAAATGTTGGACCCCTCTAGACAAGCACTGTGCCCTTTATGAATTATTTGTTGAAAAAAAGCCTCCTTTTTGTCAGGTGGATAAGCTTTTTTCCCTCCTCCTTCCCCCAATCATGCTTTTACCAAACCCATCCAGTGATAGATTCTGCAAAAAAAGGTACCCTGGAATCTTTCAAGGGCTTAAATTGCTATAAATGTAAGTTTATTCAATTGAATCAAATGTTGCCACGTATTAATATATAGTCATACCGCTGTGTTAACAGATGGAAAGCCCCTTGTTTAAGTCATGTACAAGCATTCCGTTTGATCTTACAATTCTTACAATCCCTCTATCTGATGTAGAACAATTGTGAGGGTGTTCTTTAAAAACAAATTCTCACCTGTTCTGGAGCTGAGGCCGGATCATGAACAATCAGTAAAAATCCAACTTTCTAAATTTGCTCTTGAACATTCCATCAGTAGTCTGGAGTAAATCTATAAAAGAAAACAGGAAAAATCAATGTAACAATACGATACTTATTTATTTTTATTCGTTAATTTTCTACTCAAACCCCTGCATTTTGCATACATTTGTCAGGGCATTATTTGCTTTCTCACTCCATTTTCTGAGGATTGTGGCCTTATTTGCCCCCTTCTTCTCTTCCATGCAGAGGCTAGCATCAATCCTGTTAGCCCTAATAAGATTAGGCAAATGCAATGGCTAGCCCTCTTTACGAGTAGTTTTGTATCCCAACATATGCATCCAGACTGCTCATAGAGGACTGCCATTAGGTCAGAGGTCTATGACCTTTTCGGTGGTTAAGCTTCTTTTCGAATGTTCTCTTCAAAAGGTTTTTCTTGCGAATTCAGAAACTGAGGTATCGCACAAAAATTATTAAAACTATTGGGTCCAAATTTCATCCTTTTTGCTCTTGATATTTATTTGAAGACTCCGGTCGAGGAACCAAAAATCCTTTAAAATATGGCCTTGGACTTGAGTTGAACCTGTTCTTGTCTGCTCTCAAATGCTGTAGTAATGTGTTTAGCATTTAAGAAGCACTTACACTTGAGTAACCTCTCATTGGCTTATTTAACAGGTTCAGCAGGCTAGTGGGATTCTAGGTTGTTCACATCTTCTTCTATTCTTCACTGAACTCAGACCTGATTTTGGTGCGCCTAAGCCATTACTGTCTGTCATTAACCCATACGATCCCTCTCTCTGTACCCCATGCATCTCAGGGCCTCATGAGGCCCTCAGCTGACCGGTATAATCCTGCAGGCATTAGTGCACTGCTAGGAATTCAAAAAGGTGGCAGGAGGTGTGAGTCTGGTATGGTTCCTTGGGGACAGGAACTGCGGGGTCATTGAGGGTAGACTTGGGTTCATTGTCCTTCAGGCATAGGTGGTATTAGAAACATAATTATTTTTCTTTTCGCTTTCAACCAGCATTACAAATCAAAACAATAACCCTAGGCCAGATCCGTAAATACGTCTAGTTACCTTTTTTTTTTTCAAGGGACACCCAATTTCACTGCCTTGAAAATTCAATGTGAAAGTCAGCTAAACGAGAATTTATCTACTGGGTGCTTGAGACTTGTTTGTAAAACACAGTTGATCCAATAGACTTCCCATGTTAAAATGTTATATATTTTAGGAAAAGATATTTTAGTGTATTATTCATTGACTCCATAAACATTTGATCCACTGCAGAGTTCAGGGCTAGGGTTAAGACCTTGTCCACACGTTTGCGGTTATTTTCAAAACACTCCGCACCAAAGGTACGTGGGACGAGAAACTGTTTTTTTGGGTGTGTTTTGAAAGTGGAGTTTGTTGCTGTGGTCACGATCTGTCACTTATTTGTTAGCAAAAAGCAAATGTAATGGGAGCCGAAGCGTTTTCTCTCATGGCTTACAGTACATTCAGAATTACATGGGTATATTTCCTATTTGATCACCGAACATCTGTGTTTTGCAAATTTCAATGTTGAGTACTGCCATTTTATACTGACACCTGTTTGTTTGGTTGGGTCTTTACAGCATTTCAGGGTTTTTGAGTGTCTGTGGATGCAGTTTTTTTTTATTGGCACCTGTTGATGCATTTGTTTTGTACACTTTTACAAAAAAGTTTTTCATTTTCCATTTGTTGTTTCAACTAGCTGTTTGTCTATTGCTCTGTAGCCCCTCTTAGTCTTATGCAGGTCTTCAGTTTTGTCTCTCGTGTTGTCTTTGAGGTTGGAGAGCTTTACACAAAGCTCAGTTCTCTACGAACCGCAGCTTTTAACCACGGTTTTCGATTCGGTTTTGATGGCTTAGCAAATTCAATTTTATTTAGTCATTCTTTGTATGGATTGCCTGAACATATAAACAATGGGCACTCAAGGAATTCACTAAATTTGGCTAAACAAAACATTGACACATCTACAAACTTAAAATTAAAACAATAAAAATACTATTGCAAGGGGGGCATGAGCTTCTTCAGCAGCGAGTGGATTACCACATGAGCAGAATGATTTAAGACAGGCAAAAGTTAAAGCTGGGGTCCTGAAACCAGGAACAGCTGTCTTTGAAACACCAGAAGAACCACCCGCTAACTTTAGCGCTCGCTGATTGGATATTTATACAAAGGAGCAGTTCGTTGATTGGATATTTTGCTCGCAGACCTTTGTTTCTTTCCCTGACATACCGAACCGTGCAGGTTGAATGTTTAGGTATAAAACCGAGTATTGTGGCATCCTAAGTAGACAGGTGTCCAATGTGCTGCTAATGAGTTCAAACAGGTGCAATTAATCCATGTAGTTAATGGAGGTTATAATGGCATATTGAGGGTGAAGTATATTTTCACTGCATCTGTCCAGCTAATTGGAACATTGCAGGGTATGGGTTTTTGAGTTTGGTTCGTGACAGCTCTGCTCTTTTGCCCCTTTCTAACTGTTTATGAATTACTTTTATCCTTAATATTGCACCTCAGGAATCCACAGATGGGTACTACATCATTATTTTATTAAAATACTGTGATCTATTTTGTTTTCTGCTCTCCTGTTCCCGGTCTTTATTATGAATTTGTGATTAAAAGTGATTAAGATATAGGGTTTTTTGTTTACCGAAGCAGCTTGTGGAGTTACCGTGACAACAGCTTGCCTGATGGCTCAGAGAGGCAACGTGAGTGTTAAATAATAGTCTCTTGGCTTTTGTCAATGATAGGGGAAACCTGAGTGCAACGTGCAACAGGTGCAACACTGAAAAGTGTCCTTTTACCACTTTGCGTACCTTGACACACCCCTCACTCTCTGAAATGCTGCTGCTTGAAAACTTTTACCGGTCTTTGATATGCAGACCATTTTTTTGTGAGTTGAGTTTTCTACTGACTAGTGGAAGCTGAGGCATTTGGTTTGCAGCTGCTCAACAGGGGATTGACAGTCTTGCAGATGTGTAACAGGTGACTTGTAAGAAGGACTTTTGTTCTGCTTCTAGTCAGTCAAATAGCAGCAGGTGTGACTGCTCAGTATATCCCTATAGCCATGTCCTCTGAGACTTTGGCCTCCCAGTTGGTGAGCGAGGAGTCTTTTATGGCTCAAAATGCAGCAGCCGCTTGGCTGTCTGCTGTGAGTGTGCTTGGAGAGGAGCAGACATTTGAGATCTCTATAGTTAGAAAGTCTTCTTCCCGTGTCTTTTCCACCATTCGGGTTTAGCAAGATTACCTGACTTAGATTTCACTGAGATTTGAGGTTGTACACTGGGGAAAGCCCTCCGTTTAACATCTGTTGAGCCCCAGATGGCCATTCTTCCCCTTTCGTTTAGAGAAAGAAATGTTTATAAAGCTACATGAAAAGGTTTTAAAGAGAGAGCCGTCCACTCCCCATATGGTTCAGGTAGGCCAGGTGTCTCTCTTGAAGCCCGCCTGCTGCTGCAGCTCTTTTTTGCCAACACAATAGTGAGAATAAAAAGCAGAGAGATGTTTTTGACTAGAAGCGATGGCAAGCAAGACGCAACAGGATTCCAGTGGGCGTAAAGAGATCAGCTGAGTCTGATGCGAGGTCTCTTGTGTGCTTGATGCTAACCCAAACATATACTGACAGATTTATATGTGTTTCGTCAGATATTTAATGAATATATTTGTATTAGCAACTTGCTTTGCTTGAATAAAATGCTATTTTGATTCAAAGATAAATGTCATTCATCTTAACCATTTATGTGTACACTTTTTCAGCATTATATCATGTTTTCTTGTTCATAGTGGTGTCATGGAGCTTTGTTTTATTTATACACAAACATTGGGAGATAAGGCATTAGGAGACATTACACCGGAGAACGTTTCAGTTGTGAGTTTGTTTGACAATTGCAATCTTTGACAGTTTTTGGTTAGATACGGTTGACCATGGCTGAAAAATGTGTGTATTGTGTATACAGTATTCATTGTTTTTGAATGATTACTTGAGATGGGAAATTACTCTTTGAGATGGTGCGAGAGTGGTGAAGTGCATGCCTCAGGCAAACAGGTTTTTGGCCTTAAAGATGAAATCAGCAATGTTCTGTTAATTGTTGACTCATCAAATTTCTCGTATCTCTGTTTATTTGTCTGAGACTTTCTTATTGGCTTTGTGGAGGGGCTAATGAATATATCTATATATATTTAAAAGAACTAAATTATCTGTACTTTTTTTGCACATGTGTACAGTGGCTTCAATTACCAAAGACCTCTTTTTTATGAGGTCAGGTGTCATTTTTTTTATTTTCCAGGTGTCATTTTTGACGGCCCAACTAGAGTTTGTTTAGATGGAGGCTCTAAAAAATATCAAGGTTTTGATCACAACAAGACAATTTAGCAGCTCTTGGTGTAATTAAGGCTATTAAAAAGGCACAACCACTGATCAAATGACATTTGCTTGGGGTGTTTTTTGCTGAATAAACTATTTTTAAAAGATATTGAATAGGTTTCTAAACTGAAGAAATACGTGTCACCCTATTTTATTTTTTTTTCTTATTTTAACCGTAAAAATGGGCTTGTAGATGCTGTTAACTGAGAAACTCGGTTACCGGTTAAGTCTTTTTTTTTTTTTTTTTTTACCGGCCTCCATGACAAACAAGCTTTTTTATTATCCGGGTCAAGGCACCAGCTCCATCTTATTGGGTCCACTAGACTTGCTTTAAAGGTTCAATAATATTATCTGGTATTAGAATTGAGTTGGTACCAGAAAGTTAGTCATAATTGTCACGATGCATATTGTGGAGCTGAAGTGTATTTGCTTGTTGTAGTTTTTGTTATTCTAGTTACTTCTGAAATTCTTCACCTTCTCTTCTTGTTATATATAATATTTACTAGAGTAATTATCCATTACTCACATTTAAACAAGAAAGACCATCACTTTGTTCACTAGTTTGTTTAAAGTAGTGTTTTGTATAAAATATTTTGGTGCAAATTGTATCGTGGACATTATTTTGAGATATGTATCGTATCGTTACACCCCTTGTCGATAACTAGCTTCAGTAACAAGTATGCTTCTGTTCACCTGAGGTTTAGTTTACTCCCAAAGCTCTCAGGTTGATTGATCACACAAGCTTTTGGAAACAACCTTAACAATAATGTTCATAACCTATTTTCCACTACTTGAATGAAACCTGATTTCATTAACATCCCAATGAGGAAACTTTTGTATTCTCAGTTAGTTAAAATCAAAATGGGGCTATACATTGTCAGCTACACAAATGACTTCCTGACATCCTACGCCTTTTTTGTGCATGTCTGGTTTAGTGTGCATTGATCAGTAGCATTGAGGGATGCAGAGTGATGTCTGCTGACGGTGTCAGAATGCTGTGGGAGATTATTGAGCTGCAGTGATTCAGCAGGTTCACACTGCACCAGCCTTCCCCTCCCTTGATTCACTCTGTACTGATTCACTGCACCACGTCAAAGCTGAACATATTTGCTCTCTCCTTTTTGATGAATGAGATACCTTCAATTGTAAAAGTGAAGCATTTTATAGAATTTCCACCTCATGTTACGATGTTGCACACAGTTGAGGGTTTTTCCGATGCTTTCTGTCCTTTGGGCAGCTATTTTTTTTGGTACCTGCTGTGATCTTCCATAATCAAAGTGAATTGATCTGAAGTGGCACAATTATCTCTACTACTATCTGACTATTCTGAAACGTACGGATCACAGATCCGTATAATCAGTTCCTGTATCATTGAATGCTCCACGTCACACATGGCAGCAGTGCATTTATCACGGTATTGTTTAGCACAAAATCTAATCAAGCAAGCAAGCCGTTCTGAACCGAACCGTTTTGTACCATCTAGTGCCAAATGCAACGTCTATCAATTTGACGATCCATCCCTTCAAGTGTCATTGTCTTTTTTGTCAGGTTTTAAATCACAGTGGTTGTTTTTCCAAGTTTGCTAGGGCTGAAATTTAAAGAAAATGATTTAACCTTTAGCCCAAGCTGTGAACATTAATTCAATCTGAAACCATCACAAGAACACTGTGTTCATTCCGTTACTCTACACCTTGATTTTTCTGCAAGTTTGACCACAATCCTGTTTAATCATTCTCTTGTTTTACCAAATTTTTCAGGACCTACCAGCAATGTGCCCCCTGTTTATGAACTGGATGTAACAGATGTGGCCAAATGGGAGACTACTGTGCTTAATCCTGCTCTAGAGATCCTGGACTGCCTCCAAAAGGTTTTCTTTTTCTTTTTGTGTTAATTAAGTGTTAAAGCTTTGACAATATCCAAATACTTGACTCTGGCCGAATACTGGTTTGGCCAAAAACAAACCTACACTTTTTACATATTTCAGAACTGTTTAAACTTTTATAAAGTAAAATAACAGAATAAATGTGAGTTAGAAAGGATCACCATGTCTACAAAATATTATATTATAATTGATAAATACCTTTTCATAATTTCAGTTTTACTGTTATTTTGTCCGATGTTTGCTCTTTTCACTCAGTAGCTCTCATACTGACTACTCTTTAATTAAACTGGACTTTATCCATTTATCTTTTGAGTAATTTTAAAATAATGTTCTACATTTTCTATGTACGATCAATTTACTTGGGCTTCTTTCAAGCTGAGGATTTCATTCATAAAAATTTGTTACATTTTTCATGTTTATTTTGGTACTATGGTCCAAAACTTGAAAATTTCACTTGAAATTTTTCAACACAACAAAAGGGATCAAAATATATGAGTGACAATAACTTGCGCATTAAATCTTGTGCAGTGGAATTGTAAAATTTACCATTCAATGCGTTCACCACAATTTGGTGTTTTCAGGGAAACGAACCATCTGTGTACCCAATCAGAACTGATGGGGTGGAGTCTCGTAATATACGGAGTCATCACATGTGTGATGTGTGTGACAAGTTGATCATTGGCGATTTTGAATGGACAGGTAAGTCTAAGACCATTGATTTCCAACATTTACAAAAGAAATTAGATGGTAATGTGACGTTTTTAATTTTCAGCACATCAAAAGTCTAAAAAACATCTTCACCAGGTTCGTAAGCGAAAGGCAGAGCAGGCCTTGGAAGAGGAGACAAATGCTACCAAACATCAACATGTCAGTGAGATGCAGGTATCTGTACTATAGTACCCCTTTCAGGCTCTATTCAGGGGTATTAGGGACCATGTTCACTGACGGACAAGAGGGAGAGAGTGTTCTGAATCCCGATCAGATCCATATTTTTTTATTGGTTGCTTCACAACCAGCAAATTTTACCTGTGGACAAGCTGGATGTTTGAGCCCAACTTTACATTTTTATATATATTTTTCTCCCACCGCACTTTCAGAGTTCCACGTTCACCAGATTTTAAAGCCAACTGCAGGGAACTGGACTAATCTTTTTGGCTGTTCTGGCTGAACTAGAAATACAACAATGCTGATGTTGGATTACTGAATCAGTTTTCACACTTATCCACAATCAAAGTTATTTCTTTATTATAAAAACTGACCGGATGCTTTGTTTTGAAAAAACTTAGCCAATCAGCACTTGATTGGTATTTTTTTTACACAGGATTCTTAGTGCCTTTGCTTGCTTCATGATAATATTAATAAACACAAACTTTATAATTAAATCTCACCATTTTCTTTGTGGTGTGTAAATGTGTGGCTGTTTGGCAGCATAATAAACATTCTTGACTGGTGTCATGAAGAATGATCTATAAGGCTAGTCACATCTCTAGATCCAACCACAAAAGTTTTTGGTTTGTTATTACTTGACTTTTTCAAAATGGAAACTAGTCATAAATTATGCAAATCTAATTAAAGTGCTTTTAGTATTGAAATGACTGTTCTGAACATGTCTGTGTTTGCTATTTGATCAAGTGAACCAGGAAAGCATTTAGCATGAAGTCATCAGGGTTGCTTGGGCAACAAGCCACCAATACCTGCTTAGACCGGCACATAGCTTCGTAATCCTTGGCTGTGAGCCACATGCTACCTCAGATTTGATCCTTGCTCATGTCCGTATATACAGTACGCTCAATTGAGTAACTTCACCAGGCTCACAACCCTCATTAGCCTCGCTGTCTGGGCTAAATATACATCACCCTTACAATAGCTGGAAGGGAAAGTATTTACATAGAGCAACTGTCCCACATTTGCTCCGATTTGGGTCACTGATTTGTACTAAGCGGGTGCTGGTGATTTCGCTATGAGGGAGGTGACGGGCAACCTCTTATCCTTGTACGTGTGGGTTTTATTTTAGCTCTGTGGGAGTCCAAAGCTTGGCGGGAAAGTCTTAGTAAGTCAGCTGAGCTTCCTCTTGATGGATAAGGGTTTATTTAGACCAGTGAGTTTTCAAGGATGAAAGTGAAGAGGAAAAGGACCAAGACAAACAACAGTCAGCTGTTTATCCTTGGATGTCATCTGATTGTGTTTTATAAGAACTGTTTCCTCCATTCACTTAGATTTTGGATGTTTTGTAATGAATTCTTATTTAAATATGAAACATATATGAGTATTGTATTTTGTACATAAAAATATGCTTCTAAAATCTTCCAAAGATAAACTGAACCAACAATTATGGGACTTAACATGTTACTGATTTAGCATTGACAGAATTGTGACATTATAGTGTAAAGATTCTAGGAAGTTTGCTCCGTTTATAATTATTGGGAATTGATTGGGTGTCGGTAGATGATATAACAATTCATACTCTAATGCAAGTTGAGTCTAATTCCTTTAATTCTGGTCAAGGGGTCAAGTGGTCCCTACATTCAAGTTTCTAGTAGCCTAAAGTGCAGCCTGTTGCTACTGTTGACCTCAGCGTGAAATACAGTGCACGTTAAGGCTGGGCGGTCAGACCTAAAAAAAAACTAGATTTAAAATTTCATTCTATTCTGAATTCCACGAAAGCTCAGAGGGTGAGCTCAGAGTGCATCAAAGATAATCAGTTAAGCACATTAATTTACACTACAGAGTCAAGTTAATCGATAAAATTAGTTTATTGCCTAGGCCTAATACACGCATAAAGCTAAAAGATTTTATTGTGCGTCAAAATTGACAGTAGGTGTTTGGTGCACCTTTGGCAGTTGTCTCACCAATTGACTCTTGATTGCTTCTGTCAATTTTAAAGTCTTACAAATGTTTTGAAACAACATAAAAAAAGAAAAATTAATGTCAACGACCACCACTTACAAGACAAATGCAAATGAGGGATTTCACCAAACTAGTTGAAAAGGAATTTAATAATAAGGGACACAATTAGATGAAACACGTTTTCTACAGAAACTGAACTGGAACCATATGAGGTGAAATATTGATTCATTTGGAAGTTGTATTAACTGCACAGCAGTGCATTTACAGAAGCCCAAATGAATTTATGTTGCTTAAGGCCACTACTTCGCCTACACAGAGTAGTGCAGACTGTTTTGTCTGCTGGGTGCCTGCGTTTTGGGTTGCATTGTGCTGCTGGGTGTAAAGAAGAACATAACAATCTTCATTTGCTCACTGTGGAACTTGCTCATGGCAAGAGAGAGGGGACCAGTGCTATCTTAGGTTCATTAAAAGGGCCTGATTCCAAAACAAGGTCATTTTTTGGGGTGTGGTTACAGAATACCTGAAAGAATCATATTAACTTGTAATGAATATGCTCGATTGAATAAATATCATGAATGCACTATTTGTAAACTGTTTTCCTTCACTTGGGCGAACACAGAGCTTTTTGTCATGCAAAGAAAATTAGTTTACCTCAAACTGGGATTATTAGCGACTTTATTGCACTGTTGGCATACTACGCTTCTTTCTCCCCCTCTTCAAACTGCTGATTCATTGCTTGAATAATAGAAAGTCAGCTGATGTAATGCTGGAACAAGGAATGTTAAACCATGCAGAGAACTGGAAAATTTAGGTCAAGATTGTTTAACGGTTTTATGTAATTATGCTTAGAGCTATATTGTCCATTTTAACCATTCTGGTTTTCACAAACAATGGCTCTTATTATCAATAATTTTAACAAGGTTGTAGATGTTACTTAAGTAGACAATTATATAAGATTTCTACAATGAATAAGAGGAGCTACTGCTCAAAGTTTGGTTTTCTTTATTTTCATTGTAGATTGTCTGTAAAATCATCAAAACTATGAAAGAACACATGGAAGTATAATCCATGCCCTCTGAATTTAGGTCATGTGACTGTTAAGATCAGGTTATCTGGTGCAGAACTCACTCTCCTTGGCCGAATAGCCTTTACACGGCCCATAGGTGTTTGTGTGGTCCAGTTCGCCTTGAATTTTGAATAAATCCCCACCAGATAATCACACATCCACCATGCGTTACAGTGTCGATCATGCCTCTAGAGGCCATCGGTTTACCCGATTCAAAGTGGGCAGAACCAAAGTAGATATTTGATCACGAAGGTTCATAAAGCATTATCTAAGCATTATACACTTGCACCTGGCGATGAAAGTTCACAGATATGTAAAATTGAACTGTAACAAGAAGCCTGCTTATTATTTCGAATGGATGGGTTCAGATGCTTAAATTGTGAGTAGTACTAGTTTGCACTTTACCCAAGAAGCTTCTCAGAATCTGCCATGGAGTGAATAAGGGTCATGGTTAGACACAGTCCATTCCCTCCTTGGGCCCTCCTCAAGTCCGCTAACCTCTGAAACATGGCTGTCATGCCTGATTCGGTTTCCCTTCATCGACTTATTGCAGTATCTCTCCTTCGCTTTCTCTGATACTCCCAATCTCCTCTTATCTTCCCCCCAAAATCCTTTAACATCAGCTTAAATTCAGATATTCTCTCACTCTCCGCTTTCCTTGTTTTCATTTTACTTTCACTATCTCTCTCTTCCTCTCAGACCTTGTGTTTTTCAGCACTTGATAGCTTAGGGAAATGATTCATGTTATTCCGGAGTGCAGTGGAACAGTCTGTACACACAGTCCTTACCTGAGGTCGGGTTTGTGATGGAATTGTTTATAGCTGTGTGACAGAATTCAAATCAAGTGGAGTAGTAGTATTGGTATGAGTCTGTTGAAACCACTATGCATTGAATGAATGCAAAATTATTTCTTTTTTTTCTCTTCTCTCTTGAAGCGTGGTAGCTTCTTCATGTACCAGCACAACTATAGTAATGAACAAACAAATAAAAAAAAATTAGTTCAATGACTGAAAGATCCTAGTAAACATGAAAAAGATCCAAGTTCTGTACTTTCTCAGAAGCACGTGCTAGCAGTTGGCTTTCCAAAAAAAAAAAAGAAAACAAAAATCATACTCTGATAATCAACGTATCTATTAGACATATGGATATCAATTGGATGACGAGATTGGCTGGCGATTAGAAGTAAGTTCGTCAGATTCTTAAAAAAGGGGGAAACAATGGGCAATTTAAATGGGAATCTATCAAGGATGTAAATTAAACAGTAACCATGCAACAAAATGCTGTTACAAGATGCTTTACATGAGAGCACATGGAAACAGAGCAAAGCCATGTGCTCAACAGAAAGAGACCTGAATACAAAGCGGCTGTAACTCAAAGTGTGAGTTACAACAATGATCACACAAAACAAGAAAACGTTTATAAACGTCACCAGCCATGTGCGAGAGTTGAATGCTGGGGAAAACATACTCTGAAAACAAGATGGGACAGTAGGGCTTTCAAAATACACAAAATGAAACCAGTGTAGTCCACTAGAGACAAGTCACAAAGCATTTTTACATTTTAAATAGAAGAATTAATAAATATTAAGACTGAGTTGTGATTCTTTGCTTTTGCAAGTGAGACGAAGGGGTGTCCCAAATAATTTTTGGAATAATGGGACAGGCCGCATAGCACTGTTTTTCAATGGAAATCCCAAACCACACTCGAAAGTAAAGGGTAAGATGGTGGCAAGCCTGATGGAGATCCACAAATGTAAGTAGTTTTGTTGTTTACAAGTTTTAAAATTACAAATTAGATTTCCCCCTAGGAATGCATGTCAAGACATTAAAAGTTTTGTTCCCAGATGTCATCTAAACATACATCAACTAATTTTGAATTTACAAGAAAAATACCCGCTCTGATGGGAAATAAAAGCATACTAAAGCACCAGAGATGAGAATACAAATAGAGCTTACCTTTTTTAACGGGAACTCTACGGTCAGTCTATAGTACTTGCACCTATCATCATGACTGAAAGCATTAGAGCACCAATATAGGTTGCCCAAAATAGGTTTCCTCTGCAGAGTGATGGGGTGCTTCTTTTGAGATAAGATGAGGGGCTCTGTCTCTCGGGGGAAACTCTGACTACAGCAATTAAACCTAGGATTTTTTTTTGATTCAGCACCGGTTTCTTAAAAATGTTGTATTATAAAATGTTTAATGGCTTGACTTCAATTTCAATCAACTTGTTCTTATATTTTGTTTCTCAAGGCTTGGTGTGTTCGAAAGTTTCATGCAGCCTCCAGAACAAGCGCTGTGTTACATTTTTCAGAGCATGGACGTAAACTGAACCTCAACCCAAATCTACCTTGTTATGGTTAAATAAAAAAATGTACAAAGAATTATACATTTTATGGCAGTTATCCATGGAGTGAGTAGTTGGGAGTCCACTTGAGTGTGACACAACTGTGGTGTAGTCTATTATGTGCCCCCCCCCCCAATCATCGAGTGAGTTTGGATTAAGTATGTGTAGTCAGAAGCAGTATGATCACTCTTAAACTAGTCTTGCAAGTCTACGGGATAATCCTAATCCCCTTAGACAAAACACCAGGCCATCTGGAGCAGTCCTGACTAATGCTGCTAATATAAACCCCATTGCCACACAGACACCGAGGGTAAACTGTCACAGCAATCATTTACAAATGAAAACATTTTGGGGGTGGGTCGCAGTTTACCAACTGCTTCATTTGACTTTTAAATTAACAATACAATTACAAATATAGGTGAACCACATCAAGTAGTGGATCATTCTTGCTTGTGTATTGGTGTGTGAATAATGTTTACCTTCTTTTTACCAGTTGTAGTAAAGATATGGAACAGTTTTGACGTAAACATAGCCGTTGGGATCTCTGTGTTTTCACCATAAACTCAATTGAGAGCTTGTTATGCTGTACTGTGTTGATAGTCAAAATATCCCTGACTTTAACGCTTGTTTGTAACGCCACGAGGGTGCTGTCAACTGACAAACATGTTATTTCCTGGCAGAAGGCAGGGTCTTATCTTCATGAAGGAACCAGTAGATATCGTTCTGGTTTAGATCAAACCCAAACACATGAGACTAATGCCACACTTTAGCCAAGGTTGAATCCAGTTATCTTTTCACATGCTTTCTTCCAAGGTTGTCATTTGTGGCATTTCTTCACATAGTTCTCAACTGGATTCCACAAAGTCTTCCGACCGCTTAGTCTGATTTGCTACTTTCTTCTGAGAGTTTTGAGGGCCAATAGGAATTCGTAAACTGCTCCATTTGAGAAGTAATTTCAACCATTGTTCAAGTTCTGTTTGTTCATGTTTGCTGTTCATATGATGGTCCTGCCCAGTTTAATTGTTTGTATTGGCTGCCAGCCTGTCTGCAACTGTGTGCCCTCGTTTGACCTCGATCCATAGGTTTCCTGAGCATTAATTCATTTATGTCTGAAAATGTTTTTAGCTGTTCCAAATGTCTAGCAAATTCTATTTTCTGATCATAATACATAAAGACTCCAGGGGCTGTTATCTGGACTGAAATGCTGATTGTGAATTCCACACACCTCTCGACTGAGAGACTCACAATTGAGAAGGTAGTTGCTCATTCCTGTGGTGAGGGAAAGGTCTTGCGTAGTCTCAATAACGGTGAACAAGACATGTGGTATTTTCAAAACGAGGCCATCAGTTTAGAGTAATAGCCTGTACCTGAAATAATCTTTCCCATCAAATTCAGTAGGAGCGCCGTGTTCCCTTCCAAACACCTAGTGATTTGTCTTTGTCTCCCCTTTGTCTCTTTGTCTGGCCTGGGTTTTCCCTCTGTCAGCATTTCCTTAGCATAAACTGTTCTTTCAGACTCAGCGTCTGGTTCACTGGGCCTGGTGAAAAAGCTCTAGGCATATTCCTGGTCGTTGAGGTTACCTCAGATTTGCATGAACTTTACGAGCGCCCTAACCTTACAGTTAAATGGCTTCACAGGAATGAACTCATCCTTCAAACGTTCAAGATTATCTCCTGAGATTGTGGGGGATGACGAAGAACGTTAGATGTTTCATTTCTCATCGCCCGGAGGACTGTTTGACTGTCAGTTGAAGCCAAGTTGCAGATGTGCAAAAAGGAAAATACTTTTGTAACTTGTCCATATTTGATTCAATCTCATTTTGTCCTGCAAAAGAAGCATCACATGCTTGCAATTAATTGGTTGTGTGCATTCAATTGGATGACTTCTGGAAACAACTTACAGTAAATACAAATGACACAAAGTTGTATTTAAGTACCAAGTTAGGAGATACTAACTCATGGTAGTTCTTTGTGTGCTTGAAAATTGAGTTTGGAATGTGCTTTAAAATTTGCAAATTGACCAAATTTTCCAATTTTACAAATAGTTTGTTTAAACTAATTGAAATTAGTTAAATATTCTGAGGTGAAAACTGCTCAACGTGGCCATAAGTTGGTCGTCTACTGGCTTTGTCCGAAAAACAAAGCCTACAGTTTTTTTTAGAATAGGTAATTCTGCCCACATATTTAGTCTTACAAATGTGCCTTTTCTTTAATAATGTTTTTTTAAAAGAAGCTTGTTTATGTAACATGCCATCTGCATCTGTTACACCTGTCCCATTTGGCTACCTCTTAATAATACAAAGAAAGTTTTATGAAACTCTCCAGTAAAGTGATATGCATTACCTCCACCAGCTTTTTTTGACTCATGACCGTCACCATGGCTTAGAAGAATAATTTAGACTCTGGCTTCAGTTTGAAATCAGTCATTCTGGCTTTACTAAACACATTTGTAGCCTTCTATACCACAATTCCATTTTGATCCAGCAATAAAGTTGCAGCAATAGAGATGCAGAATTCATGGTACCTTGAGGTCCTTTGTGTGCTTGAGTTTTCACATTTTGGAAAGTGCTTAAAACTTTTTGAGTTTTACCAAATTTTCCAAATATTTGGATTCAACCAATGAAAATTAGTGGAACTTTTTTGAGTTGAAAATACTTTACATGGCCATAAGTTGGTCATCTAGACACTTGCATTGTTTGAATAAAGGACCTTTCTTCATTTTTTTTGGTTTGTTTTTTGAATAGGCTTAAAATTTATCAGGGAAATTTTCACCAGTTTCATCTGAACTGGTTCTCAGAAATCAGCCTTTTCTTTAATACAGCATAGTTTTTTGAATTAAGCTTATCTATGTAATATGCCATCTGCATCTGCTACGTCCATCCCATTTGGCTACTTCCTAATAATCCAAGGAAAGTTTTTTTAAACGCACCAGTAAATTGATCTTCGTTACCTCCATCAGCTCGTGACTTTAAAAATAGCTTCCGTTTAAAATCAGTCAATCTCTGGTTTTGCTAAACACAATTTTAGCTTTCCTATACCACAAATCTGTTGTGATCAAAATGTTTCTTTTCTGCAAAAACGTGTCTCATTTTATTGGAACTGTAAATTCAGTTGGTTGCAATGTTTCTGAAAATGTATTCGTAAAAAACTGCAGAAAAATGCTGGAAAATTGCCATAACGCAATTTATTTGAACACAACAATAATAATGTAATTATTTGTGAATTTATTTATTCATAATAATGTTGTGATTTTTCTTGCAATATTTGAAAATGTCTTATTTGCATTTCCTACAGCTGTGACGAATGGATCTGGAACAGCTTTGTCCTTGGCAGGATGACAATAACAAGAAGTTGGTTTATATAACTCCACTCTTGTTAAAATCGCATTGTTTTGAGTAGCACAAGCACTCTCCCACTAATTCCTTTTGTAGTTTTTCCACTGTTTGTGTCCTTTGGTCCGCACGTTTTGTTAGGGAAGCCTGCTGGAGTAATACAGGATATCTTTGGGCTTGTGTTTGTTGTCAAGAGGCCTCTCAGGCTTACAAGAAGCAGCCACCTGTTAGAGCCTCTGCTGACTCACCCTGGTTTTGTTTGACAGGATACGAAGCACATATGCTCTATGCCCAGCTTACTGCCAGCTGGCTGGTTGTTGGGGATTCTCGACACCAGGATAATAGAAAAGCACCAGGGTATATGCTTTTAAAGAGATGAGGTGATCTAGACATTTTGACCAATAGCAAAAAGAAATTAATTCATGAATAAAACAATGAATTAAAAGTTATTGTTGTGGAATAGCCTTCACTGTGATAATGAGGTCCTTTCCTTGGGGAAAACAACTTGGAATTTGTTATTGTGATATTATCTAATTCAATCCCACCAGCCATATATAGAACATAATGACCAGCAGCAAGAGCTTGTTCAACCAGAGGAATCCTTTTTTATCTTGTTAAGTGCTACAAGCAACATGATGGGACTTTTCCATTGGAGATTTGCCGGATTTTAAAAACAAAAGCACCCAGTGTTGTTTAGACCTATTCAAGGGGTCCCATGTGTTCTGTTAAATCAGTTTGAAATGAAGTAACATACACATCGAGTGATTGATCACTTAAGCGATACATTTACATTTGTGCATTTAGCAGACGCTTTTATCCATAGCGACTTACATTTGAAAGAATAAACACACTTGTCAGTTCTTGCTTTCCCTGGCATTTGAACCCTCGACCTTTACGTTTTTAGCGCAATGCTCAACCAACTGAATCACAGGAAAGCCTTAAATATAAATTCAGCCAATCAAACAGGGTTTTCACTTATTTTAAAGCAGGCCATCCTAACTTTCCTAAAGAAAATGAATGCCACATGAACTAAATGGTTTCCATTAGTAGTTTTTTTTAATGCAGAGAAGTTCATACTGCATGATTTTCAGCATCACAGATGTTTTCCAGATGTATTAACACAGCTCTGTAAATTGGCTTTATACAATGTCCGCAAAACCAAGCGGCCTGCATATTTTGCAGAGATATTCAAACAGTTTTAACTTTGGTTTCTATATCTTTTCAAGCTGGTACCACTAAGGGAATTCTGGGAAATGGTTTTTCCCTTTATGGAAACTCATACTTGTGGAGGTTACCAGTCTCTGCAAGAACATACCAACTACTATGCATAAGTATTTGAACCCTAGGCTCTTGGATTTCCATACAGAAGTTTATGTGAATCATAGAAGCTAATTAAATTAAATTTAGAACATTACTGACGGGTCCCTTGCAACCAAACCTTTTACCCTGCAACCCAAATTTTCTTTCTCATTTTTGGTAAAGGTTAAAGATGTCTGCATTGGTTTATAAACTATACAATGGTCATTATATTATGTTTCTGACCTCTCCATAACAACTTGACTGTTTACCATTGCAACCAAATTGGCATATCACTATCTCGGCTAAGGAAAATCATGAAGATATGGGGGTTTGTTTGTATCACTCATATTGGGGACTTTTGTATAGTGTCAAAATTTTGAATGACTCCTCCTTAGCAACCATAAATATCTACCTGGGCAACCGTTTCTTTTTTCCTCAACAGCAGTTCTGAAACACATTTCACACTGCAAGAGTGATTCATCGACCACTCCAGATATTTAGCACGCCAAATACCTCCCGACTAATCTGTGACTTTCTCAGATCGTGTCTTTGTTGGTTAGCATCATCATCACCACCACCTCACTGAATTTGTGCAGTTTTTGTTGATTTATCAAAACCTGTTGCCATAGCATAACATAAAGCATCTGGGTTTTAAACATGCAGTTTGAACTCACCATAATTATTTTTAATCCATTTAATCTGGACAATACTATTGGCAGAACACACCTAACCTGCATATGCTTTCCATCCATCAACTTCTTCTTTCCCACATGTCATAGGTCCTTTTTTCAATAAAAATTCCTGTTTGTAGGACACATAATCTTTCTGCTTTATTAGTTTCAAACTATTGAAAATAGGTGTTTAAATGGCTCAAGACATTTGTGTCTAGGAAATGTGGATTATTTCTTTTGTGTGAGTTTAGATGTAGAGTAAGTAATTCTACTTGAATTGTCTTTTTTTTGGGGGGGGGGGGGGAGAATCAGTTCTTCCCAAGCTCCCACTCCTTCTTAAGTTTCCGTCCTTTACTTACAATAAATGAAAAAGGAAACACTTCCTCCATCACTGATTCTCATTGCACCCCGTGGGTAAGTTGCATTCTCACATAAATCTGCCTTACGTCAACATCCTTCATTTTCTCAAATATGTTTGCAGTGCTTATTTTTTTGGTAGCAAGATTTATTTGGTAACTCATGATGCATTTTGCAATTCTCACATATTCTCTACCATTAATTATTATCCTGATTACATTTGCCTTTGGATTTTCTGTAATATTTTTCCATTTTATTATTCTATTTGAACTTATTAGTACTGTTTGGGTGAATCTAAGTCTAATTTCATGTCTGTAGCCTTTCCCTTTTAAACAACAGGCATCAAACATCATTCCAGACCACCTGCCACCCCTTTTCTTAATTTTTTTTTTTTGCATGTTACTCTTAAAAGAATCATAAAATCATTAAATGAGAAGGTGTGTCCAAACTTGCCTGGAAGCGTAGTAGTGTAGCAACTACACCATCTGTAACAGTGGTTTTGTGTGGGTTAATTTGCATTTAGTATCTAAAATTAGACCATTGTACCCCTCCAAATCAAGATCTGCTGAGTGCTTCATGCAGCTCTAAAAGACTTTGCTGTTTGCAGATTTGCTGATTGGAGTTGTGTAAGAGTCTTTAGTAGCTCTGAGGTGTACAGAGCCTTCTACGGATGTGTATTCTATGAATTTGCCAGTGTCATTGAAGATGTGAGTGCTTCGTACCTCGTCTGGGTTGGAAAGAACACTGCAGGGAGACGTCTTTCTGTGAATTTAGACTGTGTTTGTTGGAAACTGAGAGCAGATAGTTGGAATGCGTTCACCACACACATATTAATTACCTCATGTTTGCAGACAAATGGATTATGTCTCAGTGGAGAACACTGTGGTCCTAAACACTTTTTGGCAATCCAGTTTCCATTTTAATGTTGCAAGAGTTTATGTGCATCCAGATGCTGTTTCATGTGACTTTGACATCGACTCTTATAGCTCTGCAGATTTCCTGTCGTGTTATGTAATCTGAGGGCACTGGGTTTTTTCCCTGCGTTACTTTCTTCCTTCTCGTGTGTAGCGAAGCTCCACTCACAGAATTTCCTGTTTTCCCTGTGGCCCACTGAACCCTTTCCCAGGGACAGGACGAGAGGTGCTCAAAGAGAGCTGGTTTTCCCCCAATTCCTCAGAGGATGGGTTGGCCACTCTAAGCACATTAAAATATACTGATTATAGACATTTTTAATATATCCACCAGTTGATGTTTTGTTTTAAGTGCATTTAGAAAGAAAAACCTATGCCCTTTTGTACGTATTGTACTGTTTTAAACACCATTTTTCTGATATTGCGACTGTTTAATGAATTTCTGGAGCTGATTTAGCCACAGGGACCTCATCAAAAAACAGTCTAATTGAGCACCCAGTAATACAAGTCGATGCTTTGAGACAATTTCAATGTGAGGCTATATGATGAATATGAAATTTGTAGCTTACAAATGGTTTTAACAAGTACATAAATATATAGTCTCTAAGAAGCATTTGAAGAGTTCAAATCGTCAATAAAATAAAAATCTAATTGATTGCACTGTGTTCTCTTTGTCTTGAAAAAATGTTGATTATAAATGCTGCAACACCTATTTGAATGTTAAAGTGAAGTTTAATATCTGTGAAAATTAAACTGAATTAATAACTAAGCCTTGTTCTCAAACAACATAAAATAAACAAATAGTTTTTTAAGAGTCATAATTTTAAAGTGTAAAATCAAACTAAGCATTTACGTGAAGATTAAATAAAAAAAATCGAAATACACTAATCTAAATAGTTACAACATTCTATTTCACATTTTGATATGTTTGTTTGCTCACCATTGCAAAAAATCTAGTGAGGCCAGTTCTTTGTGTTACTAAAATATAAAAATAAGTCATTTCAATCATTAAATAAAAAAATGTCAATGTTTCTTTATGATACGAGAAATTTACTGCAATCAAAGAATCCTTTTAGTTGATTTGACAATTTAATTTTTTTTTTGCAGATTTGACATTCATTTGACATTTTCTGTAGTCACTTATTCAGGATCACAGGGTTCTGCTGGTGCTCTCCAGCTCGCATAGGGCACAAGGAGTGGTACCCCATTGACGAGTTGCTAGAGTGTCACAGGGTGTCACAGGAGTACAAGGAGGAAATCCATACAAGTATCCAAGATTGGCTGCAGGCTTTAAACTGGCAACCTAATATAAATGTTACAAATATCCAATGTAATGATAACAATTATAAAAGAATATTAGAAGTGTGACTTTTATTTGAATTCCAGACATAATAGGTGTGCAGACAGCTCTACAAGTGTGTTAAAAAAAAAAAAAAAGTTTTAAATCGTGAGAGCGTATGTTTTGACGAGGACATAAGGTGCATTAAAGCTGTTGCATGAATGGTCTGTGGCCTGGAGGAGGAACAGCAGGTGTGGTGCTGGTTATGGTTAAGCTCAGAAAGTGTGAGAAAGAGCTGAAGGAATGTTGCCAGCATTTTTCGTTCAGTTCCTTCCACAATACTGTGAAGTCTCTTATAGCAGACATCTTTGTTTTGGCATTCAAACCCATTGCTTTATATTGTAGAAAAGCTATTCAAGGAAATGGATTCAGTTACCAAGTGGAAATACTTTGAGTTTTAACATATTCCCAGATCTTCTTAGCATCGATCATGGAATCTGTTGATTGATTTGATTCGAAATGACTTAAACTGGCTTTAAATGTTTTCTTTTTTGAAAACTTTACATTGTGTTCTAAAACCAAACCTAGGCAGAACACTAGTAAATCCAGCCACAACTTTCAAGCTGCAACTCAAGACCTGCACAAACTTGGATTGACTATCATTTGCACACCATAGCTCTACCCTTTCCACCACATTCACACAAAATGCTTCTGTCTAAACAGTCTATCATCAAAATACTTTGTCATGAGCCATGAACGAGAACATTGTACTTCACAATTTTTGTCTCCTGTTGGTTGATTCTTGAGTCATTTGCATCAGGTTAAAATTTTGTTTAATTCTGTCGTGAAACTTCCACCCTTGTCAAGAAGTTCCTGCTCTTCATTGACAAAGAATGTGTTCGTATCTCATTGTCGCTATTGGTTAGTTTTGGTTTAAATGCGGCTTAAGCCCTTCCCCTCTATTTTGCATATTTACATGAGGTGAAGGGTGTGCCAAATATTTTCCAGATAAAGGGCTGTATGGCCCACTGTTCCAAGGTGTATCAGGGGGTACTTTTCAAACTAAAGTGGCAAGATGGCCACCAACATAACCTAACATAAAAGACACACAAAAGTAAATAATTTAAAAACCAAAATCATGTGTGTGGATTTAATGCCCTATGTCCATATGCAGGTCAGTAAAAGTAAGTAATCACAAAAAAAAAATGTTTTACAGAGTTAATGTGACATCAGCCTATTGCGCAATAGTCACGTATGGCACATCAAGTTTTAATTTAATAAAAAAAAAGATTAATTCCAGGGATGATGTGTTAGCTCATCATTCAGAACGAATTGGTTAATGAATGCAGTCATAGGGGTGTCCCAATTCATAGGATGTAGTTTCTGTTAGCTCTCAGTTTCTATCGCTTAGGGATAAGGTGGGAGAAATGGAACTAAGTCTCAACAATAGTCATTTTCAAAGTCAGATCTATGTAAAATGTAAAACTATGATACATTTTTTTTAATAATACTCAGCTGAATAGAATAAAAAAATAAATGAAAATATTGTATTTCAAATAAAAATGGATGGTACAGTGGCCCATTAGAACGAAACACGAATCCAAAACGGTTATTACAAATCAAATTAAAATATTTTGTGTTTTAGTTGTGTTTTTTTAATTTGCTGTTGTCTTTTTATTTCCAATAGCAGTTTTCGATCTGCAATAGCATTGTGCGCACAAAGTTGATTTATGTTGTGCACAATTAGGCGGTGTAGAATAGTCTTGTAATTTTTCTAAATCCCTCCTTCAAATTACATTTCTGCTTCGAATGATCTTAAATAGAACACACGGGAAATTGTGTTCATCGTGAAATTTAGGCCAGTCTATCAAACAAGTTAATTTTAAGTGCTCTAATGTATGCAAACCGCATTCGGCTAAATCATAGTTCTGAAAGCACATTTTTACGCAAGTTTGGACTTAATTTTCAATGCAAGTTACATCTCAGAGAGCGTCACTGCAGAACTGGAATGACTTGTTTACCGAACACTGCCTCGCAAGCAAAAACCGGTTAAGATCCCGCCAAAAACCTCAGCTGAAGGAAAGTAAATAGCTGTTTTTTCACCGCTTGAGAGTGAATGCCTCACTTTGTTTACCTGAATACACCCCTATGCTTAGTTTAATCATTATATGGGTCACTGACCTTGAGGGGGTTCTAACTGCCTCAACCAGTAGCACTGCAATTGTGTTTCAATCTTATTCCACAGATGTAAAGCTTCATTGATCATTTCCTATAAAGCTTTTTAACAGTAGCCAGCAGCATGTGTGACATTGCAGTGCGCTGTGGGTGTGTTTGCTCAGCACTATCTCCTCCGAGTCGTGTGTGTCTAGATCAAGGCTGAATGTTTTCTCTGGTTGCCTGGGCACGCTGAGGGACGTTAACTGCTAGTTGCTGCTAGAGACCGGGATGGGAGTGGCTAGAGCCGGTCTGCTGCAGTTTTAGCGCGCTTACTTTCCCGCCATATGATCCCACCATGAGGGAGGGGTTCTGGCGCTCAGACAGAGAGGAATGTTTCCCGCCAAATGGCTCTCATGCAAATGAGCTGTGGTGGGCGGAGCATGCAAATGCTTCTGCAAGGTTTAACTGTTTCAGTGCTGGTTTTCAGTCTGCAGCAAGGTTTGGATCTGGGTGATTTTATCCAGATATTTGTAGCTCAATCGAGATTAACTTTAAGTTTTAATTATATATTTGTTATTCTATATTCATAAATGTAAGTCTAATACTTGGAAGTTACTTATATAGTAGACAGATTTTATTCAATGTTAAATACACAACATAGTTTTTCATGTTTCATGGGTATACAAATACTTTAAAAACTATAATTAGTATACTTTTTGTATGCTACTTACATTTAATTAAAATGCACAAACACCTTGAAGTGTAAACAAATTTAAGTTTATTTAAAATAGATTTAAACAGTGTAAAGTTAATCTTGTAACATGTGCGACAATTAAAATCATCAGAGTAAGTTCTCATGGTATAGTAGAAGTATAGAAGTAGGGCTCATATATATATATATTTTTTTAAAGAGCTTGGTGCAAACTAGAAGATGTTTATGCAGTTGTCGCATTGCATCTGAATTATAGCGGTAGGAGTCATGTGGCTGTGGACTCACTCACTTATGTAAAACTACTTAAAAGGAAGGCTTTTTAAGATTTGGGGTGTGTGTGTTTTGGCAAAGCTGAAGAATTTTACATTTACTCTTTTGAACCAATGACTGAGCACAGGAAAGCTTATGCTCTTTGTTTGCTAAACTCACTGGCCACTTTATTAGGTACACCTTGCTAGTGCCAGGTTTGAACCCCCTTTGTGGGATAGATTCAACACGGTACTGGAAACATTCCTCTGCGAGTTTGGTTCATATTGACCCGATAGCAGTTGTGGAGGGCATTTGAGTACAGTGAACTCATTGTCATTTTTATGAAACCAGTCTGAGATTATTCACTCTTTATAACCTGGTGCCTGTTGGAAATAGACATGGGTTCATTGTGGTCCTAATGGTCAGTCTGAGTAGTTGTCACTGCTCAGATCCTCTTGACCATGTCTACTAGCCTAAACGCATTGAGTTGCTGCCATGTGATTGGCTGATTAGAATTTTGCGTTATCAAGCAGTATGGCAGGTGTACCTAATAAAGTGGCCAGTGAGTATGTATTAAAAGTGTTTGTGTACTTATTTTAGTGCATGGCTTTAGCAATGATCCTGGGATTTAACCCCCAGGGAAAGAAAGCAAGTATCAACTGTTGAAATGTAAGTTGCTTTGGATAAAATTAATAAAAAAGTTTCTTTTCAACTTCACCAATACAAACACACCCCCCCCCAAGAAAAAAAAGTGTTTTGACTCAACTTCAAAGCCTTTAAATATATAAATACAATATATTTATATAATATTGTAAACAATATATATATATAAAACAATATAAATATATTGTTTTATAAAACAATATAAATATATTTCGACAGTCATGGATTTCTCTTTAAAAAATATGTATATATATTAAAAAACACCAGCTATCTAAAATGCATTTGCGAATGGATTTATTTGTGTGTTTAAGAATTTTGTAATTACAACTATTTAACAAAAATGTACTGTACATTTCATTGCGTGTCATTTTCCAGAGTTGTGTTAAATACTCTAATAATAGTGAATCAATAATACTGCCTTTTAATTTTTAGACATGAATATGCTAATTATCAATATCTCTTTCCAGCTGATTTTTATGACGTTTCTTCGAAGGCATTTGGCAACGCTGGTCTACAAACCCCCAGCCCATAAAGAAAGCTTACATAAGCACACTGTCCCACCTCATGTTCCGTGTTATGTAACTTATAGAAACTTCAGCTCATATACCTTCTCAGCATGTGTGCGTCTGGGAGCTTCTAAAAGACTTTACCAAGAACTCTTTCTAGCAGCGCTGCTGAGCGCTGGTATGGTCTGTGCTAAATATGCATATGCTGAAGACAAGAAGTTTGTAAAAGTGAGCTTTGCTGCAGTGATTTCTGAAGTTAGAAGTGTGTCAACATTTTGTTAATATAATTTTTGAATAGTCCCAGACATACACAATTTGAATAAAATTCCAGAAATACGTAATTGTATTATTTTGTCGATGTTATAATTATTATATCATAATATTTTAAATTGCAGGATGAAATCTTTTTGTTTGTAGAACTGTTTGTACCTTGCTTCCCTTGGCACAGGCAAACCAGTATCCGTGGTAATGTTTAGCCCCTGATCCGCTCAGTAACCGTTCTGTTGTTACAGTTGATGTGGGTGTGATCAGGAGGCAGGTGAAGGTAAAGACGGTTGAATGAAATAACAGAAACGCAACACACTGCCAAGATTTCCCATCAGCTTTAGACAGGAAATAACTGCTATGGTAATTACTCTGTCTCTCCTCTTGTCTCAATTCAGAAGTTATTGATTTTTGAGTTTGTGTGTTCTTTTAATGACCGGAGTCAATAGATATTCATTTGAACAGTACTATAATTTCTTCTGTTGCATTTCATTCATTCATTTATTCATTTTCCAACCTGCTTTTTCCTTTTTGGGGGTCTGCCAGTGCCTATGTCCAGCGCACATTGGGCGAAAGGCATGGGTACACCCCGGACAGGTCCCCAGTTGCATTTCATTACGAAAAAAATTAAATTTACATTTTATTCAAATAAAAAAAAAAATAATAATTGAGATTAGTGCCAGTCTAATTTGGGCAAAATTAACCCTTAAAAGCCTGGAGCCTTTTGTGCTTATTTTTTTTTTTTTACATTTTATTTTATGCACAATAATTCCACAACAATCCTGAAATAATACAAAAAGAACAATTCCAGGGTATTACATTTTGTAATTTTTTTTGACTACACACTTGAGAATGAACAGTTGTTATGTTTTACAACATGTTTTACAAAATTTCCAAAAAAGTCAAAACAATGTGTTTTGTAATAAAGAAAACAGGTGAACCTTTTCTAAACCTTATACACTGTTCTAAGCACTTGTTTTGCAAATGTGCTTTTTTTCTGCCAGAACTTTGAAAAACACAAGCCATATCACAAGTATTGTACTTCAAATGGTTATTTCTCAAGGTTGAATCTTCTCACAGTGCTTGTTTTAAAGCAGGACAACACATAATCGTAATACTGGCGTCGCTCCCCAACACTGGGGACAGTAGCCCCAACCCTAAACTGAGTTTTTAGTAGCCCCAAACCATTGAAGTCTATGCATGTACAGTGTACATTTACCTATCATACAGTCTGTTCCACACAGGAAAAAAATAAACAAAAAAGGCTGGGGTTGTATTAAAAAATAATACGTTTTAAAGGTAATTTACTAGCGCAAATTGTAAAGTAATTAAAAAAAATGCTCAAAAGGCCCCAGACTTTTAAGGATTTAATTAAAATTAAACACTAATTTTAAATGTGACTGATGATAATAGTAATAATAATAATAATAATAGTGCTGTAATTCTATTGACATGATAATATTCTACGAAGCTGAATGCACTGAAACAACTAAAGGGCTAACACTGCAGACCGACTCCTGTGGTGCAGATGTTGCATGGGACGGACACGTCTTGCAGGGTCGCGTTGTTTAATTTGATACTGTCTGTTTCCTTCATGAGATTAAAAAAAAAAAAATCTGTTTTAGGGTTAACCGGATACTCTAAATTCACCAAAGGAGTGTGTGTGTGTGTGTGCATGTGTGTGTTGCCCTGTGAAGGACTGGTGACCGATCCAGTGTTTACCCTGCCTTTCACCTGAAAGTGTGCTGGAGATATAGGTGTCAGTAAAATCCTTTGAGCCTGAAAAGAAAGTACCTTTAAAATAATTTAAATACCTTTATTAAATACTTTGTGTGAGTAAAAAGGGAATGATTGCATGTGCTTTACAACAAATTAACCCTTTGTAGAGCACTGATGTGATTGTACTTTTATTATGTTTTTAATCAGTTGCCATAGTTTAAAAGATCCATGCACGTTTTCTTTTGAATTCACTAAATAAAAGGTATGTTGACGCCTAACTGTCTAGAAAACGTGTTTGTTTTTTGAACAAGAGAGTTATACAATTATTGTAACCCACCCTCAGCAAACCCAGGTCCATGAACGGAAGGGATTTTAATGATGGACGCCACTGGACACGTCCGGACATGTTCACGTGAAGTCATTCGCTGATCAAATATTTAAGTTGAAATGGGTGAGTCTCGAGTCTCCAGAGGAGGTATTAGGGCTGACACATCTCAGCCATAAATAAATAACTAGTGGGAACTAATGCAGGTAGTAATTGATCTTCAGCAAAAGCAGGAGTGTAATTAATGACAAAGTGCTTGAACGGCTCCAGTAAGTAAAGCTCATGAGTGCTTCCGTTTAATTGAAGTGCTCTTTCTGTGCATAAAAATGTATTGTGTGCAATATTTCAGCACCTGTTTAAAGTAGTTTTGGGTAATGCATTTGTGAAGAAGTTAGTGTAGGTGTTTTCA
The DNA here is from genome assembly GCA_007224835.1 of Danionella cerebrum. Classification (NCBI taxonomy): domain Eukaryota; kingdom Metazoa; phylum Chordata; class Actinopteri; order Cypriniformes; family Danionidae; genus Danionella; species Danionella cerebrum. The sequence continues at coordinate 525,766 of SRMA01026831.1, read as the reverse complement.
TTGTGATGGACCGTATCGTACGTCTCCTGTGTTTTTCTTTTCAATAAAGTTCTCTAAAGTTTACCAGAGCCTCATAAATTCTGCTGATACTCATCCATGCTTTCCATATGAGACTTAAACAGAAGTAAAATAATCTTTTAATGAACTGGAATCTTCTAGTTTAATGCTTTGTCTCCCCCTGGTGGTTGAAAATAAAATAACATCAGCAACGGGTCAAGTTTGCACTTAAATAATGATTTGGGGACGTTTCAGGATCATTAAAATCAGGAAACTCTTTCAGAACGACAGTAAAACCACTAATTTTAAACCACTTGTGCCAAAAATGTAAATTAGCATCCTTTTAATAGATCATCGTCTGTCAAATAACACTACACTTCAGCTTTTATCTCTACCGTTTCCTCATACCTTCCTAAAACATCCTTCTGGTTCATTGGATGTTTTGTAATGTCAACTAATTTGATCTATGACTAACTAAACAAATTACGAAACAACATTTATGAACAAAAATTCAACACAAACTATGTTTTCTCCCATTCAGTCTGACCTATTCGTCACCATTTTTTAACATAATGTAGTACCAAAAAAAAAAACCTTTTAGCAAATAAATACATAATTTAAACAACTTAAATAACTTTTAAATAATTTTTTACTTGATCTTCAACTCAAAAATCTTATGAACCAAAGCCTAATATATAGGGTGTAGACGCTCCACCTTAAAAGCACTAGACAGACATTTGTTTTCTCATCTCGCAGATGCTCTTCCTTTATTTACATTTTTTCTTTAAGCAGAATCTAAGCATGAATTAGACATACGATAATTGAGTACTTTAAATAAATCTTTTGCAGCTTTCACATATGTATGGAAACAATAAGGCACACATGCATATAAACATTAAAGGAGGCAACACATTTGAGAGCTTTCAGAAGATGTTTAAGCAAAATAAAAATAGGAACTTTTTAGTTTTTCAAGTTGCTAACAAAGAACATCCTTGCTATGATTAGCATGAGGACTCCAAGGAGTGCAGTTATTGGCTCCAGCAGATCCCAAGACCCTAATGAGTAAAAAGGGCGTGGAGATAATGGATGTACTTAGAGAGTGGCACCATGGACAGCAACTTGTTTAGTCACAGATGGAGTTGAAAACCCCAAACACCTTCTTTGTTTTATCAAAGAGATGGAGCAATCTTCCCAGCTCTCTCACTCACACCAAATACAAGTCTCTAAAAACCACAGACCTGTCTGTCTTCTACTATTCATTGCTCAATCATACAGCAGGTCTTCTTCAGTTAAGTGTTGTCCTTTCTTTGTAGAATGAAACCTGATCAAAAATCTGTTCTCTACTCTTTTTGATTTATGCATCACAGTTCACAAAGGGCATCCAGTCTGTTAGTGTAGGTCGAAGTTACACACTGGCATTCCTCCCTCAAGTGCTTCCCTGGGTCCTAAAATTCTAATAACTGCTTCTAAACACTTCCAATCAAAGAGCAATCTGAGGACCTGGACACCACATCATCAGGATCTTTCATATCTACAATATAAATAATTTCACTCAAAAGTCCAAAATGAATGTTTATTTATGTACTTCTTATTAAAATACATTTTCTAGTCACAATCACATATTGAATAGTTTGTTGGTTATGCTGCACATTCATGGGTCCAGGGTCAGTCAAGTTCTTTGCTGCTTCACCAATTTTCCACCATTAGAGGTTTCCCACCATTTTGAATTTTAAGGAAAACTTTTTCCGCACAAATCTTTACCAGCTTTTTTTTTTTTGTTCAATTGCTCACAAATGATTATTGGATAATCATAATGTAAAGCAACACAATGCTTTGCCATATTGAGATCAAACTAAATGTATATTGTAACCATCTGAGGTTGAATGCAAAGTTTTGATGTACTGCCCCCTAATGATCTGGAGATATGAAAGAAATGGCTTTTAATCCTGTATATTTCCAAGCTATAACTTATAATTATGTATATTATATCTATAAATAAAGATGTAATTTATTTGTTTATAAATGCATAAATTTTTAAAGTCCAAAGGAGCTTCTCGGCAACCATTTCATATATTGGCACCAATCTTGGTGTGAATCTTCAGTAGCCATTACTGGGTCCAAAAACATCAGAAGCCAACAGCACCACCAATAAATCAAAATTAATGATGTTCTAAAAGCTCTGTCGCCAATTCAACTACTTTTGCCAACAATGTCCTCTAGTTGTGTGCATGACCTGTCGAAAGGTACTTTTGTGAAAGACTACAAAACTCAATGTTGGATGTAGTAAATGACAACTTTATTTCTCGCACAAAATGTACAAAATAACAAGCAAATGGACACCTCATCCTTTCTGAATCTCCCCTAAGATATGAAGATCTTAAACAAAATGTCTACGGCAAGTCTGATGGTCCAAGCCAAAAATGCATGGTTTTCTTAGAGACAACACATACCCAATTCAGATTCACCGAACAATCAAAAATGAATAAAAACACCATATTTACAGTCTGGTCTGAACTTTTACAGCATGCCATCTAGATATTTATACACAGCTTTAGATTTCAATGGGACTGAAGATAGAAAACGCATTAGATCAAATGGCGAGAGACACTCAAAGCACAGCACTGCATCTGTTGTGGTTTGGATTTGTTTCTTTTGTTTTGAAACCACATTTTTATTTAATTCTGTTTCTTTTTTGACAGAAAGAATCTCTATCTGAAAATTGATTTGGCCTCTAATTATTCCACAATAATAATTCCCTTATTCACACCGGGTCTCAAAGCATTTTTACACGAGGAGCAACAGCAATATTCAGCTATAAACATCAACCACCTTAATTCACTATGTTTTTTCTGTTTCATAAGCGTGACTTCTAGGTTTCTGTCATTTCTGGGTAATTTAATTGGTTCATGAAGTATTCCCTGAAAAAAAAATTAAAAAGAAAAACAAATTATCCAAATAAAAATACAATGTATTATACTGTGAAAGCCATTAACTTTATTTTTTGTGTTCACTTGGTTTACCCCAATTTGAAGTTAATACAAGTAGTTTAATTCAACAAAATATGCAAAAAAATAAACTGTGTATTGTTTCTTATCAATATTACAGTAGTTTGTGAACAGCTTTTTCGACAGTTGTTTGAACATATTGCGTGCATTCAAACATATTGAGTTCAGACTGTTGCTAAACAATTTGCAAACAATGTCACAAAGCTCATCATCTGTGTTGATCTAAAAGGCAACTTTACGGTCAATCTTGTCTGGGGATGATTTTAGACAACCAGACCCGGTTTACCATGTTTACGCATTGTCTTCATTTTTTCCAGGGACGCATTTTTCCATAGCATTTATTGCACAGGGCACAAAGAGTTTTACTTTATGGCTTTGTCACTATTTAAAACCAAAAGCTCACCTGAAAACAAAAAGATTTTTTTTGTCAATGCAGACGCCCATTAATGGTTCTTTAGAGTTGGTGAAAGATGAGTAAATAAACATTTAATTGAGTCAAGTTATCCTTTAGTATCTACAAGTGAAAAAAGAAATACAAAAAAGATGAAGATGTTTAAAGGGGTCATGAACTGAGATGCAAAAAGTTCTTGATATTTCCACATGCCTGAGCTGATGGAAAAAATGTTTTTGATTTAAAACAAAATCCCAGAAATGAACAAATTTTAAAAACTTGTTTTTTATTAACGTACTCGTCAACCATTAGAAGTCTTGTCCCAAATCAGTGCCATCTAGTGGTGAAAAGAAGGGATAATGCTTGGAAGTACAAGACCTGAGAGGTGCCTTGTGTTTTTCAAAGTTCTGGCACAAAAAAGGACAATAGAAAAGGTATAGGAGAGGTTTGCCTCATAATTTTTTTTGTTCATTTTGCCACAAAACAACTGTTGGTTGTTTTTGCGGTTAAAAACTGTAAATATACTACTCTGAATTGTACAATATCAGGTTTGTTGTGGAATGTGATTTAAAAAAATATTTGTTTAAAAAACGAAGCTGGGGTTGTAGTAAAAAATGATATCCAGCATTGCCACAAAAAAAAATAAAACAGTTTAAAGGTAATTTATTACAGCAGTCGTAAAAAAAAGCTCAAAAAGATATCCCTAAGGATATCAACACAATTGTAACATGGTTAGAGTTTAAAACTGTTGAATATTTAAAATTGTTGGCCAATCAGAGCAGATTGATTTATGTAGAAGTTTCAGTCAAACGGTGTTTAAAACTGTTTTGTTTTTTCTAAAAGTATCAGATTCCAATTTGGGGATTTAAGTTAAGTTCATGACCCCTTTAAAGTATTGTTTGATTTTGTGATATGTACACCTATCTATAGACCTTCATCAACTGCAGCTGTGTCTCATAGCATGAAGGCATCTGGAATGAACATGTCTGCAGTCCTCACCTCGGTCATATATTGCTGTACAGCACTAGTGAAGAAGTCTAACAAAATGCTTAATTTCTTTACAAAACAAGCCTGTGCTTATTGAGTATTTACAGCTCGATGGTTGTAGCACGCGGTTGATTCCTGCTCATGTCAGCAGTGGTGTCAAGTACAGTGTGTGAGATGCAAAGTTACAGCAGAACAGACATTGTGCCAAAGAAAACTCCACGGACTGCAGTGTTATGCAGGAAACCAACAATTCCCAGACTTCAGTGGATAATGAGGCAAAGGCATCACTAATCAAATCGAGACAATGGATCTATACATAGTTTCAAGCCATGTTCCTGTGGGGTTCCTTTTCAAGTGTGCAAAAATACTGGAATATGAGCCATTTGTTCCTAAACCTATAGCGGTTGACTTTAATTCTTGAATGTTTACGCTTTGTAAGATCTTTATATTCACATTGGGTAGTCTAGTTTGAGTTTTGAACTTCAATATACACATATATCTCTATTTTCATGTTTTTATAAAACACACACGATGATGAACCATCAACAATCTCTCTCTATATATATTTCTTTTCATATTCCTTTCTCTTTTCTAGAATATCTTATTTAATTTGAAATCAAGTTGCAGTTTTGCTCTTGTAAACAATCAGGTTTCAGAGGTTCGCAGCCGCCATCTTTGATTCTCGGACAGTCTCTTTCTCTGTGATCGCCTCGTTCTCCTCAGAGTCTCATTGAAGCAAGGCTCGGATTTGTTTCGAGGTGCTGTCGTCATTTAAATGTCTTGTTGTATACCTGAAGGGAATACAAGATATGATATGCAGATTCAGGTTGTGGAAGTTGAAAAAGTGGCACGTGGAAAGTGAATTCACGTATGTTTACCTCAGTGCATTCAACAGTCCCTCCACACTGTTTGATGGCTGCTCTTTCAACACCTTGATGCAGCCCTTCATCTGTAACATACACGTATGGAGCAAGGCTGTTTTAAAAGAAAGGTCAAATCGATCCGTCCCACACCCCTCACTGTGATCACAAACACCCACGCATCCGCTCAGAAACAGCAAAGATAAACCTCCACAAAGCCCTCTAGAGCTCTTCCAGATTCCAAGACGTGGGAAATTTGTTCATTGAGAAGATTCTACAAAGTTATGTTTCATTTACTCAGAAAATAATGAAAACTATAAACATACCCTGGTAATCAATCTCATCAGAACTAAGGTATCTAAACTTTCATGTTAAATCGCGATGGGTCAGCCATACAAGTCTTGGGTTATACTGAACCACTAGATTATTAAATCCCTTTTTTCTGGATTTAATTGGAACATGCACCACATGGCAATGGTTTTCAATCACTCCATCACACGAATGCTGTTATTCTTGAATAAAACACAACTTTCGGAACAGGAATTAACCGTTGTGCTTTGTTCGAATTCTTTACCCTTTTGTGTTGTTAACAGCCATTAAATTAAACTGATGTAAAATTCAATAACAAGATTAATTTTTGCCCATTTATTTGGCACAAATATTCTTATCTACCTCAGTGCTAATCAAAAATACTCCATTTTAAAAACAACATTGGCATTAGTGGGTTTTTAGTTTTTGTGTAGGACCAGATTTTTATTTTTTCTGCGATCAGCACAAAAAAGGTGGTAAATTTGTTCTGAGTTTTTGAAAAATCTCAAAGCATTTGCTTAAAAATGTGTAAAAATAACCTTGGACACCAAAAATCATTCAATTTAATGATAAAGCAAAAACGGTTTGCTCAAATTTAGACCCAAAACATCCCCAACGCTGAAAAGTTTAATTGACATTATTACATTTTTATTTTTTAAAATGCCAGATAATAATGTGTTAGACAGTGTTCTAATTCTCTGCCCCTCAAGATAATATTTGCCTAATTGACTTCCTCTGTGCCCTAAGCTCAAGTTGTTTCATCCACAGCCCAATGGGGTTAAGAACTCGTCAATCTACTGCAGCCAGAGGATCAGTGTCATTTTTCTGTTGGCAAGAAACTTCAGTGTTTTCAATCTTTTAGTTGTGTCTCCTGGCTTTAACCACCTTTAAGGGAACTCTTAAGCAGCTACCCAACAAAAACACAAAGCTTGTTGATATGCATACCTCCTATGGTATGCATATCCTTATATATCATTATATGTATTTATTTAATGATTCATTTATTATATGAAGTAGTAGTTTTTACCAGATTTCCTAGTATTCTCTTATTCATGATTGTTTCTAGAATTTAAAGTCTTTAATTGTCTGTTGTAGAAGATTAACCCATTGAATTAATAGCGGAATACATACATTTACATCCTCTATTAACATACATATATATATTTCCCCATTCTTCAACACTATAAGTTGTTGGTAAAGCATGAAACTTTGAGAAATTATTCCAATTATTAAACATTTGTTAAAACCATGGACTCGAGTGGTTGAACTGTATGTTTTTTCTATATGGCTACCTTTTCTTGTAAATTAATTAACAGATATTTTTGTTACTTCAAAGTGAAAGTTGTTCCACTGGAGAAACTCCTAATGATTCACTGATATTTATATCTTACAATGATCATGAATTGAATTGGTCTTTAATTAAGTTCTGAGGATGCTCAATCACTGTCATTATCTCTGCAATTCAAATCTTTAACTTAATAGTAGCTAAAATGTTATGCTTATCGTAACCGATGTTTAGTGTAAACTAGGGATGTAACAGTGAATCATGGCACATTTTATATTAGAGGGTTACTGGAATGCATCGTGTAGGAGCTAAAATATGTAAATGATCTTGAGAAACAGCTGTAAACTTAACAACTGTGTAAAACAAGCTCCCTCTGAGTAAAAGCAACATCTTCTATTCCAAGCTCTGAGTACACAAATGTTAGTGCTGCCCTCTAGAGGCTGTGTGAGACATTACACACTATAAAACACTATAAAACTACACCGTGACGTTCTTTTCGAATGCGGTTTTATCTTCTACTGATCTCTTAAACATTTATTTAGTTTCAATACTAAACATTGTTTTGTAAATAACAATGTTCTGTACAGTGCTTAATTTTCTTACATCAATTTTGGAGGTCTTAGCAAAGGCACCCACTGGATGAACATGGTCGTAGAGGATGATGACGCCCACCATCACACGCATACAGAAGAGCATGGTGTCTGTGTTAGTGAAACGGCACCGATACTCTCTTTGGATGGGGAAAAAAACAACTTGCATTAATAAAAAAAAATCCATATTTAATTCTGTCACTCAAAAGAGTTCGAACTCACGGGGTCTCCAACATGACACGGCAGACACAGGCCATGGTGCTCAGGCAGTCTGTGGTGTCCTCGATTGGCAAAGTCTTGTTCTATAGCATAAATGTGAATTAACACCAGAGAGAACCACCAGAGGGCATCAACATTGCTTTCTTTTCAACGATTTCTTGCACTGGAAACACTAACCTCTGAAACAAACTTAGTTGTGGCGTTGCTTAAGGTTTTGAGCATGGGTGTGGCTTCAGCATAAAAGAGAGACATCCGATTGGCCATTTCATTATTCACTTCATTTTCAGCTTCTAGCTGTAATGAAAATGTACAATGTTGAATCTGTTTTTACAGAGTGTGAATATGATTACATGATATGCACATGATTAGCACTAATGCCACGGCTATAGCTTAAACGATCAATAGTGATGCTTTGGATGTGATGGCCTGGCCTCCAAAGAGAGTGTATGAGGAAGCAACATCTACAGAAAATTAATGGTTAGTTCTCAAAGATGTTTGGAAAAAAGTGTGGTCAAGATTTGTTCATTCACTGCATTTTGTTCATTGAGGTAAATAAATAATTAACAGTTCCGTTTTTGAAAGCATTCTTTGTTTACCGCATTTTTTCACACCAGTCCAGTTTCATTATACTGCATTCCTTCAGAGCATAATAATAATACATTGTTCTTAATCTGTCTAAAATCTCTATTGTCTGTGAATTCAGAGCATCACTTTTTATATTGTCGTACCTGCTGGTTGTTCAGCCGATTCCTGCTAATGGTCCTCCTATAGTAGCTAAAGTCGTTCTGTATGGCTGGATTCGTCATCTAGCAAAGACAGGGTTATAAAAGGGTGTCAGAATCATCTTCCATGTAAACAAATCTGCAACTTCTAATTAAAACTACAGAGAAGATTGAAAACCATTGCTAAGGCAAAAGCTTTGTGATCGTGTGGTTAATAAACACATATTCAAATCTAATTTCTCATTGCTGACCTAAACAAATAAACTTTCCCAGCTCCCAATTTAATCAATACATCCCAGCCAATCAGAATCCAGTATTCAGACAGACCATGGAATATGTTTGAGTAAACATGGCTGCTTCTACATCCTCCAGTATCAAATATCTCGGCAATGTCGGGAATGCAGAAGCACTGCTGTTTGGTTAGTCTCTTTTGACTTTGCCAACTGTACCTTTAACTAATTGTAAGTCGTATTCCTCATCTAGCCAGACCCCAAAACCCATTAAAATTCATTGTGATAGATAGCCGTGTGTGTATGTAACACGTAAAGCCTCCCCTCTTAGATAGCAGGGAGGTCACATGACAGAAATCTACAATTTTGTACTATTTATATATAAATTATACATCTCTCACCTTGAGCTCATCAAAGCTGAGTGTGAAATGCAGGATCTCTGCAAACTGTTTGGCGAGCGCCTGTTCTCTCTCCAGATGCTGCATTGGGGCGTAGGGGGGACTTGTTAGCGCCTCCAAAAGACTGCGCAGGGCATTTTCTGCAAAGAGATTTAACAATTTCCAATGTTGCAATAAATGCGGTTCCCATCAGATTCAAGTATGCTTTCCAGAGCACCGCAAAATAAACTTTGAAATAAATTAGTCACCTTCAGCAATTTCCAAAGCATTTTGCATCAATGGCTTTATTCATCTTGTCGTCGTGGTTACCAGCTCAACACTTTCTATTGTATTTACCGCCGATGCCTCTCTTTTGTATTTTTGTAATTGCTGTAATTTATTGTGCAGGCCTGTGATCTTCGGGTTGGTGTTGCTTGGATACAGGAAATGCAAGAAGTAATCAACAGATTCATTTTTAATCTATCTTTTGTAAAAATAGTGACTGACTCATTATCTCCTATTTTGATGGTTTGTAAATACAGAACAGTGGAAATCTTTTAGCCGATATTTGCCTTTGAAACCTGTGTATCTAAAGATAGAAACCGATGGTAATCACTCAATAAAAACTGATAATTATATGGGATTATTTAGAAAACAATAAACCTGGCAAAGATAGTTCTCCTTTTAAGAATACTACTAATATTAATCACGTACAATTCTGAATTAATTTATTCTTTCTGATTCGGATTTCTTTCACAATCTTGAAATATTTAAATTATTTCTATTAAAAAATGGAATAAAAGGAGTCTGTCACATCAGAGGATAGAATAAAAAGCGTCTTGTGCTTTTTCAAACCTGGCACAATATACGTTTCAGTTCGATTAATTCTGGTCATAGATCTCCTCTGCACAACTGTCACTGCACAGAAACCCGATAATCCTCCAGTTCCCTTAAAGTCCTCTTCACGTTCTCCTCGTCTAAATTCCCTCCTTCCCTTACATATACTTGCATCTAATACCAGCGTTTATGTGTTTACATCTCTTCGCTTCATTTGACTCACAACTTGGATTAAATAGAGAAATATTTGCATTTACCAAGAAGTTGTCATTGTTATTTTCTGAAAAGTGTATATATATTCTAAAAAACACTTTTCAGAAGTCATATATATATATGACCAGAAACACAAGCCTACAAGATTCTCTGACTACGTTAACCTTCATTGTGTGATGAGGCTTGAAGAACCAGAATGGAAAGGTTAAAGCCTTTTGTTTTGAACAATAGTATTGCTAAAAAAGTAGATTAGTGCAATAATTTGTATGAGTTATAGATAATAAAAAAAAAATTCCTTTGCCTGGTGGATCCTTAAAGAAACAGATGCTTTGTATTTCTAGCTAAATGTGCTCGTTACTTGTTTGGTCTTTCCAAGTGTGACAATTCCAATTAACATCAATATTTCTTTTGAATTTCCATGGTTGGAAATACACTGTAATATTTTTCATATTTCCCAAACATATTGGAAACCGTGCTTACATGACTGCTATTAAGAACATGGCTGGATTACGAATATCTCCACTTATTGGTGCTCTACTGTAAATGCTAGTTGTTATATAATATTTTATATAACTATGGGCTGTAATGGTGAAACATGACATTTGTAGATCTATTCATGAAAACTGAAACTTCTTCTGAAAAATCATCTGAAATGTTTAAATATGTACACAGAACAACAGATAGACATATAATTTAATTAACAACATTTGTCTGGAGGGCTGTTTTAATATGATTAAGGACTTTTTTAATGGTACAGTACACCTACAAGGCTGTAAATTTACTGTAAAACACTCTTTGAACAAGAAACAAAAGCTCAAACATAGTTAAACTCTTTCTAAATCAAGCATACAGTCTGTTAATGGTGTAAGCAAATTTGGCTTGGCAAGAATTCTTAAAAGTAGCAAAAATATCTGCTGATGTGTAACAATAGCCAAAAAAACTAGCTATTTAGAAAGTAAAACTGCATTGAACTAGAATTTGAACTTGTGTCTAGTTACAAATGATCTTAAATCTGGTTTTATCACGTACCACATAACATTTGGTCTTAAAATTAAAAATATTTTCTAATACTTTTAAAGAAAAACAATGTACTTAAAAAGGTCTTAATTTTTTTTCTTTTTTGTCCATTTTGTGCATTTAAATAAAAGGGCAGTAAAGACAGACAGGACGTGCAAGAGAGAGGGATGCGCTGGGAAACTATATATTATTTATTTCTCTTTGAAAAAACATTATTATTAAACAGAAATAACTTCCCTGATCTTTTTCACAAGCATTTGTCTTATTTTTAGATTTCTTACAAAATCAAAATTTCTTCAGAATTTCTTCTCAATCAAAGTAGATTTTAACAATATTCAGGCATTTTTTTCTTGTCTTCCAAGATTTGTTCCAAGTGGAATTTCTTGTTCTTAAGATTCTTTAGTTTAAAGTTTACTAGCAAAATCAAAAGCTTGTTTTACAAAGTTTCTTAATTCAAGCTAATAAATTATTTACATTTTTTTCACCTCAAGATGATTTTGAAGTCACCTTTTCTCAAAATAAGCTAAATAATATTATATGCTAAGTCTAAACTAGATCGTTCTTGGTAAATTAAGAAAATCAGGATTCATAATCCAAAAACTGCGATTCCCATTTTTGTAGTGTACGGAGAATGTAGAACTAGAAAAAAATACTTTAAAGTTAAACTGTTCCACTTAAATTTTTGTACCATTACAGTACGGTTTTCTGTAAGAGACACACATTTGAGATGAGACACACTGTGAAAAAGGATGGCTTGAATGTCATAAAAATGCAAATAAATCACTTTCGACCAAAAATGCAGTTAAAGACTTTTGTTTGATAGGGGAGTATTGCTGACAAACCATGACTTCACCCTTTTTGCAGTGAATTTGTTGTTCTGTGCAGTTCATTGCACACCTTAACCCAGCAATAGATCCTCATCTTCAGCATGAGTGCTAATCCACCTATGAATGTCATTAGTATGCCTAAGCTTGTCTCCAGAGTGCTGATCCTTTCCTCTCATCAAAAATGCAGCAGGCTTACTATAAATAAAGAGCTGATATGTTTTATCTGGAGGCCTACTGAGAAACTTGACTCTCATTACCCAGGGAGCAGATATTGCAGATAGCAGAATGTGATTAAGAGGGCGGGGCTTGTTTTACTCATGAGTCACTATCATGCCATGGAGAGCTTATCTGCATGTGGCTGAAGAGCTGCGTTTCTCTCTAGTCAGCACTAGCGATCGATTATTGTTACAGGAGTGCCATGTGTTTTTAAGCCTCCTCCATGCTCTGCTGCCACGGTTGCCATGCCAACTGCCTTTTACGAGGTCAGCTGTAGAGGAGAGCAGAAATGGATGCTCGCACCACTCATACGCATGGTCTGTGCGTTGGATGCCTGGTGCACGCAAGAGCTATTACATGACTATATAAAACATTATTGAGGCCACCCACTTACCTAGCCGCAGAGAAAACTCATAGAATCTCTTGAGCTTGGCCACCAGGGGGCAGACTGCATTCCAGGCCTTTTCCTGCAACTGGAGGTCATTGGGGTTCTGAATCGCCTAGAAAAGCAGGAGTGATTGAATTTAATGGTCAAACCTGCTATTTTTTATGCATTTGGATTTCATTTGTGATATACAAATTATTTAACAATAAATATATACGCAATTACAAGCTTTAAAAAAACCTTTTCTCTCAATTAATTCCGACATTAGTTAGAACATCTTATTTGAACTCTTTTTATGATTAACTGACCTTTTGTTACGAATTTCTTGTTGTATTTTTTTCCAGCAATCATACAAATCTAACAATCCAATCCACAAATTGTAATTGTAATGCACCATTAACAGGAAAAAGTTTATGTATTTCAACTGACAACTGGGAATAAAACTGAACCTGTGATAAATTCGCTTGTAAGATTACAGTAAACTAACATTTTCTTGAAATTCTTGAAATTAAAATCCACTTTGCATCTGGAATTTAAATGTCAAAGTTGAGTAGGTACAAATAAAATTCAAGACATGGCATATCGTCAGATATTTTTTACCAGATACACAGAACTAAAGGCTGACAAAATTGATATTTTCACAAACACATTTGAAGTCAACGTATTGGAATTTATTCCATCTTAGTTTACAGAAGTGACTGAAACTGCAGTCATTGCTTAAGGTTGGCGCGAAAGGAAGTCAGTCCCATATGTGGCTGCCCAACTTTATACAGTAAAATACACTTCTTTGTAAAAAAAAAATTCTTAGAGTCTTATTGTCTGAGATAAAACAGGAAGTTAAATCACAACAGGATGTTACATCACAATGGGGAGTTACAAATTACAGACTTTCCTTTTAGCTCTCTTGAGAGAGAGAGAGTGAGAGAGAGAGAGGTCTTCCCCTCCTCTAATCTTCCTTTGTTCTAAATGCAGCATGGTTTTTAGCTGTTAGCATCTTCAGTGTTTCATTTACATAAAGCCACATTTTCTATTTTTTTGTCTTAAACCTTGCTTCCAGAGTCTTCTGTAATGGATATGGTAAATATTTCAATAACAGCGACTGGAAACATGTTATTTGACCGTAGCTGCTGCAATGAGTTGGTTCTCATTTTGTAAACAACTATGACGAAAGGAGTATCCCGTGGTTGTGGGAAATATATTGGTCTGTTTGAGATGGGTCAAATCACTGGCATGCATCAAACAGAGAAAACTTCTTTGGAGAATGCAGAAACTACAACAATTGTTCAACGCATTATTGCGTAATTTTTGGTCTCGGAAGGCTATCCATTGTCAATTATCCAGTAGTGACACTCTACAAAGAAGGAAGCAACTGACCTTTTAGCACTTTTTATTTATTTACCTTCAGATGCTCTAGATAATGGTTTATTTTCTTCTTCTTTCCCAGAGCTGTCTCCTTATTGAACTCTACCCCCCGCTGACACCTCTAAACCACCCCCCCCTCTTTACTCTCTCCATTACCATTGCACTATTTAATACTCCTTGTATTACACTGTACATACCCATTTGTAAATACACATTTTCATCGTACATATACATATTGTAAATCTGTGATAAATCTATTCTGTATATTATGTTCATCTATTTGTACATTCTAATTGTAGTTATTTATCATCTTTAATTATGCTCACAGTACTTCATCTGTAAATATTTTCCATAGTTTCTCCCTGTACATATCCTATAACTTATACCTATATCCTGCACTTGCTGCTTTTTGCACTTCTGGTTAGACCTATCTGCATTTCGTTGTACTTGTACTTGTACATGTACATGTATAATGACAATAAAGTTGAATCTAATCTAATCTAATCTTATTTTGACATTTTCTTTTCAAATATAACATAATAATGTAAGAGGTATAAGACTGTATTATTAAATAATAATAATGCCTTCAATTTGTAGAGCTATTTTTCCAGAAGCTCAAAGACACTTTACATATTTCAGCATAATCTACACAGTGAAATGCGCATGAAGTGGCTTGCCACAATGGCAGAATGGACTTGGCAGGGACCGAACCGCCAACCTTCCTGTTATAGGATGGCCAACTATGCCATTATCCCACTAGCTGTGTAGGAGCCATATGAGAAGTTACATATTTACATTTCTACGATATTCTCTGAATGTAACACATTTCCATTTTTTTGGTTTGATCAGTCAGAATAATTTCTTTTCGTATACTTTCAGAAGATGAAAAGAAACCTCACCTCTCTTATTTCTTGTCCTGCTCCATTATAAGACTGCAACTCTGCCAGTATTCCATGAGCCTCTTCCAGCACAGCGCTAACCTGGTTCCACACGGCAGTCTCTGCCTCTGTGGGCTGAGCATCTGTAGGCATCAGATATCAGTTATAGCCATTCATCCAAGTTTGCAATTGCTTTGTAGGACCACCTCTGTTACACCTCAGGATTATTTCCCCCTGTTCCAAATAATACAACTATTCACACCTAAAGACTCGATAGAAAGTTCATGGTTGTGATTTGGTTGAAACACTGGATTTTTTTTGGCACACGCAGAGATGGTGTTCCTGTGGGCTTTGAGAACCAGGAGGGTATAATCCCTCGTGGATTAATCTGGTAATGATGAATTGGGGGATTTAGTACCAGTGTGACTCAGCATTAGATCTTAACTGCTCTGGTGGGAAATGTCAATGAAAGGCCAAAGCCAATGATACAGCTCCATATGGAGTCGCTGGCAGGGCTTAGATGGGTTTAATGAGTTGTGCCCGCTTCAAAAACACTGAGCATCACAAACATTTGATGCAGGAGTGGATATTAGTGGACTTTAAAGCAACGGACACCAAAATTTACATGTATTTTCAGTTTTTGCTCTTCAACTCAAAATATATTCTACTGACGGAGCCACCAGAAAACTAGTGTTGGGCAGAAAGTGATCTTCTGCTGTTTGTTGAGATGAAGGAATTATTGGTTTTCTTCTCTTTCTTCCATCTATCTATCCATCCATCTGTCACATTCAATCCATCCAATGATTTTAAGACCAATCAATTCAATAATCCATCCATCCTGCCATTCATCTATTCTGCATGCCTTGAAGCGATCTGTCCCTTCATCCATCCATCCATTTTGCAATCCTTAAAGTGTTCTTCCCTTTTATCTACCCACCCATCCTGCAATTCTTGAAGAGTTCTACCTTTACATCCATCCATCCATCCATCTATCCATTGTGCAACCCTTTTCATCCATCCATGCACCCAAGAATTGTCCATCCCTCTGTCGATCCATATTTATATACTGCAGTGTTCAACTTTTTCTATCTGTTGAAACTAAGAGAAACTAAGCACCCTGAAGCATGACCTGTCCTGGAGACAGTGGCGGATGGGAAGCTTGATTGGAGCATCACACCTGTGAAATAATTACGCAGGTGTCCTACGTTTTTTTGAGGGAGAAAAGAAACTTTAAGCAAATGTGCAAAAGCAAGGAAATGAGAGGCAAACTTGCTTGTTTTGAAGTATTCAAAGGGACAACTCTCTTTATGCTCGTCTCATTATTGTACAGAAGAATTCACCAGACATTGGATTGTTCATCCAGTAAAAGTGAACATAGCCCATGATTCGACCATTTTGAGGAAGGTGTAGGCTCAATTCCATTTACCCTCCTGATCTTCATCCCACTCTTTGAATATGTGCTTTGCTCAAAGCCTTCTTTGAAGGACCAGGTTCTCTGCCTTGCAGACATTTGCTTGTTGCTCTTGGCTGTAATTTATGCATATGCACCAATATTGGTCTCACAGCCTCTTTAGTTCTCAGTTTTTCAGTGTTTTTAAGTATTACACTTGTAAATGTTTGTGCTATCAGCTGAGCAAACATAATTCGATTAAAGCAAACACACACCCGATGGGTCCTCACAGTCCTGTCACCTCCGGCTGTGTTTATTCTTCCTGTTTGTGATTGTTAGCACCAGCTTCACTGATACACTACAACTATGTTTCCTTTGCTGTAGTTTCAGTTTCACCACATGCCATATTTCATCACATTTATAACCCAAATCTGCCTCTTTAAACCTTTTCATTGGATCTTGTGGTTGGGAGCTACTTTTGAATTTTTATGAATGCCGTTAGCGCCCCAGTAACCCCATTTCAGAGCTGAGGAAATATAGTGTGGTGTAACAAGAGGTGATCATTAGTTTCACAGTCATAAGTTCAAAATTTCCAAATGGAAGAACAGCTGCTATCCTGTTTCTGTTCTCAAAGCAAAGCTTGGCACAATGTTTTATCGCATTTAACAACAACAAATAAGTTCATTTATTGTCGCTTTTCAATTTGTACATGCAAATAAGCAACCTGACCAATCAGTATAGATTAAATCTGGTTGGTGTAGCAGGTTATTTTCATTTTTTTCTGGGCTTGCTGTATAAAACTGATGTTTTTCATAGGCATGGTTGGTTATTTCTGAGTGTCTATGTTGACGTTATGAAAACAAACATGGTATTTCCAAAAAGGCTTTGCAACTATTTTGATAACTCCTCCCCAAACATACATCAGAAAACTCAATCAATAAGTGTAAGCAACGTGTGTTACTATGGTCATACTGATCGACTGTATATGTATATTCATTCATTCATTTTCATTCCCGCTTTTTCCCTTTCGGGGTCACGGGGGTCTGCCGGTGCCTATTTCCGGCACACATTGGGCGAGAGGCGGGGGTACACCCTGGACAGTTCGCCAGTTCATCACAGTGTATATGTATATTTATTTATTTATTTATTTATTTATTTATTTATTTTACAGTAAATAATTTAGCTCAATATGAAGCACTTGGAACAATAGGTCAGAATAATGCAGATAAATGCCCGGAAAGGAAGCAGTACTGTGTAGTCTTTACGAAATGTTATGAAATGTGATTAATAAGGCAATATTTTGTACACAAAAATAAAATGAATACAAATTCCCCTCACTAATGATTCTCTGCAAGGTAAAGGGGTTGTGAATATTTTATTTGTTTAAAACTATCAGATTTTCCATGAATTCTTTTTTTTATTTTTAAAGATCTTTTGGGCTTTTTTTTATTAACAGGAAAGTCTTTGAGACAGGAAGTCAAATTCAACCGAGGTCCCCTTGCGCAACAGTATGTCATGCTCACACCACATGAGCACAACATACTTTCTATTTATTTCTAAGAGGTAATTTGATCCTCTAAACACATAATTTCAATGACAAATCCTCCCCTGGAGGAAATGAAATGTATAAGGTTCCATTGTTTTTTACTTTACAAAAAGCCACATGTTCAAAGCAAGGAGTTTTTGTCACTCCTATTAACTGTGTTCACTAATTTCTTCCAAATGTAATTCCAGATTAATTCCTTGTTTTTAAAGGTTTCTGTCTAAAAATATTGTGCCATGGAGAGTCTCCAACAGGATAACATCTGCTCATCAACCATCAAAGTTTTCACACATAAGGGAAAGGACTTTTATTTCCTCCATAAAATAGGAAATGTTAGCCATGGAGCTGTTAGAGGTATCAGAAACGGAAGGATTTCTGAGGAGGGACAGAAGTGCTTAGGTAAGGGTTAAAAAGGAACACAGCATCAGAAAAACGGGAAATTGAGGATCCCCTTTCAAAAGACAGATTCCATTCCCACTTCCTTAAGTACACAGTCTGGTTAATAATGCATTCACGCACAAACACACAGGAGCAGATAATGGAACCAGCACACTTTACAAGTCTACAAAGGTTTGGGTAAAAGAGAGAAGATAATTAGGTGTTATGTGATTCAAATCTAACTGCTAAAACGAAACATGGTATTTGTATAATGACCTTAAGTTCACAGCCGGCCTGAAGATGTGTGCAAGTCACAGATTAGGGTCATGGCAAAGCCTCTGAGTACAGAGCATGGAGGGATGTAGAAAAGGGGAAGCGAAAATGTGAAGGACAGTGAATGAGGAGGAAGTGTGTTCAAACGGGAAAGAAAAGCAAACTCAAAACATAAGAAGCTGATGGTCTCACGTTCAAAGTCAAGGAAAACTATTGGGCCATGCTCAAGTTCGGCGCAAGCCAGCAGTTTCAGGAGATTTCCCATGATCCCCCTGGAAGAGAGAGAAGGGAGAAGCCTGTGGGTCATGGGAGGAATGGCAGGCGTGCGTCTGGTGTTGGTGTGTGCTTGTGCTCAGAGTCTGATGGCGATGGGTTGGGGTGTGGGATGGATTTGGGAGATGTTCACATGGATCACAGACTCCTTCAAACTGCTCGCTGTCTAAACATGAAGGAAAACCACGTGTGGTTGATTTTAATCGGCATGAAACCTGCTCCAACCCTGGAACCTCCATCTCCAATCACACACACAAAGACACACACCATACACCAGCGAAACACTTACTTTCGAAATCCAGGAAAAAATGAGGACAGTTCTCTAAATCCTTGCCAAGGACCTTAATGAGGTTCCCCATGGCCGGCAAACCTGGGCAAGGAAGACAGATACATACAGTACAGAGAAACACAAGCTAAAGAGCTGAAAAACACATTAGATGGTTTCATGGTTAAACTGTGGTGAAAGGACCAGAATGTGATTTGTTGAAGTAAAGTTATACAGTTTTGTAATGTGGCGGGTAAATACTTCTAAAAGCATTTTAATTTCAAATTTAATTTTTTCCTCATTTACAATATATTTGGGCCTGACTTATGTATTACATACGCCATTGTTTGTTTTTTTTTAATAACAGTTTAAAGTCCACCACAATCCTGAAATTGTATTTGAAAAAATATAAATGTATTACATTTTGTGAATTGGAAAAAAAAATTAGATCAAACAGTTTTTATGTTTCACAGCAAAAATCTAAAGCGTTGCAACAAAAATAAAAATACACCAATTCCCTCAAAAAGTTAACAAAAGTCAAAACAATTAGAAAATTGTGTAAAAAAAAACAGGCTAACGTTTCCCAAACATTATGCCAGAACTTTGAAAAAACACAAACCATATCACAAGTCTCGTACTTCCAAGTGTTATTATTCCTTCTTTTGACCACTAGATAGCACTGATTTGGGGTCTGTAAAATGCAACTGAAAGACGATCGCACATTTTCTCACATTTTAATTACCATGCAAATTGTGCGTCTTACCGTTTTTAATGTTTTTTTTAACCAAAAATATCAACCTTGAAACTTTTTTGAAACCAAAACATTATATTGGAAATCAAAATTGGACAAAAGCTAGGTTGCGTCATTCGTACTTAATTCAAAACATGGGATTGGCACACGCACCGCTGCATGCAGAGGCTTCTAAGGTTTAAATAAGCAGCTATTAAAGAATCAAGCAGAACAGTGGCAGCTAATCAGGATAAAACTGTGTAGAAATCACATTAAGGTTGTTAAAGATAATATGCTTCTAAAGATACGGGTAATATGATGATTTCTTTAAACCAGTGCATGCATTTAATTTTCTTTTGAAAATGCTTTTAAAGGAGTTCTCTGGAGTGTTTATCTTTGAATGAACTGGGTGTTTGATCAAAAGTAACTGGTAAATCATCACCAATTCATCTAAAGTCCCCAATAGATGTAATGGATCAGGTTCTCCTTTCTAGTACTAGTCTGCAGACTGTAAAAGAATCAGCTCTTCTCGGGAGCTCAGGGAATTCTAGAGTGGTACTCTAACTGGATACCACCTGTGCAACAAGTCCAGTCGTCACTTACTTCGGCACATTGAAATGACTTCAGGCTTTCCTTGAAGTTTTAACACATGATCTTTGTGTCACTAGTGCAATGCTCTACAGACTGAGCCACAGGAATATTCTACAGTGATGTTAAAACAAAATGGAAGTAATGAAGGTCAAAGAACACTGAGGTGCACAGAAGTTGTCTGCTTGTAGCAGATTAGCTAAAGAATAGTGTATAAGGCGCTTCATTGAATGGGTTTTCAAAGCTAAGCAGCTGCACCCAAGCCACACAACACCAAGTGCACAAATCACATTGTTTTTCAACTCTCAATCAAACAAACGAGTATTTGTATGACAGCTTTGTTGCTCAGGAGCTCTTTGTTACTGGAACAACGTTTGTTGCAGGCTCCATAAGACAAGGATGAAGGACTTGACTGAAGGAATTGATCCAAATCTCACAAAACACCACAGTGATGAATTGAACCAAAATATTGTAATGACCACACTGCCATATGTTATGCAAAGCTTTCCCAGAAGAGTTAAAGTAGTGCAATGAGTAGATCAACTAATTGAAGAAAATGAGAATATGTTTGTTTCAATCTGCAATTTATAAATATTATGATTGATAAGAGTACTGATAAAAACACCTTCCGGATTCATGTTGTCAGATTTAGTTTATTGACCGTCTGCTCGTCATGTGTAGTTTTTTCTCATTCCAATCAATCATATCCTTGCTTATGGCACACAAGGCAAAGATGGCTCCTCTCAGGCTGTTTATCAGTGAGCAGGCAGCCTAGCCCCCTTTGCCTGTCTCCTGGCAACCATCAGAAGAGCCTTGTTTCCATGGCTGGACCACACTGCCTTCGTCTTGATGCCTGTTTTCTCTCGCTCTTGCTCTCCAACTATCTGTCTTTCATCAGCTTATTGTCAAATCGTCAAGGTCTTACGTAGATAATGGTCTATAGCGTTTATAAGGTTTAGCTATCAATATGTCCAACCGCACAGCTCTTTGTCTATCTGAGTAACCAGGATGCCGTTTAAGAAATTGTTGTTCCTGTCCAAAACATATCTCTGTATGAAAAACTTTTACTCACTCCTTGCTCCTAATATCTGAAGAAAATGCAAATGTATACATGAATACAACAATATTTTGCTAGAATTAGTCCCTATCCACCCCATCCATCTTCTTGGTAAACATTGTCTGTTTCTATCGGCCTTTCAATTCCTTTAAATTCTCAACCAGTGTCCACACCGTTAGTTATTCTCCTGGAAGTGGCCAACGCTCCTCAAACCATTACTCACCAGCCCACAAATGTTGCTCCGACCCTGTCCTGGTTAAACCCTCACTGTGCTGCTGTGTTCTTCCTCTCGATGCAATGGCCGGTAACAGCCCCTCAGGAAGCCTCTCAGCCCTCCGCTGCTCTGCCTTCAACATCGCTCTGTTGCTTTCACACTTCTCTTTTCTAACTGCTATTTAAAGGCAGGGCTTGTTTGAAAAGAGAGAAGCCGTTTCTTATGCCGCAACTGTTTGTGTTTGCTGCTTTAGATGGGGTGAGAGGTTAGAGGAAGGCCGGCTTTTGTAGAGCAAGGGCTTCCCGATAAGTTTGTTGTGCTGCAAACACATATTATTTTTATTTGAGATCATAAATTAGTCGTTGTCTTGCATGCTACTGTGTTTTTACTGATGAGGAAGTGAACCCCTTGGCTTTATACACCAATAAACATTGAACAGTCAGAGGGACGTGTGTATAGAGGAGGGTTTACCAAGGTTTGGACTCTGGTACGGACCAGGACTGAGGTTTTCTAAGCAATAGTCCGTCTTCAGTGTAGATAGGCTTGAACTAAACTTTTTTCCTGACTTCCCTCTTACTGCCTTTTCCTCTCAGCGTGTGGTTTGCGTCTGCTGCTTCAATAATGACTGTTTTCAAAACATAGTGAGCTAATTGTGATCTAAGGGTGCTTTCACACCTCTAGGTTGTTTAAGTTGGTTCAGACCAAGAGGAACAAATGAAACATTGTTGCAATCGTCTGCAGATTTAGTCGTCATTCACACCACACTGATCACTTAGGTCTGCATTAGTTGAAAATACAGCCATGTGACATCAGACGGGCCACTCGTTGGTCACATACGGCATTGTACATGTTGCTTTTCGATTGCTTAGAATGAACATGCACACAGAAGTAAACAATGGAGGACAGAACGCCTGAGGCCTGGGAAAATGCACTCAAAATGGACAGACGTCGCTGCTTGATTTTGACCTTTGGCATCTTTTGCGACATCATTTTTGTTATACATTCCAAACGATGCTTGGGTTACAAACTACTCAAAGTTTGAACATGATAAACACCCATAATGCCATGCACAAGTGAGTAGGATGGCTTTATTCATTCAAAAAGTATGTTTTTGTCATCTTCACTTGTGTTTAGTTCGTATCAAAGTTCAATCATAAGCAAACCACTCTATAACTCGAGCAGGTTTTGCTTTTTAAGTCAGATTTTGCTCCAATATTTAGTATGGTTGCTGCTTTCTCACCTGCCCAAACCAAACGAACCGAACTAACTCTAGTTCATTTGAATCGAACTAAACAACTCAGATGTGAAAGCTGAAGCTGGGTTTTAGTCTCCGTCAAGCAAATTCGATTTCATCAGTGTGTAATCGCCCTGTGATAGCATGTCATAAATGCTAGTCACCGGAGTAGTTTTTATGGTACACTGTTCCTTCCTCGTTGATGACTCAAAGAGTGCATTGATTTGGAAAAACTATTTTTGTCACTCAACTCACTTAACCTTCAATTATAGAAGGAGAGAAGACATTTATTGAGTTTGTTTTTCTGCTACTTCTTTCTCTGCCTCATGGAGGAGACGATCGGGTCTGAAACAATTCCCATGACGCAAAACCAAAAACACTCGACTAGTAAACTGGCCAATCACAGAGACTTTGGTCCTCATCTACGTGGATAAAGTTACACATTTTGGGGAGGTGCACATCAAACTATGGCGGAGGGGTCTACGGCTTCACATGTGTCTAGTATAGAACGTGGCATTACAGGGAAGTACACTGTAACTGTTTCACTAGTTCTGAACCCAGTTTTCAGGTGCCACACGGTGATTGTTTACATTACAAATTAAAGCTGGGCTTTAAACCAATATAGTCTTTGAATTAAAAGTTTGAAAACCACTGATATAGAGCAATATCCCTCCGCTTCATTATGCTCATTCCAGCTCGTGTCTGGTCAAAACACATTCTTAAAGTAATTTCACATCCAGGATGTTGCTTATCACAAGAACGTTTTTCTGTTGAGTGTCGACCAATGGTTTCTTCTAAGACTGAGTGTTATTTTGAGAGCACTATTTAAACAGGGAGGCATTAGAAGAAGGAAACTTATATCTATAAATATGTGCATCTGTTCTTGGGTAATATTTGTCTGGCTGTGAAGAATGTCTGGCATCACACAGTTGGCAGATTAAATGTAGGTAAAGTCTATGCTTTTTTACAAACACAAGGGTAATAAGACAATGTGGATGAGACGTGTTATTTGTGGCGCGTACCTTTGCTTGGGATTTTCCTCACGGAGCACGTCACTGCATCAACTGAAAGCCTGTGTGTTTCTCCTGCGTTATCACAGCATCAGCCTCCACAACCTGAGGGAAATACATAGAGGGGCAGGGTTGTCAAATTTGTAGAAATAGAATAGACAGCTTTGCATTTATGAAGTTAGCAGATACTTTCATTCAAAGTGTCTCACAGTTCGGGAGTACACACAATAAACAGTTGTGTAAAAGAGAAAAGAATAAATGCAGTGCTTTGTTTTTGTTTTGGGACGGCAAGGAAATTCCACCCGCCAGGAACTGTGAAGTAGAAGGTTCTGGTGAGAGTTTTTCGGCGCTCTGAGGTGGAACAATCAGACACCATTCATGAAGACCTTAGCTACAAGTGTAGAACAGGGAGAGTTCTATTTACCTGCAAGAAGAAACCTTTGAGTGCGGCACGGGACAGAATTTGATGAGTGAATGCGTGTGTGGGTATAAATATTCTGATGTTTGTGCAGGTGCAAAATCCAAATTTCTTAAAATATTTTACAAAAAACTGTTAAACATCAAAAAACCTTTCAGGGTTGGAAAGCTTTTTTTTAAGCGGGCTCATGAGAAGGATTTACAAAACTGCAAAAAAAACATGGAAAAGCAACAGACAACAATCTCTGGAAAGAGATATATTCAACGGAATCCTTTTATTTAGAATGCGAACCCCGACATTTAGATTAATGGTTTTGCGTCAAAGTGAGGTGCTCAAAACCAGCTGTAAAAAGTGCAGAACGCAGTGAAACAGCTTTGCGACAGAGCACGAAAGGGAAAGGGAGAATGACTAGCAGGAGAAGAGAGAGAGAAAGCGAGGCCAAGACAGTGCAGCAATTATTTTATGTTCAAATTAAACTAAAATGAAATATATTTGCCTTCCATTTCTATTTATTTATATGCAAAGGGGAAACAAGTGAGATACAAAAAAAGAGATACAGTTTATTCTGTTATGAAAGAACGTATTATAGGATGATATGACATTGGACACCTATAAATATTTTATTGATTTTACTGGTTGATCATTCATTGAAGCTCAACAATTCTAAATGTAATTTTTAATTTTGTAAAAATTTAAAATACAGACAGCACAGCACATTTCATACATTGGGTACAGAATAAAAAGAAATCAATACAGCATAATCAGCAAGAATAGCTGGACATTTGAATAAAACCAACCATAAAAGCCAATCATATAAAGGGCACAATGATTAAAATGGCAATTTAGACATATATTAAAATGGTGAAATGCAGAGATAAAATAGTTCGGACCTTGGTGCTCAGTCGATTAAATCACAACTAAACAAGTCTTTCGCCTGGATTTAAACGTGACTAAAGTGCTGGCACCCGTGATCTCTTCTGGGACCTGGTTCCATCTGTGGGCCACATGGTAACTGAAGGTGTAGTTACTCTGTTTGGCATTAACCAGTGGTAGTTCTATTGTGTTTAACCCGAGAGATCTCAGTTCCCTTTTTAGTTTATATACACTGAGCATGTCTGAGGTATTTAGGTGCTAAGTCATGTTTTGAGCAGCAGAACTTTAAAATCTATTCTGAAAGACATCGGAAGCCAGTGGAGAGACTTAAGAACCGGTGAAATGTGACTTTCAATTGAGCTCGTTTAAATATTACACATTTAAAGAAAGTATAATAAAACATGTTTTTAGTTATACATTTATGAAAAGGCTTAAATACGCTGAGAAAATGTGTTTAATTAAAATTATGTGATTTGTATTTTAAATAGAAACTTTTACAGCAGATTTTTCTGAACAAGATGCTGCCATAATGACAAAAATATTACATTTTACAAACAACCTGAATCTAGAATCTACCATTATCTCTCTAGATGCAGAAAAAGTTCATTCCTAATTGCAATACTCCATTAATTTGGATTCGGTAACTCTTTTATAGAATGGATCCAAATACTTTATTGCTCTGCAAATGCGTCAGTTTGAACAAATGACCAAACTTCCACTAGATTCAACCTTCAGAGAGGAACCAGACAATGCTGCCCACTCTCTCCCTCAATTTTTGCTATCTTTATTGAACCACTGGCACAAGCAATTAAGCAAAACATTAAAATTACTGGAATAAGAAAACAATTGCCATCACACATAAAAACTGAAACTGTGCAATCCCTCAAAAAGGGCCTTCGTTTAAGAAAGTACTTATAAACACACCTGTCTAAAATTTCACCCATGAACCTCTGAATGAATTAGGGGAGAATTGGGTAAAAGTTTTGGAGTAAAAAGAGACTGGCATGTCCAGAGTGATACAGCCATTGAACATGGGTCATGACTCAAAACACTTGGTCAATGCAACAAAAGAAGTGGCTCAACAAGAAGCAAATATACGTCTTGGAGTGGTCTCGCCTGTCTCTAGATCTCAATCTCATGGACAATCTGTGAGAAGGGTCAAGTAGTCACTCTTGAGCCCAAATATTTATTGCACTGATATCAGAAATTGAAAATCATGAAAAAATTGTTAATACAGTGGTACCCCGAGATACGAATGCTTCGAGTTACGCTATGTTCGAGGAACGAAACGTCTCGCGGAATTTTATTTTTCTTCGAGATGCGAAGAAAAATTCGAGATACGAACATTTACAAGCTGTTCTGCTTTATTTTCCGCCCGATGTCACGCCGCGTTGTGCTTCCGGGTGGTGATATGCTTCAAAACACTTCAACAACACCGCGAAACATTATGTATAGATTACTAATAATGTGCTATAACAAATGTTAGAGTCAACGTGTCGTAAAAGACATAACGTTTATAAAGTGGAAAGTGCTGTTCTGTAGCGCAAGTTAGAGAAACACCCATGACGCGTTCTCAGAAGCGTCTCTCTGTCTCCGCTCGTGCTTGAAACCGTGTTTGTGTTAGTAATTTGTGAAATATAACTCGAGAAAGTTAACTAACTTATGGCCGTAATGTTTTCTGGCATCCGTTCCACCTCCTCCGACACATGGCTTTACTCAAGGTAAGGTTTTACATTTGTGTATATATTATGTATTTTGCTTGTGTTTTATTCTGTTTTATTATCATTTATTACATAAGCAATCTGTAGATTTAAGGACTGAAGAAACGTTACTTGATTTTTCTCTGGTTTTCCATTTTGTTATCTACTTATACTGTTGTTTCTGAGAGTTGTTGCACAGATTAGGCGTAATACATGTAAATCTAACTTCAACATACGCAATGTTTGAGATCCGAACGTGACCCTGGAAGGTGTCTTTAAAACACCTACCGGTATGTGTCATGGGGCATGGTTCCTTCAACAGAGACATATCTTGAATGACATATATTACAAAATACAAAACGCCCAGCCCAGGGTCGCCCTTTAAAGAATGCGTCATGTAAATGGTTCAAGCGATGCATTATGCGGCAGTGTCCCTCGTAAATCTGAGCCTTGTTCAGAGCCTCCACACAGAGCTGCTCCCTGCAGCTGCTTTATATCCAGATGCAATGATTTGATCTGTTTGACTGTTCAATGCTGAAGCGTTTTTCAAATACGCTCAGATGCTGTCCTCTGTGTCTGGAAGCAGAGACAAGGGAATCTTCTTACCATCTTTATGTCATTCACTTTAGGAGCGTAAACAAAATAAAAGTCTCAGTGAGTCTAAATGTACATGGTGCAGATATTAGGTGAATGATCTACTGCCTGTGAACCAATCCCATCTGAAATCTTCAGTGCCTGGTCTAAATCCGTCAATCATCCTTCATTATCTTCATATCAATATCCCTGAGCTGTGTAAGTATATGAACCATAACCTTGCAAACATTTATTAGACACAACGGCTATCAGATACTACAAATATAGAGAAACCACCATGAAAAGTAGTAAATGCTCTTTTTGTAAAGGAACAAAACAGCAACCAGCAATATCTTCGTTGGAAGAATGTAACTTTTTGGTTATCAACGCTACATATGGATGGATTTTTTACACTCTTTTGTCTTTCTACTTTAGGGATTAGCTTTAATTGAGACCCATAAAGACTTAAGGTCTCTATATGGGGTCATCTGAGTCCTTAGAGACTATGCTGATCAAACTTGTTGACCCTGGAAGACAACGTGAAATGATTGAGTTCTGCCGATTTGGTCACTGAAACTCTGACGGATGTCTAAGTCACTGTCAACAAAGCACACGGTCAAACATTTCTTAATGAACTTTGACCTTTGACATCCTAACAATGCTGCAACAAGTCACAGTCACTTCAAATGCAAAAAAAAATCTAAAGGTCTTGCATGACAATGACCATCTCTCTGAGAAACTGCAACAGATGTTCTCTTTTCATTGAGCTCCTCCTGAGCCCTTTTAAAGGCTATTTATAGTCTCTTTGTAGCTCCAATTGAATTAATGCTTCTAGAATTTTTAGTCATTGAACCAGAAATTTAGATAAGACTAATTATACAGGAAATGGTTAGCATTGGCCTGTTTTTTTCCAGGTGAAAATGGTAAACATTTATTTTGGGTTGGATTTATTTTAATTGTGACTATAAACTAATGTCATTTGAGTTTGTTTTGACTCTCCATGAGTTAAAAATTAGCTTCTAAAGAAGAACACCTCAGTTTTAAAGTAATTATCCACATTAAAGGTCATGTTTTCAGTGCAAAAATATTTGAATTCCTAGGGGAACCATCCATCCATGTGTTTCACCATTTACTCCTTTCAGGAGTTCGAATATCTGGACCTGCTTTAAGTTCATAAGGAAAAAGAGGAAGGACCAGCTTATATGGAAGAGGGTGGATGGAACAATTTAAGTAGGTGTGGCTCCAAAGACATTTAATGAACTGTACTTAATAATTAATTAATTTGTGTTCGTAATCAATGGATCAGCTGATAGATATGCCTTTTAAATGGTTAATTGAAATAAAGTTGATTTATTTGATAGATATCAGAAATATTCTAAACATTTTAAGTTTAGTTTTATAAATAAAAATAAAACATATCATACTTTAGAATATATAAAATATACATAACTATTATGAACATAATACAATAATGAATAGTTTGTGCGTTGCTCTAGTTAACCCTGCAATCAGAATCAGAGAGACGATTATATCCAAGTGTGCATAATGTATCGCAATGCAAAATAGTCAGAATTTGTATCGTGGAGCTACCTGGAGATATCGTCATGGAGCTTCTTGTATTGATAATGATTCTAGTCACTTCTGAAACTTCTTTTCCTATCTGTTCTTGTTTTGTGTAATATTTACTAGTGGACAAATATCCTTTACTTACATTTTAAACAAGAATCTCTTTCCGTCACTTAGAGTTAAAAAAAGATGAATTAATGCAAACTTTAACAGTGCCCCCTGGTGGCCACATGGTATCAAACTAGACCCTAGCCTTCTTAACTTTGTAGTCTGAAAACTCTTGACATAAATGGACACAAATGTGCGGTTCCGCATGACCCTTATTTAACTTTACCTGCACAGAAAAGTCTAAATACCAATTTCCACAATCATTTTCCACTTTTTCCATTTCCCACCAAATTCTTTTTTAACTACCAAAAAGCTTTTTAATGGTTTTTAACAATAATACATTTTCTTTCCACTATTCCTTTCACTTCCTCTCACTGACAAATCCAACTTTTCTAATGGGCATCACCATGTAGCCTGTACTTTGTTTGAAATAGCATTAGCCTTGTATAGAAAAAGGGGGGGGAAAATCAGTATCGACAGTAAGCTCGCCTCTGGGCTTGATGGGAGCTGGCAGCGTCAGGACCGGATGAAGCAACCCAATGGAAATTCAATGCTACAGCTGACAGGGCTGAAGGCACGTGGCCATCATCAGCCTCTTGTCAGCTTCACCAATATTGTAGAACCACAAAACATGCTACATTAGCGCGGGAAGAGGAGAGAGAACAATATCACCCATCCCCCACTCCACACTCTCTCCATCCACAGTGCTGGAAGGGGGGAAAGCTGAGAGAGAAGAACGACGTGCAAGGCAATTGCAAATTAGAATCGAGTGCCTTTGCTCAAGGGCTGACGGGAGACAAAAGTCTTGATCCCTGTGAATCATTGTCCTTCTTCCTTTTGATGACTGGAATTTAATTATTGGAATGAAGCTTAGATTTTAATGTCAGTTATGTTTATCGTCAATGTAACAAAACGCTGTAAAATAAATGGAGACTAGAATCTGACTGATATCCACTGCAAATTCATCACCAGAAAGATATTCACAAGACATCAAGGAAAGCTGAGGTGTTCTGCAGAAAGAGTGTTTTGGTCCCAAAACACATGAAAGATGTAATTGCAAATTGGAGGTGTTCCACTAGCCAATATGTTATTTTTGCTTTGTGACCTTTTCCTTTCTATTCTATAAACTGTCTATATTGAGAATTTAGGAGAAATATTGTATATTAAATATTGCAACAAAAACGAATGAAACTGATTTTGTTGCACAGTTTCCTTATTTATCTCAGTGTTCTAGAAACCAGACTCTCTGCTTGTTTGCTATTGGTGTGAATGAACTATTGTGGCAGCTCAACAACTGAGGTTTTATCTGCCAGTTTGTTTCTGTTTCACCAATTTCCCTACCTCTCGCCCTCGTGCACCCTGTGTGGATCACACCTGCTCAAGGTCAGGGAGTAAATGCAGGGGCTAAATATAGCAACAACACCTCTGATATCCTTGGAAAAAAAACTCTTTTCACAGGATCATTCACCGGTTCTGTAGACCACAAACAGGAGAAAACTAAACTAGTCATTCAGGAGTTGACCCCCCCCCCCCAATCAAGTGTGTTGGGAGCAAAAATCAGTTTCAGAGTTGCTTATAAGGACGAGGGTTATAGGATAAATGATGTGGGGATGGCGTACGTGTTTAAGAAACAATCCCAACAGAGGTATGCCCCACTCACTACCTCAAACAACAAGAGAACCAAGTGATGGCTCTGTATTTAAGGAGAGTGTTGAAAACAAAGAGATTTTAGATGTTATGTATCTTATCTTTCTTGATAAGAGTCTAAACAGAAATGGAAGTAGTGACAACAGCCACAGGAGTACCATAGGTTCAGATTGAATTCATTTACTTTCACAATTCAACAAATGTCTTCCAGAAAAAGACAGAATTGTTGAGTTTTGCTAGTAGTGCGAACCTAGACGCTATTGTACGAATCTTCGTCTGGGTCGAGGAAATATTAATGCAAAGATGCTCCCTGTCTGAAGATGGCGTTTACGCTACAACAGATGCACTCCGAACAGGGAAACAGGAAAGAAGAAGACTGTGACAGAATATAGTAAACAATCATGGAAATTGAGTGTTTTTTACTCAATGGTGGCTGATCACAGGGAGCTGTTTGACCAAATTTTTTGGAGAAAAGAGAATTATTTCTTTCCTGTTACCTGTGCGAAGTTGCTGTGGGATGAACGCCATCGAGTTGCTCATTTACGATCTACTCACAACATCAAAAAACCCAGCTTTCATTGGTCGTTCTTGCAAAACATGGATCCAATGTAGGAATACAAAACTCTTTTGTTCATTGGCACCGCTTATTCGGTCAGATGTGTTTGCTCCTGTTGGCACCCATGGTTTTCAATCGAGGGGTGTTGATGCACGAAACTAAGGATCGAGAATTCTGTTTGTGTGTAGAGGCCTTTAGTGTTTACGATGTGATGGTGCAACACAAAGAGGCTGCACGTAGGCTCAACGCAGAAGTATAAATTGAGCTTTAGACATTGAAACGACTGTAGACCACCACACAGATATTTAGTAAAATAAACTTGATTGCTATAGGGAGTCTCAGATGTATTCCGATGTCCTCACCATTAAAGCACATTGTGTTTGGTTGATCTTTTTTTTTTTTGTTAAACGATCGTTAGATTTGTTAGATTATCAGTTACAGCTAGGGATGTCCCGATCAGGTTTTTTGAGCCCCCATCCGATCCGAGTCATTTAATTTTAAGTATCGACCCATACCGAGTCCCGATCCGATTCTTGTCTTTTCCTTGTGCTAATTGCACACTTTAAGTGCATGCAGGTTACTAAAGTATTCTAAAAGTTCAAAAAGCCGGCGGAAGCCAGTATTCTCTACCACAGAGAGGGGTTGATCGTCCAAAGCGATGAATTCAACGACCCTTTCTGTAATCTTTTTGGCCTTGCAGCTCTCAAGAGGAAATTTCTGTCTCCTTTTAAAAGTTTCCTCCAGTGTGTGTTGCTTTGGTTTAGCCTTTTCCTGCGTTCGCTCAGTGAAGTCGCAATATTCTGTCGTGTGTTTCGTTTTAGGATGCCTTATCAAGTTGGTAGTATTAAAGGCTGCTTTGCTAGTACCACCGCGTGAAATGCTCGCATTGCAAACGTTGCATGTAGCTACCAGACTAGAATCACTTTCCAACTTAAAATACTTCCACACTGCAGACATCTTAGCACCGTATTGCAAGTAGTAAACAACATGCGAGTTTCCGACACGTGCGTGACGTAGCTGACGTAAACATTCGATCGGTCCGATACATAGAGCCGATTCCGATCAGTTAAAAAATGCCTCGATCGGCCCCGATACCGATCTTTACGATCGGCTCGGGACATCCCTAGTTACAGCATTTCAAAAACATTTTTTAGATGCACGCCAAAATGCAAACTTTCATCGAATTAAACAAATTCACTTTTCTTTCAGTTAGTTTTCGCATTTGTCACAAATTAATCACATTTCACAAAAATATGAACTACTAAAAAGTTTTTTTGACATGACATGGAAAGTATGTTTTATTTTTTAAATAGATCTCTGTCTGCTTTTGGCTTTTGATTCTAGCTGAGCATTTGATAATGCTCTAGTCTGCTTTCCATCTGGGGGGAATTTATATAGCAAACTATATAGACTTTAGAAAAAAAAAAATCTATTGCCACTATTTAAACTTATTAGTTTATTTCTACTCGAATTTATTGAAATGGGGCAGGTACAGTCGTGAAAGAAAATACTACTAATGTTGACACTTTCTTCAAAACAGCAATGTTTTCATGTAAAATTTGCACGAGTAAATGAAACTTGTCATTGAATAGAACAAAGAAAGAGAAAGTAGTTCATGACTCCATTAAATATATTGCACTTTGTGTTAAAATTACAATAGACGCAAGTAACTTTTATGCAACTAGTATTGCATATATTAAACAGTAACATAAATTTTGTCTTTACGCAATATTGACTGATATTTGTAGCTTTCTAAAGGGGTTTGTTTGTTTCATATAAATCTATTTTCTTTAATTTCTTGAAGTCTATCACTCAACAATTTTACAAATTGGCAATGAACACATATAGTCACCTTTTATGAATGGAAACTCAGTTCTAAAATGTTGCATGAATTCGGCCTGTTTTTAGGGTGCAGGGGTCATTTATTGTTCATGTATTTGATGGTTGACTGGTTCACTGAAGTTAGTTACTGTGGTATTTCACTAGAAACTCAGCAACTGTGACCAGCACCAGTACTTTGGTTTTTGTGATCAGTCTCATCTAAAGCTCTGCAATTTTTAAATCATTTAGAGGATATTATGAATGCTAGAGCAGATATTATATGATGACTTTGCTTAAAGGTGTAGATTTGCATAACAGTTTTGCATAAACGGACAAAATAAAGGTTGTGCAATGATAATGAAAGCAGTACTTTTTTTTTGGTGTGACTTCAAGACTCCTCTACTATTTTAAATAGTTGAGTAGCACTTTGAAACATTGATTACCATTTGCCATAGTGGTTTCTTTTTTTATTACGATAGAAAATACTGAAACATTTCACTAAGGCAAATACGGCAAAGACTTCCGATCAAAACTGTAACAAACACTGGCTAGTCTTTTTCCAAGCATTTTCCAGTTGGAATGTGTTTGATACCCATAACTAAATGAGATTTCAACATGCCCCAGTTTAAAGCTTGGAACATGGATCCCTGGGTTTTGTATGAACAAAGCTGGCCTGAAGCAGCAGGGTGAATTGACATAGAAGAAGGAGTTAAAATATCGAGGATCACCACAATCACTCAGTTTACCAAGTCCCTGTCTTGTTTTAATCCTGTTTTATCTTCACTGCTCTGCCCCAATAGTTTGTGTCAGCTTTGTAAGGATAGGAAACCGGTCTGCCAACAATAATTGTACCACCTAGATATCATGCTATTGTGTATTGACCATTAGGTGTTAATTCATATTTATTAACAATTAAGTTTTTTGCCAAAATGAGAGAGACAAAAGAAACCACAGATTAGATGATTTTCATTTGAAATACTAATTTCCTCATAAATATTCTGTAGAACTTTGAAGTCCTTACAATTTTTGAAGGATTTAGTTAAAGTCTTATGTCTCATATTTTTGAGGGGGCACTTGTTATTGGTTCTTTGTTGTATTCACTGAGCTCTGGTGGGTCAAAAAAAAAGGTTTTATGTTCCTTTTCAAAAATTCTGTTTTATCTCTGGTGCAGACTTCAATAAAGTCTAATTCTGAAGTTCTGAAGCTCGCAACAGGTCACAATTGTAAACAGGTCAGAATTATCAACAGAATTGAGTTACGCTTATCTCCGTTTTCAGCAATGGTATAGTTTTGATTTACTGCAAATTTCCAGATTTAAAAAAAAAAACAATGCCAACTTTATTTTTGATTTTAGCAACTCTACGGTTTTTCTTAGCTCTACTCACCACAGTTCGTCTTTATGCTTCCACCAATTTCCAGTATCAGCTCTGAGTGTGCAACAGCTCAAGATGTATCACTAGTGAATGCACAACCCAGCCATAAAAACAGAAAAAGGATGAAAGACAGCCGGAGTGCACTGTTATGTGAGTCCATTTTCTTTTATAAAGCAGTACAAACTAACAGAAGAACTGTTTGCAGGCTATTAGGAGGCTGTGTGTTTGCACAGCATTTTTGTGTTGCACACTGTAATGACGGATACAGTGACCATTCCTTCTGGCCAATCAGTGACTCAATCAACATAATCTGTCATATTTTTTTTTTCAATCAGTGAAAACCACTCTTTTAGATACTAATTAGTGCCATTAAAGTCTACAGAAAATGGTGAAAAATCCCCCAAATAATCCCCCATTAAGCTTTTAGTGGCAGTGGAAAATTAACATTTTGAGCTGATGAACTGATGCACTTCACAATCCCTAGATGCAATGCGAGTAACGCCATCGGATATTCAAAATATCAAATATAAGATAGCTGATGAAATTATTTAGTAGGTACTGAAGTTGTTGTCACTGCATAAATTCGCACACAGAGCATGACTGTTTTACTCGTTCTTTTATTAAAAAGAGATTGAACTGTTTTTCATGTTCCAGTGAAACTATCATTACAGGAACCTTCTGTATGGTTTTAGTGATTACATAAAACGATTACATTCATTTTGTCATAAAAGTCATAAAAGTTCAACAGTCTCTCAATAAACCCAGTGGCACTCTAAGTTTTTTCCGATCAACTTTTCAAACTGGAATCCTAAACTCTTGTCATATGCCTATAAGTTCATTTTCAGCTGGTTCATCAAATTTCATCACTTGTTGTCAGCTGTGTTACTAAGCAACCAGCAGTTGCTGAGATAAACAAAAGCAGATGATTAGCAAACAAATCAAGTTTCTGCATAGTGCAGAAACTGACTCCAAAAGTGGAGACGCATGCGAAAGCATGAATCTGAGAGACTGTATCCTTTGTCATCGGGACACATCATTGTCCTTCTGAGGAGATCTATGAGTCTGCAGCAGAGTCTCCATGCTACGTGTTCAGATAGACAATTCATATCATATAACGCTGCCTCTACACTAGGAAATCAGAATGGTGACACAAGTATGTGACTTAATATGATATTCATTACCATTTCCAGAGAAATGTACAGTGAATGACTCATTTCTCATAGAATAGTTGCTCTATGAATATAAAGACTCATTTGTTTGAGCGATTAGTGTCAAAATGCATTTGAAGCGAGACCCTGATCTTGAACATGAAGGCATCAATCACGGTTATGTTCCTAGATTAAACACACTCTAAGTTAATTAATTCCTTCAATTAGTTGGGTGCTTAAGTAAGTTTGATGGAGCCTAACTCATTTTTAACTTCCTTTTTAAGTCGTTTTTTTGAAAATCACTGTTGAAACTAATGCAGACCATCATTAAAGTTGTTAAAGTGAAATGTAAGTGGGATATTAAGAAGGGATCAGACCGAAATAAACCAAAGGGTAAACTCTGAAATCTCTTGTACGTTCATATGAATTGCCCTATAAAATAAAGGATTAGTGGAGTGCAAAGGTATACGCAGAATATTAGTTTATAGCTTTATCTCGAAGCTCAGTCTTTTGTTTAACAGAGACTTTAAAATTTAAATGTAGGCCTCTTAGAAAAATGGTGGGGATCATATATTGTGATAAATGGGATTATAGTATCTATTTTAGCTTTTTAATGTTTGTTTAAATTCATAATTTGGTTTTCTTTATTCAATATTCATGGTTGTCTTTTGTTTGGCCAAAAACACTTGGCACTGTATTACAGAAAGTATTTGCTCATTGCCCTTAGACATATATACAGTTAATATACAGTCTATTGTTTATCAGTAGGGTCATTTATCAAATAACCCGACCTCCTTTGCAACTATAGCATCTTCATCTCTTCCTCCAGCAGCTCATTCGTGAGCCCAAACACTGATATAGCCCAACCCTCATTCATCCCAAAGGTGTTCTATCCAGTAGAGATCGGGACTTTTACATGAATCTTGTATGACCCCAAATTGTACTATAATGTTGGAACACATAAAGGCTGTTATCAATCTTTTACCAAGGTGATTGGTATAGTTGCAAATCTTCCGATATGCTGAAACATTGGAATTATGAACCAAGATCAGCTTATGAACAACAACCCCACACCTTAATCCCCTAAAATAGGCAGAATGCAGTCTGACAAGTTCTGTTCTCCTGACAACTGCCAAACCTAGACCCGTCTGTCACTTTATACCATCATTTATGATGAAGCTTGAGATTTCTTCAAACTGTTCTTAAGCTAATCTGATGGTCTCTACAACTTTATGTCTGTTTTGCTACGGTAACATTCAAGGCCTCCACTTTCTTCTCAATTCCACTTTCTTTAAAACCGCTAGTAGTTTATTGCGGAACAGTGGTAGTGTGGAACAGTGACCGGTCGGTAGAGGGTCATATATTTATGTATTTGGGTGATATAAATTTAGCAGTTTGTAAGTAAAGCTTTTTAAAATGCGTGAACTCTATTTTCTGATTGGTCAAAGGTACATAGGTACAATATCTACACAAATTTGAGGGTGTAGTTCAATGAGCTCATAGCCTGGTTCAAACCTTTCATTTCAATACAAGAAAATGAGAGATTACAGGGCACAAAATAGTTGTGTTCAGTGTTTATTGTAACTGCCTGGATTGTTGACTTTCTAGGTCGCAATTTGTGCAGGAAAAATACTTAATCTGCTCTGGAATATTTGATGGCAGGGGATTTTCACAACTTTACTCAGAGAGATTTTATATACTTTTTTTATACAATGGTATTGAATGGAGCACCGAAAATTTGGCAGACATGGACAGAAATTGGAATATGTTTTATTGTATTTCTGCTTGAAGCCATATAATGTACGCTAGTTGGCATTGTAAGTCATCAAATCATATGATTTGTTCAAATACACGAATCTTTGAGAAAGATTAGTTTCAGTTAGATTTTAAGAACAAATGAAGATGCATTTCTACTCTTTAAAGCATTGTTAAAAGCATTTACATTTATGTATTTAGCAGACGCTAAAAAAAAAAAGCAAAAGCACAGCACAGCACAAATGTAAAACACAGACTGTACTGTACAGGTGTGCTCTCATAGTTTCAGAACACACCTATTTCCTGGGCTGATGAAACCTGCCTCTAAATATTAATAAAACCGACAATGCTTATTTTTAAAATCGAGCAAAAATCATTAATCTACCTGAACAAAACAAACAGGTAATAATGCCAGCACATTTAGATCCTTCAATGTGCTAAATTTAAACACTACACATTTTTTGGACAAATATTTGAGAGGCTGTTTTAGCGATTAAAAATTTTCATAGCATGTCAAGAAATGGCAATTTTTTAGGCAAAACCATTGGTGTATCTAAAGAAAGAATGCAAGTACTTAATCCATATTCATCATAGTACAGGCATGGGACAAAATCCAGTTGTTACAGTACACAAGCAAGACATTTTGTTTGCTACCTCTCCTAATTCCCACGCTCAGAGACTGTCCAGCTTCAGGCCGCTTTCCTGACACAACACGCGACACTCTCCAGCCTGACCCACTTCTAGTACAACACATATGTAATATATATAATGCTCATGTAAAGGTGGGGGTGAGAGTCTGTGCCACCAGCACAAAAACACAAAATAACACTGAGTACGAATCACTATGATTGTGTTTGGTGGTAATCCATTGCCACTTCATTTTTCACACAATTTTTCTCTGAGAAGATTACAGTAGAGATGTGGAGCATCTCCTAGCTTGAATGTGATGAAAAGATTTTGAGGTATGCAGAATGAACCAGTTTAGAGATGGAAAGGAAGAAAGACAGTTGGGCATGTTTCCATGGGCGAAAGGGAAAGAATTGGGGTGAGAAACTCGCATCATTGGCTGCAACCAATCAGAGGCCTCATATAAAATGTTCAAAGGGAGTGTCCTAGCAACAGAAGAGTAAATACATTTTCAGCATTGAGTTGGTTTAATATAATAGTAAAACAAATGGTTTCGCAAAATGACTAACTCGCCGTGTCTGGGCGACTAAACGGGTATTGGGGGGTCTTTATTGATTGATTTATTATATTTGAAACTTAGTTTGAAAATCAGTCATACACATACTCCATCTTCAGGCATCGTCAGAATGTACTTGCATTTCAATTCTTTACAGAATGGTTACATTTGGTGCAATTGCACCTGATTATTAATTAACAATGAATCATAGACAATCTGCAATTTGTTTTCTGACATTCCAAAGTACTTGCACACACAAGCAGCAACATCCAGGCATTTATGAGTCCATGTTTCAGGGGTTCATTCATACAGCATTCCTCTTTTCCTCAGGTATGAGTTTCCTCTCTATCGAAAAAGGAGTGGTTCTTGTCTCCATTCATGGTTTCACTCATTTCTCCCAGTTCTTTTTCACTC
Source organism: Danionella cerebrum (assembly GCA_007224835.1). NCBI lineage: Eukaryota > Metazoa > Chordata > Actinopteri > Cypriniformes > Danionidae > Danionella > Danionella cerebrum. The sequence continues at coordinate 486,969 of SRMA01026831.1, read as the reverse complement.
ATTTGAACTTCAGATCACAAACATACCCAGGCAACTCCTTTCATCTCAATTAGAGAGCTTTGGTAAGGGATATTGAACTATATCCCTAATATACTTGAACGTTGTTAATTTAAGGTCACCGGTGCATTAGTTAACCCAAATAGCCATTAATTATCTTATAACAGGACATGTCCATGTTGTGCATCCCGATTGTGTGCTAGTGAGCATCTTCTGCCATGTGCTGCAGTGAAAGAGGACAAGCCCCAGTTGACCGATTGTGGGGTTGAAAAAGTAGAACATCCCCTTTCCTTCTCCTCCAATCCCTCGCATTTCTTTCTTCCGCATCCAGTCTCGGAATGAGCTGCCTACGATGGATGCCGGTACAGCATCACTTGGGTATCATGCTATCTATCTCTCTATCCCTACCGCTGCTAGGTTGAATGAAGCAGGAAAGAAACACACATAACAAGACGCAGAAATGGGTAGTTTGTATGTCTGCTTACCGGCTCGGTGGGTTTCAGAGAGAGAACAGCAGGTCCAGCTCTTTCCACAGCGAAAAGGTAGAAGAGAAAGGATGGAGGGAATAAAATAAAAGAATGAAGAGGGGGGAAAGAGCAGGGACAACACTCCTTTATCCGAGGGAGCTGAGACTGTGGGTTTCCCTAAACGCGCGGCTAGTGTCTGTTTAAACCACAAGCTCACGCTGAGTGTGTGTTTCTCTCTCTCTCCCTCTCTCTCTCTCTCGCACTCTCCCTCCCTCCTTTGCTTGCGTTTGGGCACCAAATGGTCTCTCTCACCGTCTCTCTGCTTTCAAGACGGTCCTGCCTAGCAGCTGCTCATCTATGAGAAATAGAACGCTCTGTTCCTCTCTCTCCTCTCTCACAAAGACCTCTGCTAGCTTCACCCCCTCCCCCTTACAAACAGCCGACTGCTGGTGTTAGACTAGTGGGGGGTGTTTGAGTATGCAAGAGAACGGTTAGCATGGTGCTGTTTGTTTGTGTGAGGTTGCGGGGGTTTAACCCATCTCTGTCGAGCAGTAAGGGCATGAGCAGGTGGAAGTGTGTGAGATGTGTTTGTGTTGGTGGGTGACATGGATATGGTCCATATGAGAAGATGATGAGACTTGGACAATGTAGAAGGTGAAATGAGGCATGAAGTGACCACAGTGATATTTGTGGTCATCACATGCCACTAAAGTGTGCTTCAAACAGGATGTCAAACAGCATCCTATTTACAGCACCACAATAATTTACCGCTTACATTCACTCAGACCCAAGGTTATATTAATTTTGGATTTTTCATCATGGTATAGCTTCAGCATGTTTTGACATTTTTGACGTTTTATTTAATTTTTATTCAGTTATTGTAAGTTTAGCATTTTGTTTTTTTTTCTATTTTCTGTCACTGGTATATTTTCAGCCTTAAATGCAGTCTTGTAGATTTGCCCATGGTTAATCGTGTCTTGTTCCAAAAATCTACACAGTGTCAGCTTCCTTTGACTAGTGCAGATTTATTACTTTTTCATTCATTCATTTTCGAACCCACTTATTCCCTTTCTGAGTCACGAGGGTCTGCCGGTGCCTATGTCCAGTGCACATTGGGTGAGAGGCGGGGGTACTTACGTTACGTAAGTCCATGAGTAACCTGCTTCTGTTCTCTGAACTCATCTCTGTGTTCTGCAGATGTTCCTCAGCATCACCCATGGCATTTAAGAAACTCCAAGATCTGCACTTTTGTAAATTCTGTACATCCATGTCAATAAACCCATGTAGCACTGATGCAGAGACTATTATGAATTAACAAAAACATGTAACTATATAATTATTTCCACATTTATAAAAAGGAAATGATGGAAACGGAGCCAGGAGCATCCATCTTTTGATGTCAGAGCTGTTTCTTTCCAGGGGATGGAGTGTTGGTGTTGTGACATTAAAAAACGACTGGTGAGATTTCAGCTGACAATTTCCTGTTCTGAATGGCAGCGCCGTAATATCTTAGTTTCCGGTCTTTTATGTTTTTCATGTCACAATCTAACTCTGGAGTTGAGATAGTACCTGTGAAAGATAGGAAATGAGAAATGGCATTAAAAACAACAAAGCATGACGAGACAAAATAAAAGCCCAGGCAATTTTTACATTATACCGTGTCCTTAACAAATGTGCAGTTTGAGTTAGATATTTTTTCTGATGCATCAGTAGACATTTTATCTTTACGAACAGGTTTTAAATCAACGGTTGTTTTACTATCCAGACTACTGTGTGATGTTCACACGTACCCCCTTTTTTTTTTTCTCACACTGTGTACAAAAAAACCTGTGTCCACACATGTCGGTGTAAAAAAAAAACTCATCAACATGGACATTTCAACCCCTGAAACGGATTAATGACTCAAACAAACCAACAGGTGGCAGACATTTCATGGCATTTTTAAAATGATTATTGAGCACTGCGTGGGCAAAAGCAAGTGCTTCTGTTCGGTGATCAAATAGTCAAATGCGTTTGTAATCCTGTACATGCTGTAAGACACAATAGCAGTATAAACAGCAACATAGTCCTCGCTTGACCACCATTATGCTTGTGTTTTTAAACACAGCGTGACTACAATGGCAAAGTCCACCCCCCCCCCCCAAAAAAAATTTCTTGGGTATATCCAGTGTATCTCGTAATTACCTTCACACCCGTTCCTGATTTTGTTGGTTGATTTCCTTCTCTTTATATTATCGGTGTTTAGGGAGTTTATGATATTTTATTCAGAATTAACCAGTTTAACACCCAGTCTTTGAAATGGTACTTTATTTTTTCTTACTTTTTGCAGTCACCCCAAGGAGACCTGCCAATTAATATCATTATTGCCATGCTCTACTGACTGAGCTAAAAAAAAAGGCTTAGATTGATTAACAAGAAAGATTCCATTGAAAAAAAAAATGTTCTGAGATTTCAGTCATAGTTTTAACATGTTTAAGAGCTGAAACTGTTGAAACGATGTTGTTTTGTAGCCTTTTAGTTGATGAATACATATTAATACATAAAAACCCCCTGGATATTTTGTAATAATTCATTGCCCACATCTATCTTTGTGTGGGCTCCAGTCAGTTGTTGCTGCTTAATCTTTTATTCCTGATGCTGACTGTTCGTTTCAAACAAACCCTTCTCTAATGCATCATATTGTCATATCTAAAGCAACAGCTTCTTTTTTCCATCAGTGCCCTCCATTCAGTTGTAGCTCTTCCCCTTGCACTTCTGTTTATTATGCGAAAATTAGCCCAGTGACCTACATCTACCAATAAAGGGGAAAACTGCCCGGGTGAAGATGGCGTTTTGGTTTTGTTGGTAAATACAGTATTTATATTTAGCCAGTAGATTACCGCCGAGGTTCATTGTTTGTTCTGTGGACCTATACAGGGAATGTGTTACAAGAGTATCATTTGGCTTATTTTTACTTGTCTGACAGCCCATGAATAAATGTGTTTGGAGGAGATTGACAGTAATGAATGTGAAGGTGAGACCTGTAGCTTTCATAGGTTTGCATAATGTGTTCCGGTCTATGAATGGTTGTGATGACTCATGCTAATTAGCATTTTGTCGAGTGTGACCTTTATGAAAATTATAGCTAATTAATATTCACAACAGAGACACTGGAATAAACGAAGATACATCTCAAACCCAAAATTGATGGCTGTGTTATGCAATGACAAAATCTAAGCAGCTATCAAGCGAGACATAAGGTTCATCAGTTCAATCATCATGTGAAACGAGACTAAATCCAGGTTCCATTACTCCTTTTACTCATTTAGCATGTTCCTTTAAGAGAAGGTGCAAGATCCAAACTTTATCTGAAGAAATGCACAGGGGTGAGGCATAGGGCTACCCCTTTAAACAAAGCTTAAAGCAAAGCAGACTTCCTATGAAGGGCTACCATGAAATTCCTTGCAGGCATTCCTTACATTAACATGGCAGCACAAGCAAAGACACCAATATTTGTTTAATTATGGTAAAATTAATTTAAAATTATGATTGGTGGAAATATTCTGAATCTAAAGAAAAAAGTTTATTGGGATTGCAAAGGATTTCACCAGCAAAAGTTGTTTCAACAGTGTTTTTAATGAAACGTGCGTCAAAAAGAATTTGTAGGTCAACGCATTCTGTTTTTGTGTTCTGCACAACCCATTTGCAACTGAGACACCATTGCAAGCATTCCTAGCAGATCTCTAACTAAGAACCAACTATATTTTTGGCTCATGCAGTGTTTTATGACAAGAGGTTCTTCTGATTTGATCCGCCCCAAAAGCTTCTATAATATCCCTAAGCCTGCACCTGTCCTCGGGTGATGGATTTCATCTCTGACGTCTCGAATGGCATTTGTTCTGTGCTTTTGTGGAGGTGTTGAGTCGCACAAGTAAAGTCTTCAATTGATCCCACTCAATGAATGACACAGTACAGCACTGACGCCACATTTTCTGAAAATAACATGTTGTAGCATGCCATCATCCCACAGAGAAATCCATAGCCTTATTAATCACATCATTCTCTTTCTCTCTCTATGCTATTTTTGTCCTTTTACTCGGAGCCACTCAAAGAAGAGGCATTATTCACACCATCCCAGTCACTTTCCCTCCACCTCTTGTACCTCTTACACAGCATCTCTGAACACCCCCGTAAAGCCGAACACATGGAATGCTCCAGCTACACTTTTGCTCACCACTCTAGCAGCTCTCACTCTCTCCTTATAAGGGCAAAATACATTGAGAAAGTGCAGGAGAAGGGGTCGTACCAACTCTCTGCAGCCAGCAGGGGGACTGGTGCTCAGTGGAGAGAGAATGAGTGGATGTGGGGAGGGAATAGATGGTTCTGAAAGGACAGCGACTCCATGTAAATGCAGGAGAACATACTGTACAAGCATCGAGCTGCAATGTGAAAAAGTGAAACAGGAAGAACACTCAGAGTGTGAGGGAAAGTTAACCATAGACTTTGAACTATTCATGGCTTCGATAATCTTTTAATTCTCAAGGATTTTTAAAAATAAGCCGGTGTATGTGGTGACTATTTAGGCTATTTTCTGCTGCCTATATCACCTTAAAATTGATAAGTTAATGGTAACCATGTAACTGTGTTCTAGATTCATTTAAAACACCATAAACACAAGCATCAGTTAAGATTGCTATCTTACGGCATATCCTGGTTACATAGGGGTGTTCCATTTCTGCATAAATTGCAGTGCATTTCTATATTTGTTAACAATTAGCAATATATACTTTAATGTAGCTTCAATCAAAGCTAATGATAAAGGTAAACAATAACCTTCTCATAAAAATATGAAGTCAGATATGAGTTATCTTCAATAATGAAAGTTCTTGCAAGCTCTGAAAGGCAGAACACCGCTTTCATCTATGGTTGAAACCCATTTTGGACCACCTTATACGAAAACAATGCAGAGTCTTTAGCAAGACCTACCCACAAGGGGTGTAATGGTACACTCTGCTCACATCCTGATTCTATCTCCACGATTCGACACGTATCACATTATCAAATCCATAGACTTATTAATCACATGATTCTCTCGATATCAATGATAACATTTCGACATTTAAATAACACCATAAATAAAACAATGCCAGGTTCTTGTTTGTTTTGTGTCCGAGTGTGTAATATCTTTCAGCCTCTAGGGGGCAGTGATGACATTTGTGCACTCAGAGGATGAAATTCTTTTTTTTTTTTTTACATAGTTCCTCTTATTTCTCATACAGTTCTTCACTTTATCATAAGGGGGAAGTTCACAGACGATATATCCTACTAGCTCCACGATACAAATTGTGATACAATATATTATGGAAAAATAAAACCATGATATTGGAAATGTTGACTTTTTGGGTTCACTTGCAGATGTTTATAAACTTCCCCATCACTTGTACCTTTCATTCCATGATATGTGAACTTTACAGGTGAATAAATGCCTCCATCTCTCCATTCCATGTGACGCTTCAGACTGAATGTCTAAAATTAGACCTCACTGTAGCAGCTATACCTTCCTACGCAACACTGCTGGGATCAGATGCACATTAGTAATTTTAATGAGGACTGCCCTCTCTGCGACACCTGACTAGTGACAGAATCAGTTCTTGGTGCCACAAACGAAACAGATGGAAATATTCCCATCACCACACACGTCATGAAATACAAACAGGCTAGAGTTCCATTTCTCTTAGCACAGTGTGTTTATATATCCAAACAAATGTAAATATGAGCTACTTTTTATTTTATTGTACTAATAATGTATGAAGAGCTTGCTTCCAAAACCAAATCCACAAATGTTAATTCAAAAGAAGTGTTTTCTCCCTCAAACCAGGGTTTGCAAGAAAATTATTTATTTATATAAATGGGTCTAACATTAACAATTCAAATCAACATTTTGATTTAAAACCTTTATTAAACAGTCAATATTAAAATCCGCTCCATCAATCCATTCTATCAATATACAGTGTATTGTGTGTGAACACGTGTGTGCTTGTGTGAAAAATAACAAAAATACAACTATATATGGCAAGTCCCAAACTTACAAATCTTTAACTCTATTGGACCCCAGCTTTCTTAAAAATAGACGAGATGTGTTACATTCAAAATTCCTTTTGATTAATTCATTGATGTGCAGCTTAAAAACAATTTGTGTGTTGTTAAATGTTATGAATTAATCACAGATAAAATCTTTTTTTACAGACAATTCAGAAATGCAATGGGGAAATATTTTCTCTTTGGTGAGCAGCAGGGGATCTCTGGTATCTTTCCAGGACCTGAATTTCTCAGATTTTTAACATGTTTCTAATGTGGAGGTCTTTGTAAAAAATGGGGGTCATTTTTCATTTAAGTAATTTTTTTTACCCGCTTATTCTGCTGGTTCCCGTCTTTAGCTCACTTCGGGCAAGAGACAGGGGTCCACCAAGAACAGCTCGCCAGTCTGTCGCAGGGCACACATTCCCTGACACATTCACACCTAAGGGGAATTTAGATTCAATTAACCTGACGCATGTTTTCAGGATTGTGGGGGAAACCGGAGTACCCGAAGTAAACCTATACAAGCACGGGAAGAACATACAAACCCGTCTCTGGCAATCCTCGAGCTGGCAAACTTCCAACTGGAATGCCACAGTGCTGGCCTCGGTGCTTACTGATTAGTCGCCATGATAGTTCTGTCACTGTCACAGTTGATTGGTTGAATGGATTTGTTGCATTTTGGTTGAAATTAGAGCTGGTGATTATTTTGAGAAAAAGACACATGAGAACATAAATATATGGCTAATAGCATTTTTGGTCAAAAAAAAAAAAAATGACTGGACTTCGTATTCTTTCAATTCAAGTTCCCCTGAATCCTTTATCACATCTTTTGTGGTTGTATAATAATAAAAAAACAGGAACTATTGTCATTAAAAATTTTCCGTGTTGGTCCTCAAGGATTTAGTTTTTCGAGATTGCAAAGAAAAAGATAAAAAGACCTCTCAGGTTCCAGAATCGGTTTATTAGATGAAAAGCCCCTTGGTTTATATCAGATGTGGGTTGGGAGAGATACAGGTTTGGTCCTCTGGGAAGAAGACCTCCTGGATTCTAAACATGTCACAGCAATGGAGGTCATTGAAAGTCTGCTACCCTCAGGATTACACTGACCTGCCGGTCTACTAGGCAGCCCTAAAAGGCTTTCAACAGGCACTGTCAATAGTACTCTTGGATTATATTAGATGTTGTTCTGTTTGAAATGTAACTTAGCCAACTAAACATTAAAGGAGGCCCAGAACTGCATGTGAATCTGCCTGCTTTAAGTAAATGCATGCAACTACATCACACATCACATGACTGCATGCAACAAGGATGTGACAAAACAGCTTGGATTGTTTTCACTCAAAAATTAAGTATGTGAACCACATTTATATAATTTTTGCATGTCGCAAATGGTAATCTACTACTTTATATCGGTCTGTGACTGAAACTGTGGTCAAGTGACAAAAGAATGCAGAAAAATAACTGTTTACATACTGCTGCAAATGCAAAATTGTGGTTATGTTTCTTTTTATCGTCTCTTTTTTGGAAAACTAAAGGAAAAATTTGTGTTTAAAACCTGCAATCACATTGAAAATACTGCAGACCAGGGTATCTCTGTTTTGAAGAGTAGATTTCATTGTGTCTCATTAGATTTTTTTGTTAAATGTATTGAATTTCCTTGCTGCATTGACTGTACAGTGAGAATACAGCTGGGATTAATGTTACTGCACCAATATCATCTCCTCTCCTCTCATCCCCAGCCGTTCAGATGACCAAGCCTTTGTGCATGAGTCTTTCTATTTAAGACTGGCTATGGCCTTTAAATGTGCTTTCAAACCGGAACATGGTGGTCAGCGTTTTGTTATGGGGTTATAGCCCTTGAAATCCAAGGACTTTTTGAGTATGTTTTACTACTTTAAAATTTGCTCTAATAAATGACATTACATAAATTACATTTTGAGTAATATAATTATAAAAACTTCAATTCTGAGTATTACATTTAGTCATTTTTTTCACAATTTTTTTTAAGTTTAACTTTTTAAGTTTTAAACAATTTTTAAACAAAGTTTGAGCTTTTTAATCAAGTCTTTAAAGAAAAATAGAAATTCATGACCCACAGACAAGGTAAAAAAAAAAGTAAAAATTTTTGTAAAAATCAAACATTTCCTTTTCCTTAGTCTTGCTTTTTTCCAGATCTTTGAAAAATACAAGCCATCTCACTGGTGTTGTACTTCCAATGGTTATCACTTCTTTTCACCAATAGATGGCACTGATGGAACCGGTTTGGGGTCTGTAAAGTGAAACTGAAAGACAATCGCACATTTTCTCTCGTTTTAATTTTGACCACCTTGCAAATTTTGTGTCATCACTATTGTAACAGTCGTTCAAAACCAAAAAATTCAAACCTAAGAACCTTTTTGAAACCTTTACATTATAATTGAATTAAAAATGAATCAATACGTAAGTCATGTGATTCCTATTTAATTCAAAACCGCCAGTGTGATTTTTGCAGAGAGAGCGTGCAGAGACTTTTATGGGTTAATGTGTGAGTCCAGACGTACACAGGCGGGTACTGTCTTCAAATAATTTATTTTACAAATGAGAATCAATTGGTCTTTTCTGTTGTTAATGGACAAAGAAGAAATACGATTTTTGCAGTCACATTTATTAACTTATTTTATCCGTTACACATCCTGTCTAATGCTCTATTTTTGGTCAGCAAATATCAATGGTAAATATTAATATTAAATTCTTGAATAAATATGTAGTCCTTTTACTCAAGACACATCTGTTTCCTCCAGAGATCATTCATAGAATGTTATTGATGTTACTATAGATTCTCTCATCAGGCAGACCGGCCTTGAAGCAGAGCCAACATAAATTTGCAAATCTATGCCAATCCAAGAGCAGAGCTGGCAAGTCCTTTCGAAGATCAGCTTATCAGCCTCTTGAACAAAACATAAAAGAAACTGAGCAATTATTGTAAACAGTTAGGTTTTGTTTAATGAAAAAATGACAAAAGTTTGACCTCCATGAACAATATAAAGTTTGTGGTGCCTTTACATTTTTTGTGTGGCATCAGAATGATTTATCCAGCTCATTGCTAATAAAAAAAAATGCTTCGGTTTGAATGTATAACATCTCTTGTGAAAAGTTTAAATTGGTAAATTTAGTATCCCTTTCTTTAAAGCACTTTCTTCACAAGTGAATTGCCACTCTGGGTGTTCCATGATGTGGTTTCGCTGAGAGTTTGTTTGTTTGCGGGTAGTTGTAAAATGAAGCCCTCAGACGCTTGTTTGTTCAAGTTGGTTTCTCTGTATTCCCAAACTGAGCAGAGTGAGAATGTGTGGGGTGGTTTTTATTGTGGTGAGGTAAGGGAACGAAAGCTCTGGGGGTTCTCAGCTATAATGATGCACTGCAGATGCAAATCTGTTTAGTCACAGGTTCCATAGAAGAGGCAGCCGGAGGATATCTGGGATATAAACCTCAACTAACTCTATTAATGTGTATCATCTCTTCGGTACAGCTCACAAATGGTTCTGTGTGTTTAAGTGGGGGGTAGACTTTGTGGGGCTGTGGAGAAATGGGAGCACCTTATCTTGACAAAACATCTGCTGTAATAATCTCTATTAACCTGCAGGCTCTCCAAATATTCCCACATCTTCCCATACTTGCTTTGAGCCTCTGGCGAGAGTCCAGGATTTCAGTGAGAACCTCTAGAGAGAAACGATTCAGAGAAGAAATGTCAGGGACTGCTAGAAAAAAGGACAGTGTTTTGAGATAAGAGTTGGGTTACCTTCAGGAATTGACAGGAAGACGTATTGTAGCGCTTTCATGACGAAAGTGTAAATTTCTGTCATGAATTAAACCAGGTTTGGAAGGGCTGTACTATCAAAAACATTTATTCTACAAGATTAATAAATGTACTGTGTGTGCAGTTCACCAATTTAGCCCTGATCCAAAAAAAATCACTAAAAGCAGAGTAGCTACATATCCATTTAATAGCTATTTGAATACCCATTTAAAATGGTACCCATTAAGAACTCTTAAAGGAACATCTTTTTCTCTAAATATACTTTAAATACATCTATGTTATACCACCCGGGATAATACAGTAAGTGGTGGTTTATGAACGTTATCAGCCATTCTCCAAATCTGGAGATGATGCTTTTAGGCATAGTGTAGGATTACAAATTTAACATCCTTTGTAAGTCGCTTTTATCCAAAGCGACTTACATTGGGAGTAAACATCAAGCAGTTTGGCACAAAGTGGATGGATCAGTAGACATACACATAGAACACATACGGGCTAGTACAGAAAGGGAATTCAAATCAGTGCTTCAGAGGGGTTCTTTTTTTTTTAGTTAAGTTAGTAAGTAAGTGCTTATGTTAAGTTAGTAAGTAAGTACGTTAAGTTAGTAAGTGCTCTCGAAAGAGTAGAGTTTTTAGCTGCTTTTTGAAGGCGTAGAGAGATTCAGCTTTCCGTAATGGGACAGCAATGGAATTCCACCAGCCAGGAACTGTGAAGGAGAAGGTCCTGGTGAGAGATTTTTTGCCGCTCTGAGATGGGATCCCAGCCAATGTATGTTGTACTTGTTGGGGGCTTGTGGTATTAGGTAGGTGTTGATTTACAGTCTTTTGTTATCGGATCATGCTTTGAACTGACCATTCCTTTTGTGGGCAGCCCCCAAAGGCTTCCGGTGTTTTAGATACAACGAAAGAATGTTTTAGTTTGCTGTGTTGAAGGATTTTGGATGACTGCAGCTTTGGACTATAAACTTGTTCTGTTACCCCAAAATCTCCTGGTCTTCAATTCTGAGTTTCCTACAATAGCTTAGCACAGATCAGAAACAAAAAATATTTACATTTACCGCTGAAATTACAACATGATGGCACTCTAAAATGGTCAAGGAATTTAAACTGTAACTACCGTAAAATTACGGTAATATTTATGCAATCTTGTTTGATCATTTCGTACTGAATGTTGCTAGTGTAATCAGATTCAAGGAACAATGCTAAGTTATGCTAGCTGTGCCATCAATTGAATATAAAAAATAGTAAAACCCAACTTTTCTTTGGGGGAAATGGAAAAGTAGAGTGATTCTTTATAAAAATCTGGATGTATCCTTGTTCTTCTTGTTTAGATGGCCCAAGAACACATGAAATGAGCCAAATAATGAACAGAAAATAAAAAGAATGGTAAAATAGGGACATGTGTCCAAGTAAGGATAAGTGCTCAACTGTGACTGGCTGATTTCTTATTTTGAGGCGGGGCTAAGCAATAGGTGAATTTCACCAAATACAGTGTAATCTAGGCCTGCTCGCTTTTCAAATTAGCTTTTACATTCAGAAGGTCCACCATTACATTCAAGTTAAAGGCAAGTGGAGTTGCAATTGGGTTTGATAAACCCGTATGTCTATGATTGGATTAAGATGGTATTAAGTAAGAAGATGAACTTCTCGTGAACTTTTGAACATTTCCTAAAATTCTCTAAAAAACTGAACCTTTATGTAACATAAAATGTCCTCTAAAGCTGAAGTTTTTTTAATGTTACCTTATTAATACTGTATGTTTCCTTTTGGTTGTTTCATGGTTACATACAGATGCTTAGAGGGTATTTGAGACAGAATGTTCCCTCCTAGTCTTAACCTGGTAATAAAAAGATGTGATAAATTAGGTTTCCTTCATATAATAAGACCATCTCGAATGATCCATGAAGGTCAGAAAACAACCAGTAAAGCATACACCAAGTTTCGTAACTGTTCGATAATGTCCTTGAAACAGTTTGGGATGGTCTAAGAATGTAAAATTGGATTTATCCCAGTTCAAATCATCTGTGATTCTGATTAATACAATGATTTCCAATAATTTCAAAATATGACTAAGGATGCATCAGAAATTCGTCCATTCATCAAGGAACCTGGCAGTGTGTAACCAACATTAAGCTGGTAGACATGCAGAAGACCACCTGCACATACATTACTAAACAGAAATTCTCTTTTTTCTGGATCAGAAATATACCACCTTGAATTTATGCATGGATAAACATTTTCTCCAAACCTACAGCTGGTCAAATACCAGCCAGTTAAGCAAAACTGTGCCATTCCGAATTAAGTCAGCAGCGAGAATCTGCAACCATTCAAGATGTTTATTTGGGGCATATCGGTCATGAGGGAAATGTGATAGGAAAAAGGCAAGATGTTCAAAGCAGCAGCTGGCATGATTTCATTCCTACACTGGGAGGAAAAGAGGGAGATAGACATTTGTACGGTGATTCACGGTGTGCTTTCATGCATCATACCAGTGAGAGATGCCATAGGGTCGTGCACCCACGTACTGAACTCTTTCAAGTGCAGAAAGCCTGAGTAAACCTTGATCATCACTGGAGCGTCTGCATCGAAAATATACAGCTTGAACAACAGGTTCAAAGAACAGTTAAAGTGAGAAGAAAGGGATGAAGAGCTGTTTTCTTTGTATAATATTGTGTATTATCTCTCTCTTAAGAGACAGTAAACTGCCATTTGCCATGATCCACTACTACTAGTTACACCACCAACTTTTGTTTTGTTCTTTGTTGGGGATTTCCATCATTGGTCTTAATTGAATGCAGAGGAAAGCTAGATGTCTAAAGAGGATCTTGTTTTAAAATGATTTGAAGACGTTTGAAGAAATGTTAAGTTGTATAATCAATATAATGATTCAATTCCACCAAACTCAATAGGTTCCAAATAATATTCCTCACAACCAAATCTTAAATGTTCCCGAAAATCATACCATCCTCAGGATGCTATGTTTGCCAGGGATCTAGCATTCAGAATTCAGTGATTATTTGTTACATAAACAGTTTCTAACCAACAATATCTAGCAGAGTGTATTGTTACACCCTTACAGATATGTATTTTTAAAAAAGTTTCAATAGTTTTCATTAGGTTAGCAATAGGTTGCATTATTAAAAAGACAGATTCCAAGTGAACGGTGTTATTTTCCAAAGGGCTAAAGGGCTATTTTACAGTACCGTTGGCAAAATATACTTTATGATGTTTTCCACTTTTAAAAAAAATTCCCCAAAGAGTCATTTTAACTTGTGAGAAAGAGCCATCTGATGTCCCCATTTACGGCACTCGTACTTGATACAAATATGCTTGGGTTTGTGAACATATGTTTGGCTGGACACATGCATGAGTGAATGAAACTATCGGAGTGTATTTGCGAGTGCTCCACGTGCTCCTGCACTAGATGGCAAGAGTAAATAGCTGGAAAAGGCCCAAAGGAAAAACAGCTGCTCTCTGTTTTGTGCTCCACTTCATCACAGCTTTGGTTTGAGATGAGGAAAGGGCCAAGTTTAGGGCCGAGGGAGACATGGACACTGAGGTCTTGTGAGACAGCCAGGAGATAAAATTTCTTGAACATAAACAAATGCAATACAGTAATCCTAATGTCCCCAGGTTTCCTGATGCAGATGAGTGAGGTATTTGGTGTTCTAAAGTAAGGGATGTCCAGGTTAGTGGGTGGTATCAGGGAGGATAGTCAAAGGTCCATTGCCAACTCCCTTAAAACCAAGGGTGGTAAACGTTTGGTACAAGAGTAAACCTAGCTCACATGCAGATCTGAATTATTATTATTAAAGGAAAACTTTAACATCCCACAATCACTCTCCCAACCAATAACCTGCCTCCTAGCACACTCCACCTCCTTTCCCTTAGCTCAGTACATCATCTGGTCAACAGCTTTCACAGCACATTCATTTCCTGGAAGCACCTACCCTAGCGATCTCTCCATTCTCTTCTTTACTGTTGTACTGCAGTTTGAGAAATTCTTCAACATTCCCCGTCAACAATCTCCAATAAGATGCTCCCCTCCTTCCCAGGGTGAACAATCTCCTCCTGATGACTTTGGTTCCACTTCCTGTTTGGTGTCGAATTACCATATGCTTACCTATACCGGATAACAGAAAGAATAAATGAGTGCGTTGGTGCCTACTCCCAGCTATTGCTTCTTCACAGCATGGAGTAATTAATTAATAATAATTCCAAATTCAGAACGAATCACACTCTCTAATCTACAAAAGGCTCCTCTTTCTGTGGATCTGCTTTAAAGCATCTCCATTAAATCCTACATAAATATATTTATCTTGACTTGTAATAAACAATTGCAAATTTTTATATTGAATTAGTTTTCAAAAAACATCAATGATGTTTACATCAGTTTAAATTAGTGGCCACAAATACAACAAAAAGGTAGTGAATTTGCCCAGAGTGCATTTTTGAGTTTTCAAAAGCATGTTCCCAAAATATGTGCAAAAATAAGAAAATAATTCTGCAAAAATCATATAATTTGCTGAAACAGAGAAAAGTTGTGGCCAAATATATACATCAAAATGTTTAGCGTACCGTCTATGTCAACTCAACTAATTACAAAAAAAATGCAAACATGATTTTTGTATAAATGTCCTTCTGTAAACATTTATATTTGCTGATTTTAATACTAGGTTTAATACAGGTTTTAAATTTAAGTTTAATTTAGCTTTGTTTGCTCATGCAGAATCGCAGGCAGGTGAATTAAAGATTGGTTTTCCATCTGTTAACAAAGCATCCAGGGACTTAAAATAGCTCACTCGAATGAAATTTTTTTTTTTAAATATTTATAAAATATTTCAATGCTTTAACTGTAATGTAAAAGTTGGATTAATAACAAAACAAACTGTGCCAATTAGGAAAACAGTGTCAGTTTTATTTCAAACTGTAATAATTAATTAAACAAATAAATGTTTAACAATGCAAAGTGTTGGAAATTGCAGTCTAAATCATTTACATGTCTCTAAACTATTGAGCAGTGTGTTTTGTTCAGTTCATTTTGAAATGTAAACAAGCTCACTTTTAAATCCAAACCTTGAGTTTCGAACAACAACATCAGTTTGACATCATACATTCTGCACATCCAGACCCCTCATTGTGTTGTTGGCGGTTGATGGTGAAGGTTGGTTTTGGAGGTTTTTCTGTGATTTGGCAATGTTTTGGCGCGACTGGCATCCCATGAGGCCTTTTGGACCAGGGTACACACCACCTCCTCTGGTGCCATTCCCTCATGCAGGTAAGAAAGCATCACTTCCTCAAGGAAACTGATGATTTCATTCAGCTATTCGTACATTAAATATAAGTTACTTCTGTAAAGGAAAGAGGCTATTTTATATAAAGATAAACATATATTTTAATTAAAATTTCCGTTTATTCCTACCCAGTCAAAAAAGGAGAAAAAATTTACTGTAACGAAAGCGCCAAATACACGTTTTTAATGTAGAGCTCATGTTACTTGATTAACACGGTATTTTATTACTGCCATTTAGGGTTTTATCGCAAAAACTAGTTTCTGCTGTACCAACATGTACATATTTCGTACGTAGTTCAAATTGCTTCTCGTTTTGTTTATTTTAGGCCGTTTCGTCTTAAAAGTGTTGTTCTGCATGTTATGTTTGTGTAAACGTACGTTGTATTTCACGTGTTCACGTTTTTATTGTTTTTTGCGTTGGGTTTCAACAAAAAATCGAACATCGAAATTCGTTGTAAACAAATGCCGTCGTCAACGAACGCCGTTGTCAACGAAAATCGATTAGTTGGGCTGCGCACGTCGTTGAGAAGCGCAACCACAAAATGCATAAAGTAAGACTCAAAGGTGAACAAGAATACAAAGCCACTCGCGCAATGGGGAAAAAAGCATTTTGGAGCATTTTACATTAATCGCCATTTCACATTAAATCCTTGTTTCACACTGCGTGCGTGTCCTTCACGTCTGCGTCGAGTTTGCGGATCGAGGGAGCACGCACCTAGGTTGCTGTAGATCACGTGTCAGATGTGGCCCGCGAGAGCTTAAAAGTTTTGAGTGTCTAAAAAATCCGACTATTCTTACATTAAATATAAGTTACTTCAGTCAAAGTAAGAAGCTATTTTATATAAAGATAAGCATATATTTTCATTAATTTTTCCGTTTATTCCTACCCAGTCAAAAAAAGAAGAAAAATTAACTGTAACGAAAGCTCCAAATTCACGTTTTTAATGTAGAGCTCATGTTACTTGATTAATACGGCATTTTATTACTGCCATATAGGTTTTTATCGCAAAAACTAGTGTGTGCTGTACTAACATAGATCAAATTGCTTCTCGTTTAGTTTGTTTTAGGCCGTTTTGTCTTAAAACAGTGTTGTTCTGCATGTTATGTTTATGGAAAACGTTATATTTCCCGTGTTTTCGTTTTTATTGTATTTTGCGTAGGGTTTCAACAACTAATCGAAATTTGTTGTCAACAAATGCCGTTGTCAACGGCAACGAAGCTCGATTAGTTGGGCTGCCACGTCGTTGAGAAGAGCGGCCAGAAAATGCACAAAATAAGACACAAAGGAAAACATCAATACAAAGCCACTCTCGCAATGGGAAAAAAACTATTTTGGATAATTTTACATTAATCGCCATTTCACATTAAATCCCTGTTTCACACAGTGTGCGTGTCCGTCACGTCTGCGTTGAGTTTGCGTTACTGTGTCGGTTAACTGTTGCGTCGACGGAGTGTAGATAATTTAGACACGGAAACAAAATATTCGGCAACACCAACAAAATAAAAGCGAAACTTCTCTTCTGACTTGGAAATAAAGTTAACTTTGATTTACCCCCAGATTGTTTTTAACAGATAACAACAACAAGCAACTTACTTGTCTTCAGCACCTATTCATAATTCTTCTCCGATTCAACCTCAGCGACTCGATTCCAGCTTTCCTTGACAAACAGCTAATACAAATATGTTTTGAGGATCATAAATAACCAATCATAAGAATACACCATGAGCTTAGGGGTCCATCTATATGGTGGCTTTATTCATTTAATGTAAGCATTCTGTCTTATTAGTACATATTATTAAGCGGACTGCTTCATGAGAACAGTGCAGACGGCTAGTCTTCCACAAGATTTACCGGTACATAATTGCCCCATGTGGATGGAGGACTGAATTATAGCTTTTAACTGTTAAAGACTGAAATTTAATTATAAGGGAAATAACAGTCATTATGGAATTCTACCTTGAAATAACTTTTAGTATTTTAACTGTCTGGCAACTTTGCTCCCAGACCTTCTACCACTTTTTACATGGATTTTTTTTAAAAAAAAAACAGTTGTACACAAGTTTTGACTTTTGTGTGACTAAACAACTTTTCCATTTTAAAGGACCCCCCATGGCTCCTCCTGGCTACATGCATCCCTCATTTATTTACCCACCACCCTATTATCCCGGTTACTTCCCCAACCCTCTGCCTCCACCTGTCTACTTCAACCCCACCTATCCTCCATTTGCACCAGTGACCCCAATGAATCTAATGCCACATGAAAGTAAGTCATTAGTAGTTACATAAATACTGTAGAATTTCAGTTCAAAGGTGAATTAACCATTTTTTTACTGTGTCTAGATTTCAATTTGCCTCCGGTGTACGTGCCTGAAGAGCGGCCACCAGTTTTTGTTGGGTACGCAAACCTTCCGGTGGCAGTTGAGACTCCGCGTCCAAAGCGTTCTAAGAAGAGGGATGGCTCTACGACCAGCAGGACGGAAATGTGGCTGGACAACATCCTTAAGGA
Organism: Danionella cerebrum; assembly: GCA_007224835.1. Classification (NCBI taxonomy): domain Eukaryota; kingdom Metazoa; phylum Chordata; class Actinopteri; order Cypriniformes; family Danionidae; genus Danionella; species Danionella cerebrum. The sequence goes on along the minus strand of SRMA01026831.1, from coordinate 468,853 downwards.
CGTTTTTGAGAATGTTGACTTTACTGCTGCAGATGAGCAAATCGTGGAGGGGCTGGATAACTACCTCCATCAGTTAGGCCAAACTGAGATTTTGGAGATCTTGAGCGAGCCAGATCTCCCCCCTCCTGCCACAAATCCCAGCCGAAAAAGAAAAAGGTCCTCTGACAGCACCTCTGCGATTGTTGATCTGCCACAAAAGAGGAGTCGCCCTGAGCTTTTCTAAATCACCTTTTCCGTCTCTGGCATCTAAATTAACCATCACAAGGTTGGTCTCTAGGCTCTAGGTTCAAGTTTTCATCTTTACTGAGATGTTGTGAACACCACAAGCTAATCTGTTCTCTAATGTTTGTTTTTAGATCCAGACTGTTAATTAAAGGTTCAAGTCCATGATGCTCCCCCAGACAGAAATGCCCTTTTGTGGATAAAAATTGACAACATATGCGATAATTTAACAGTATTATAATACTGCTGGGATGTCACAACATCAGACACGTAAGTAAAGTTATTGTTTTTATTGAAGCGTTTGCTGAAAATGACCGGTGTATGGCAGAAAACAATGTGACATCTTACTACACCATAAACAAACCTTTTAGTTATGGCACTTTAGAAAGATTGGATGTCAATTTTGTTGATGTCTCATCCGCGTTATTTTCAAACATGTGGTGCACCATTACCTATTATTATGGGTTATAAATAAAAACATTAAAGTAAGAATGTTAAAATAAAATGTAGAATATTTGATACAATTATTATTTATAACATTTTGGTACTGTGTAGCTCTAGTGTGTGTAGTACTGTATTAACAACTATTATTTGATGCTTATATTACTGTATTTACTATTAGAAGTAGTAGAATACATAAGAAAAATAATATTGCACATTCTTTTTTTGTACTTGACAAATCTCGTAGTGTTACTGCAGACAATAACAAAAACACAGTGTAACAATTAGAAATATGTTCTGTAGTAATTACATTAATTTTTTGTAAATTGTTTTATCTTTTACAGACCATCATTCATGGCAGATGCGAGCTGGGGGGGTGTCATGGCAACAGGCTGAACAGGTTTTCCTCTGGGGCCCCATTTATCAATACAGGTATGTTTTTAGTTTTTCTTTCAACAAAAAATTGGATTTTTTTCTTATACAACATGTGCTTTCTTTTAGTGAGGGTGGCGAATTCAAAAGAACAATTGCACGACAAATGAAAAGTCCCCCCCAAGGAGAATGTAAGAGTTTTATTTTATTTTATATTTTCAATATGTAGTATATACAACTGACTATATGAGCTCTGTTGGTTTGCCTAAATAATTTGTATGCGATTATGTATTTTTTTACCGTTTTTTTGTTAATTGTTTTATCTTTACAGACCATCATTCATGGCAGATGTGAGCTGGGGGGGGTGTCGTGGCAGGAGGCTGAACAGATTTTCCTCTGGGGATCGATTTTTCAATACAGGTATGTTTTTAGTTTTTCCTTCAACAAAAACATGGATTTTTTTCTTATACAACATGTGCTTTCTTTTAGTGAGGGTGACGAATTCAACAGAACAGTTTGCATAACAACTGCGATGGACTGGCGACCTGTTCAGGGTGTACCCTCGCCTCTCACCCAATGTGCGCTGGAGATAGGCAACGGCAGACCCCTGTGATCCCAGAAAAGGGAATAAGCTGGTTGGAAAATGAATGGATGAGAGAAACATGACAACAATTGAAAAGTCTCCCCAACAAGACTGTAAGAGTTTATTTTATTTTATTTTTTTTATATGTAGTATATACCTTAATAATTTTTATTTATTAACTGTTTTTCTCTGTATTTTTTTACAGATTGATGACTTGTCCTAATGGAAAAATGTAAATAACCAATAAAGTTTGGTGTGAGAAAATGATTTTGAGCACTATCATTTATTGAAGTTCATCCCAGGCGGCACGGTGGCGCAGAGGGTAGCACTGTTTGAGTGGGTAGCACAAGGTTTCGGGTTGAAAATAATCCCAGATACTAAAAAAAAGACACTTTTCTGCAGTTACTGCAAGCTTCTGCTTCTCCTGAGTCCAGGCTGGAGCCTTGCACTAAAGACTTTGAAGCTTGGGCCACTGCTCATGGGTGTGTTTTGACATTGTGTGAATGTCGAAACATTTGTGTACATATCCTCATTGATTTTAATGATTTTATTGATTTTATTGGGTTGAAGATTAAGGAAGAAAAAAAAACAACAACAAATAAAACATTTTTTTAGTCAAGTTGATGTGCCTTCATGTACCAAAATAATTTCAGGAAATTCAGATTTTTTGCTATGCATATTTTTTTAGGGGATATTTTATGCAAAATTGCAATTCATAAAGATTTCTAATAAGGTATGGTTGGTTTTCTCACCAAAAACCTATAGTAAATTGTATTTACATTTGTTCATGCAAATCTGTGTAATCTTATATTGCTTTTCTGGAAGTTCAAAACGCTCTGATCCTCCATATCTTCATAGCCTTGTCCAGTAACCAATCAGGTTAAGCACTCATTCCTGCATGTCTTCAACCGGAACTAACACACAGACAGTGAAGGGAACAGTCATTTAATTACGACAGGAACAGATAATTAAGCAAAAAAAAAGCCACAGAGTATCTGAGATGTGCACAGAAGGACTATAGCAGAAGTTTGATCATGGACTGGAGAATAAAAACGAAGCATTTTGTTGGGGCAGAAAACAAAGAGCTCATTCAAAAAAAGTTGTTTTCCAATATATTTTAGATTCTATCAATTGTAAAGGGTACAGTGCTATTCTAGATAGGTCTAACATATTTTGAAAAAGGCTTTAGAATACTTTTTAAAGATTTTGGGGGTATTTTGAACAGACGTGAATGTTTGTGGTGATAGGAAGTGAAAGCGAAGTTGGGACGTCAAACCCAGGAAGCCTTGCACAACTGTTCTGTATATGTGGAGCTCCCTCACCATTCTGCCACCAGAGCATGACAATAATGGTATTTTTTAAAGTTAATTACTATTTATGCTATACTAGGAAAAATGTGGAATCCTATTTGCTGGTTCATTTATGAGACAGAACAGGAAGTTACAACACAAACAGGACGTTAAATCACAACAAGGAATTTGCCTTTTGCTGCCCTGGGTCTTTGAAGCTCCTTTTATTTTTCTCCACATCTTTTTCTTTCCCTCTTCCTCCTTATTTTCCTTTCCATTATCCACTAAGGTGTGCATAATGTTAAGCTAAATTAAAGCCTCATTTTCTGTTAAATCTTTTAAAACCTTTCCTTTCAGAATCTTTTTTGGGGTTATGAATTAATATTCAAAAATACTACCACATCAGCTGTATCCAATTTCTATGTTTCACTCCTCACCAATCAGTGACCGGATCCCATCAGCATTCCTCTGTATTACACATCACTTCTCCAGCGTTACTGTGCCTGGTTCCACTCCTTGTTTGCTGTGTCTCACAGAAACCTCAGTTCCACTTTACTCTTCACAAGACTCTGCAGCCTTGGTCCTCTGTGGATGTTTCCTTGATGCTGCTCTTTCCCTCAGACAGTTGTGCAGTGTGGAAAGATCTGTGACACGACTACTCTGAAAATAATAAGACTCAGTGACGTCGTTAGCCCTAATTTAGGGGGGCTTCAGCCTCCCTATAATATCTTGATGTTTAAAATATATTTTAAATAAGTGCATACTTGCAGCGAACACGAGTCAGCAAGAAAGTGAGTTAAACTGAAGTTCGCTTTCAAAATTAATATCGTTATGATTCCCATCATGCCTCATTAGCATGCGTCAAGCGTGACGTGGTAGGCGGCCGCATAAGCAGCTGAACCAACACAACAGTGTGGAGGCAGCAGCAGTAGAAAGCAGTGAACACACGGTGTACACACGGTCAGCGATTGCACGTTGATAGCAGCGATTGTTGCTTAATCTGAACATTTACCTGTGGTAAGAGAAGGAAGGACGATATTGTAGCCTAGTCTATTTCAACCTTAATGTTGGAAGCTAAAGCGAACGTCGTCTAAAATGCTAACATCGTGAAAAATCTTTTATTAGCTGTCTAATATCCTTTCGAATCTCTGAAGTACACATAATGTTAGTATCTATTCCCAATTACCGCGAGTGAAATTTAGTGTCATTAGTACTAGTTCCCAAAAAGTTCTCCCAAAGGGATTAATAAAGTAAATTCTATTCTATTTTCACCGCATACAACGTACGAGAAGCCCTCCAGGGGCTAAGCCCCCCCTATCTGTCAACCCTAGTGACTTCCCTGATAAGACTTAACAGCTCCTTTTTTTTTCCTCAAGTTTCTTTCTCAACTTTTTGTGCTTCATATAGCATTGTCTTTAATGTTGCAGTTTTCCCACACAATTGGGCTACTTTGAAAATGCGGTTGCAAGAAAATTAACGGAACCACGGCCTGCGTCTTTTTTGTGTCTTGTGTTTGTTGTTTGTTTTGTTTCAGCGTTCGTTGTTTGTTACGTTTAGAAAGTACCTTAGATACAAAAAGTATTGTTTGTAATCATAGAAATATTTTAAGGCGAACTGTTTCTAAGTTTCTATAGATCCGCTGGGATTTAATATTTGGCAACATCTCCTGTGCAAGTTGTTGTGCATGAGTGAACGCTTGATGCAACATTAAATCAAGCATGACATGAGTAACTTCAACGGCCAGATTTTCTGGTTATAGATCTGTTAACATTAGCAATACAGTTGTCTAGACTAATTTGATTGAACAAAGGAAAATTGAGCTTGTTTTCATTCCATTTGGGCGCGTTTTAAGTTGTAATTGAACTGGAAATACTTCTTGAACCCTGAGTATAGGAACGCTTCTTGACTATTTATTGAGGGGTTTTTTTACATTAACAGAGAGAGAAAAATCAAACATCTGCAGGTATTGTGGTCTGACAAAGACACAATGCTGCCTATAATTTCATTCAGTTAATTACACTACCATTAATGAAATTATCTTGGCTGACAATCTTTGGCTCAATACATCCGTATTAACAAAATGCATATTTGCGAGACATATCTGGTAGCAATTTGGCAGAAAACACAGGAGGAAAGGCAACTCTAATGAAATCTCTAAATAAATTATATAAGTACATAATAATAGTTAACCTAATAATACCCTAACCCTAACCCTAACCGCATCAAAACCAAATGCCTGCAGTTTCCTTATTTACCCTTTGAAAAAGTCATCCATCTTATGTCTCTACCCAGAGCTCTATGGGTGTTGCGTATGAACAAAAAAAATAATATTTTTGTGCACATTTATGCAGTTTTATATACACTCAAAACCACCTTAAGTGGCTGAAAACGTCGAACGTAAGCGTTAATAACTATCTAGGAAATCATTGGCTTGCAGCCAGTTTGTGCATTCTGTCTGAAAATGGAACATAATGAATATGAAATAACACATTGTGTTTCTGAATGAGTGTGTCTCTTGTTTGTTTTTCTCCACATTTCTTATAAACTTTTCTCTCTGGGGAAAAGTTGAATCATTCTCTGAAAAAACTCCTGTCATTATCTCTGTGGGAGGTCTTTTGTAGAGTGAATATCCTGTTGGATGTGACTTTGCAACAACATACCGTTTCATGCACATTAAATGCATCACTAAATCAGAAATAAAGATGAATTACTGGGAACATAGTACAAGTATAGAACAAGGAAACTGAGTAGTAATAACATGAAAGCCTGCTAAATAATTCTGCTTTAAACATGTTTAAAATATGCAAACACGCTTGTTCCCAAAAGAAAATATGTATTGCTCCTGAGGCTAACATGAGATTTAGCTTTTTACGTAATAATACAGCCTAATTTGAACAAAAAAATATTTAACTGTTTGAAATTATTCCTCGGATACGCAGTTTTGAGCTTGTCTCCCACTAGACTTCTTGATGAAAAATGATTAACGATTGGGGATGTTTCAATAGAGCTAAACAAAATAACAACGAAATACCAAATTAGAAAAAAGATTTGCACAAATAAGGGTGAAATAAGTTTAATATGATAAGATAATATGCAAATGTAAGTATTCAAAATAACTGTCAATCTCCTAGAGTTTGGGGCTCAATTCTAGATTCCACCTTATGGATTGTTATGTGAACAGCTCTAATGAACTACTACAGTAGTCACCAAAAAGACAATGGGTTAGATAACAACATATACTGTGAAAGAATGAAGTCCTGCTCAAGAAAGCCCATGTTCAGACAATAGGAGATGATGGCAAGCAAGTCAATTGCTGTAGCACTGAACCTGTACTTGTGAAAGCACGTCAGACACGTCAACTTTTTCCCTAAGAATTTATTTTTGACCTTTTTTATGGAAAATAATGTTTTAAAATGTCTTTCAGTTTTATTTTACAGACCCCAAATTGATGCCATTAGTGCTATCTAGCGGTGAAAAGGAGGTATAACCTTTGGAAGTACAAGACCTGTGAGAGGTCTTATGTTTTTCAAAGTTCTGGCACAAATAAAGCATAACAGTATAAGGTTTAGGAAAGGTTCACCTGTTTTTTATATACTATTTTCACATTTAACATTAACTTGTCTTTGTTTGAGGGTGATGTATGAATTTTTATTTTGTATTAACACTTTTGTTGAAACATTTTTGCTGTAGAATTGTTGTGGAATGTAATGAGAAAAAAAATGGGGATGTACTAAAAACTATCTAAAAAATTGCCAAAGGTAGTTTATTAGAGCGCACTGTAAACTATAGTAAAAAAAAAACAAAAAAAAAGGCCCAGGACTTCTAAGGATTAACTCAACAACATCAACCCCACTGTCAAACATGGTGGTGAAAGCATAACACTTTATGGGTGTTTTCTGGAAACAGGGCAGCTGTGCCACATGAAAAGACAATAGGCAGAATTATATTACATAAAATATTGCCTGAGAACCCCCTATTCATTAAAATGGATGGTAGATGGCAGTGGATGGGTAAGTACGATGGGTAATATCAGTTGCATTTTTAAATGCCTTTTCATTTTTCAGATTTGTTTTGTTACATTTCACTGTTGAAAATTTTCTACCATTAAACTGAGTTTTTATACTTCCATAAATAACCTTTTTGTGACAAAAACAAAACCCATTTTTTTGACAGATCTGTCTTTTTTTAGTTTCTTTCCTCTTTCTCACATCTGAACACAGCCTTTAATTAGCTCTACTAATATCACAAGCTATACTTAACTCAGCTTCCATTAAGAGTGTCCTAATACTGTAGCTATTAATATCTGTCAAGTGAATTAACCCTTTACAAGTCCGGGCCATTTTGAGCGTTATTTAACTACTTTACAATCGCCTATAATAAATTACCTTTGAAAGTTTTCTTTTTTTATTTTACATTTTTTTTTTGTGGCAGTTCTTGATATCATTTTTAATGCAACCTCAGCTTTTTTTCCACAACAAACCTAAAATACAATTCAGAGTATTAACTTTTGTATAACACTTTTGCGCTATTGTGCTTTTTTTGTGTTGAAAAACACAAGCCACATCACAAATATTGTACTTCCAATGGTTATCCATTCTTTTCACCACTAGATGGCACAAGTGGCACGATTTGAGCTCTGCAAAATTTCTCACATTTTAATTTAAGTCATAATTGAATGTTCATTTATAACAAAACTAAGAACATCTTTTGATGTCATTACATAAATCAAAATTAAACAATAGCTGGGTTGCGTCATTCCTACTGTTTGGCACACGCACCAGTGCGTACAGAGACTTCTAAGGGTTAGGTCTGACTGCCTAAAAGTTATATTAAGAGGATGTATACATATACTCACACTGCAGTATAGACATGGCAAGTGTTGAGTGATCACACAAACACAGTCAGGGCTTAAATTCTCAGAGGTCAGAGGTTTTTGATCATGTAATGAACAAGGTTTGGAGGAATAGACGCGACAGCTCTTTGTAACTTGTTCAGATCAATATGATCTTTAGTCTGGTTCACATCTCTTGAAGGATCATCCCGTGTTCACTTAACACTTGTTCAGCTTATCTTATCCATGTCATCACTGCCCACTGTCACATCAGCTTTTCATCTTTGCTTGTTGTTAGAGACATCTGCTTTATCTCTGAACAAAGGAAAGGTTACGGGACAAGAAAGAGAAGGTCCTTTCTAAATTATCTGTGTATCTACATTTGCTGTACCATTTACAAAAACATCCCCCCTGAAAACACCCTGGCACCGCTCCTTCTGTGTGGCTGTAAGACAGCTGCCACCGCTGCCATGGCCAGCCTCCTCCAACCGAACAGCCATGGCCAGCATCTCACGCACCCTTTCATTCTGAGCATCTCCACGTGGCACATTCACTCCACACTTGTGCTTCCTTTATCTGCCACACAGACATCACTTGGCACCTATCACCATGGCAACTGTGTAGCCAGTGCACAAGCCTGAGCCGATTCATTCAGTGCAAGGCCCACAGCCTAAACCCACACCCCACCAAACATCGCGATGAACGATCAGATCAGCAGAGCTTCTGTGGCTTTTATTTTCTAGAATAAATTACGTTCTTGATGGAGTTGTAAGGGGTCACTCCAAATAATCATTTACTCTTATCGTGAGCCCTTAAAATATAATCGAAATAATCGTTTGCTTGAATTCTTTTTAATGGTTGACATACAGTTATTCGGTAACACTTCATGGTGATGGTTTACAAAAATCACCAATAATTAAGGGATGAATCATTAACCATCATTTATGGTTTGTTGAACAAATATCTGTACAAGATAAGACTCTGTAACACCTTGAAAATCAGTCATATTTCAAATGACTGCCATTTGTTTCTTCAGTTAGACATTAGGAAGTCATTAGTGGTTAATGGTTTGTTTATAATGATTACTGTTATGGATGTCACGTGCTGTGTGCTGTGATTGGCCGAAGCTCTGTTGTCCATATAACTGCAGGCTAAAATGGAGAAAACATGCGCATCCTTCATAACTCACATAATAATGATTGGAAATTGTTCTCAAATTATTTGATTAATTGACCTATAATGTTTACAGCAGTCTTCGATGTGTAAAGTAAATGATTATTCCAATAAAATAATAAATCTCTTTTGGTTTTTAGCTTTTATCCAGTGCCTCTTTCCTTTTGCTCGTATTGTCAAATGTTTGTTTTAATTTTTTTGTTGAAGCATTCATAATGATGAGATGCACACTCACTGGCCACTTTATTAGGTACACCTTCCTAGTACCTGGTGGGACCCTCGTTTGCCTTCAGAACCTTTACCCTTGTGTCATAAATTCCACAAGGTACTGGAAACATTCCTCAGAGTTTGGTCCATATTCACATGATGGCATCACACAGTTACTGCAGCTCCAAAATGTAAAGAAGCATCACTTCACAAAGGGGCTATATTGGTTTGAGATTTGGTGAGGAGGTCATTTGAGTACAGGAACTCATTGTCATGGTCAAGAAACCTCAGATGATTTGCATTTTTTGACATCATAGACGGCTACACTTGGGTCATAAAGGGTCAATACTCATGGTACTAATGGGCCCAAAGTCTTCCAAGAAAATATCGCCCACATTATTACACCACCACCACCAGCCTGAACCGTTGATACAAGGCAGGATGGATCCATGTGTTTGATGCCAAATTCTGATCCCTACCATCCTTAAGTTGCAGCAAAAAATGAGACTCATCAAACCAAGTGTCTGTGTGAATTGTAGCCTCAGTTTCCTGTTCTTTGCCGACAGCAGTGGCACTGGGTGTTGTCTTCTGCTGCTGTAGCCCATCTGCCTCAAAGTTCGAGGTATTCAGAGATGCTCCTCTGATCCCAACACATTAGCACATTCTGATGTTCGGTTTGAACAGCAGCAGATCGTCTTGACTGTGTCTACACGCCTTAATGCATTGAGTTGCTGCCTTGTGATTGGCTGATTATAAATTTGCATTACTTGGTAAGGTGTACCTAATAAAGTGGCCAGTGAGTTTATATTCACATTGAGAAAGAAAGCTTTGTCCCATAGAGTAGCTAGATGCAGCAATGTTGTATGTGTGTGTGGTGTGGCTTACAATTAATAATTGGAACAGCAGCTATAAAATGTAAAACTCTGAAAAGTTTTTCAGTTTAACCATAACGTAATCTTCATACTCTGCTTCTTTGCTCCCTCTAGTGTTGGGTATTACGTATAACATCTTTTACGCCACTTTTTTTGTTTTATTTCCCCAAAACAATACATGCTTAGTCATATGCTCCTCTATAGCCCCTGATCTTTGTCACTGCTCCAGTGTAGCCACTGGATGGCAGTCTGTTCAAATGATATATTAAAAAATGCATTTCTAAATCAGATTTTCAAGGTTGACCATCATTTACCTTCAACGTGTATTATCCAATACTACAGAGCCTATTTTTTTATATTGTTGTACTGATTTGGTTTAAATGCATTTTGTCAGCAGACACATCAATACTTGGTGGCCCAAAGGCATTTCATGCTTAAAGTGGCCACATACTAAGTATTCGGTTGCTATGGCAACCTTCTGTCACAGTGGCCAAGGTGTTTTATGGAGCCATTTGTGGAGAAACTCCATCCATTAGATTGTCATAGTCTATTAAACATCATGAGGATGATAATGATGATGGTGAAGCAATATTAATGAGCAGATTATCAGTGTCCTGCTCTCGCTGAGATCATTGAATGCCTTTCTTGGAGGTTGAAGCACAAGGCACAAAAACATATATATCTTGTTGCATTAATGCAAGCAAACAAATATTTCATCTCAATTTTCAAACTGGAGGAGATCAACACTTTTATAGATTATTGGAAAGGGGAGAACAGTATAGCTCGGCTGGTATCTTGGGTTCTCGGGCAAGTTCTTTTACCTCATCCATCCAAAGGTGGCCTCTGCACTGGTCAGTTATTTGAAGTACTCAATACTCTTGTTTGTGCACTGGCCTGAGGTTAAATATTGAATTTATTAAGTATTGAAATATTGTGATCCACCATGTGAAAGGTAATGTTGGTGTAGGTATAACATAATGGAAGTGTTTCTATTTGGTTCTCAGTTTGAGTTACATTTCTATAAAGTTTGACCCCATGTTAAGTCAATGAAAGATTTTGAATTGTCTTAAAAGAGATGTGTTTCAATTACTTTGTCCAAGCCAACATAAAAATTGTCACGAGAACAATGTAGCATTATAAATAGAGCTGGGGAACATCAGTTATACAGGACATATCTTCTACTTCCTCTCATCTACTCTCTCTACCATCCTTTCATCTTTCTTCCTAACCCTCCCATGGCTGTCCGTGTCTATTTTTACTTTTCATCACTCTACTCTTTCACCCCATGTGGTCGGGTGATCAATAGCTGAGATTTATTGATCTTGATATGGAATAAAAAATCCCTCATGAGTTTGGTCCTGGTCACAGCTTTGAAAAGTGAGGTCATAACTATGCAGACAAATCGACCCATGATGCTCCCTGCTGGCCCTATTCAGAAAAAAGCACTTTTGATCTTGTTAACCCTGGGCTGATTTAAATAATTTTAAGTCTTTGGAACAGTGTTTACAATGTACTGGTGCTTGGTTAACATCTTCTGTTCCGTTTTTTATTATCTATGTTTTCTATCAAATAAACACAGCTATCTATAAAACTTACTTTACACTGGAAACAAACAAAATATTTGATTCAACCCTTACATAAAAATTTTAATTATTCCTCTACGGTAGCATCTAGGAGTTCTTTGTTTTTAGATTACATTGTAAAAAATAAACCCTAAATGTTGGCAGCTGTGGTTACCAGAACTATACTGACAAATATACTGTAACACCGCTATTGGTTTAGGAGGATTGTATACTATATTCTAAAGCTTTTATTCTTGTTTTTATGGTTTATAACTGTCTGATGAATGTCATCTCATGGGCTTCATACAAAAGTGCCCAAAAAACATATTTTAGAACATATAACATGCACATCATTGCTATCAAACAATAATCTATTATTTTTTGCAGCAATAAACTGTATTTTCATGTCTTTTTAGCTATTTAATTAAAAGTCTTACATTTTAAATCCAATTCACTGTATATTGTACAGTTATTACCTCTTTTACATTAAACTGTGTTACCGTTGTTGAACCAATCTGGGTTTAATAAAAAAAAAAAAGGAAGAAGCTGATTGGCTATTGGCGCCCATGTGACACCTCTGCTGTGACCAGGTGTCTCATTAAAGAGCATGAGGGTTTTGGTCTGTAAAAAAAGGAACCAAACAATGCAGAAAGAAGTCCAGCAGCAAATAGAGGAGAGACCAAAGTTCACAGCTTGAGGAGGACCACTGGTAAGAAAGAGACTTTCAAATATGTGGATGCTCTTTGTTTCTTTATTTGTTTGTTAAATTTATTGTCATGTTTGTTTGTATAGGTTTATAACCTAAGCCCTGGCATGTCCTGGTAACAGGCACACAAATAAAACCAATTTTTGTAGAATTCAGAGCTTTGAGTACAAACTTTTTCAATTCTCAAGATGTAAAGGCCTTTTTCAAGTTCGGGCAGTTTGGTCAAAGTCCTTGAAGAACTTGACAACCGTTGTTACTGTTTATGGACATTCTGAAAACTCTATTTAAAGTAAATTACCCAGTCATAGTATATTGTTTGATACAGATGTTAAAATACACATTGCACTCAGTGTTTTGAGATGTGGGGCTGTTTGCGAAGTTTCAGTATCATCATATTGTACTGGATATTGCTTTAAACTGGGTGCTAGTGTTTCAAAATGGCTGGCTTCCGGATTGGTGATTTAAACTGAAAACACTTCTGCACATCCAGCTTTTCAGACTTGCGCTTTAGTGCATTTAGACTGATCTCAATAAAAGATGTTGTTTGATTTAACGACATCGTGTATACATCTGACACAATTTAATGTTTTATGGATCTTTTTATAAAAAAAAAAAAAAAATACAAATTGTAAACTCGACATCGTGCTCGACATTTTTTAAATTAGAATTTAGGCTTACCGGATAAAAAGAACACCAGATAACTAAATGTTGACTTGCAAAAGTAGTTTTAACGGTTTTATAAACAAAATGGATTGGTTGCCAAGGTAGAATTTGGGTTGCTATGGTGAAGCCACTGACAACATACAAAGTTCCCCTTGCCAATATGATTGTTTCAAACCAACCCATTGTTTCTATGATTTTTCTTAGCTAAGCTATTGAGTTGCCAAATTGGTTGCTATGGTAAACAGTATTGTTGCTATAGAGGGGTCCGTGACATAATATAATGTTACCTTTGTCACTTTAAGTTTTGTAAATGAACCCCATGTCCTTATCATTTACCAAAGCTGAGATAAAGTTAGGCTAGGGTAAATTGTTTGGTTGCTAGGGAGCCGTCAGTGATCGCCATCATCCGTCGTTGCCTTTTCCCTGATCATTATTAACCAACGGTAAATATTTAACCCTTTCTAAAGCCAAATCCTTTTGCAGAGTGCTTGGTGTGTTCTTGCACAGGCTGATAACCTCCGCGTGTGTGGTCAGTTTGAAGTTTCTCTAAGGTTTCAGTTTTACAAAGTTTGACCCCATGTTAAATCAATGGAAAATTACCCTGAATTCCTTTAGTGGTACCAGTCTGAAAAGATGTAGCAGCCAGAGTCAGACCGGCTTGGATAACATGGCAAAGTTTGGTGACTGTAGCTCGACTGGTCTAAGAGGAGTTTTTTTTTTTGTCTGAAGCGATAGACAAATACTAGCCACGAAAATGCAGTCCCAGTCCAGGTAGTGATTTCTACAAGTTCACTCAGGCGTACACTGAAGAGAATTACTGCGGTGGTCGTGCATTCCACATAAGAGTGTATCAAAGCATACATTCCGAAAAAACAAGTGTGTGGTGCTTCAGAAATGAATGTAAGTTCACTGGTTGAGTCACATCCTCTGGAAGGCTTGTGTGTCTGCAGGCATCATGACATCCACTCAGAACATGGAGCATCCCACACATTCCTCTTGAAGTAAGATGTACTTCTCATTGATTGTCTGCTGCAGGGCGGTCTTTAAAGGTTAAGGATGGGATAATTTGTGAGCTTTTGATGATTCAGTTTTTCATCATTCAGGTTATTTGAATGGTTTTGCCTCAATATCACACTTCTCTACAGTAATCTAATAATCATCTTAATGCTTCTTTCTTTGAGAAAATATGAAATGTGAGTGAAACATTCATCAAGTTATTTGTTGGCTCTATCAATTTATTTTTCAAGTTTGGCATTTATACGTGTTTTTTATTTTATTTTAAGTCATATAATTCAACAGCCTTCTACAGTACAGTAACACTTCTTGAGTGTTCTATAAAGAGTTCTGGAATAAAAGTTATTTGTAAACTTCTTCCTCTTAACAGAAAAAAAATCACTGCAATCAAAAATATGTAAAAAATTTGTTAGATGTAGGGGTGTAACAATTTAATGTGCAGCAATAAATCGCAATACAAAAATGTCACAATGGTACGTTGGTTTGCAAATATGCATTTTCCTTTTGAATAATTGGTTGTCTTGATAAGAAATGTTCTATTATTTACGCAAAGTGTGCAAGAATTATTCAAACAAAAGTTGGTATATACCGGTACATAAATTTAGGCACCACCTCTCCAAGTTCTTTTGACAAAACGTTATATATCATATGAGAACCGAAACATTTCAACCATTCATCACTTTTACCCACATCGTGTTAAACCTCTCGAGGCTTCCTTTCTCCATGTAACATAATTTTTGAAATCCAAGTCCAGAAAGAAATGGACAGCTCAATAGACATCCAGGGATTTGGTATTGTAAAGCCCCATTAGAGCATCCCAAATATCTTCCTCCATCTACCATCAGGTGTTCAATAAGGACTTTATTTTTGGTCACAAACAAAAGGAAATGTCTACTTTCAACTGTTTGTTTTTCCCTCAGCTACAGACAGGAAGTACATTTCTCAATTATACATACAGTTAAATCAAACAGTTTATATATGAAATATAGGAAACAAAAGTAAACATAAATATTAATACTGAGGTAAAGTCATTCATAAAATACTTACATTCACTCCCAAGTATTTCCTTTTCATTCAATACGCCCTTTCTTTGATCAGCAGTCCTCATTTGCCTTCATTATATTTAATTTCCTAGACATACTTGGCCACATTATCATCAACACTGTGCTTCTCATGACAATATTGTCACATCCACAGACACACATATGGTGTGTGTTGTGTGAGGACACCTGTGTGTTGTTGGCCACCTGAGGGGCTTTGATACAAGCTGTGCTTTAATCTCCGCACTGCGCTCTTGTGCCTTTGAAGTGTTAATCTGCGACCCCTTCTCTTTCTCCTCACACCACAAACACACATCCATCATCACACTGGTCAGCCCTTGGTCATCCTGGCTTAAGCCAGCTGGCCACACACACACACACACCACCTGTCACTACATACACCTGTAGCGCCTCCTGAGGGATATTGGGGGCGTTTGTGTGTTTTCATGTTTAATATTTGTTCGGTGATCACAGTAGTCATCATGAATCTCCAAATGGACCAATCATTGTGCCAAAATAGACAAGTAAGGAAACTTTTCTTTTACATTACTTTTTATAGCTTTGATAAACATTACTTTTTATCTTTTTCAATGTTTAAGACTATTTTACTGCCTCACTTTTCTACACACAATACAATACAATTCAAATCTATGTTTAGAAATTCTAACAAATAACATACAGAATTATTCACAGACTAGTGCTCAATACCTACAGACCACTGCGACCTTGAGGTCAGGATGGGACCATGAGTAGGCTACGGGTGTTTAGCCACAACTGACACAACGTCGGAACGACCAAGGACCACTGCGACGATGATGCAGTGGAGGAACTCCGCTGAGCCACACCGACTGTACAGTATGACAACAGCAAAGGAGTGGACGTCCACTGGCACCAGGGAGCCTCCTGAGAATCCAAAGAGCATCTCTTGAGGAGGAGCAGATGGTAGCTAGGAATTGTGAAGACTGCACAAGGTTGCGGTGAGCCAACAGGGTCATCAGGCCGACCCGGACCCCCGCTCAACCGGACCTGGACCCTGTGAGCATTGATTGACCCCCACCCTGGTCCTTTCTGGGGTTTGATCAATTCAAAGGTGGGCAAGCAGGATTTCCACATTCAGGAAATCTGTTGAGGCAGACCTCACAGAGCTTTCTCCAGGGTCCTCCACAGACTCCTGGGTACGTTGGCAGTTCATCCCCATGGTCCATTTCCGGCTCTTCTCCAGGATCCATCACCTGCTCATATCCATTGTCTATCATTAGCTCTTCCCCAAGGTCTAATATTCGTTTAAAAATATATATTTTTTAAATTTTGTATTCCTCCTTCTCTAAAGCTCATGTGAAGCGTCTGCATAAAAGTGCTATACAACAAAAAATATTTGACTTGACTTTTTTTGCAAGCTAAATATGAAAAAAAAAAATCTATAAAACAAAATCTCATGCGTGGTATTTAAAAAAAATACAAATATTGTTTTCTTTTACTGCACAGGCTTTTATGCAAATTACACTTATGCACCAACTTTTTATGTACATTTATTTATTTTTTTTCAACAGTTAGTAAAAGTTGAGATCAGATGAATGGGGGCCTTGATCTAAGCGTCTGAGAGAGGGGAGGGGAGGGAGAGAGAGAGAGCTGCTGGGAAGGAAAACGAGAGGATATTTATAGTATCATGGATATGAAAAGGGAAGTAGATGTCTAATAGATAGATTACCCTCTCTGTTTTTGCTCTCTCTCTCCCTCCTTTCAGCAGATGAAAGGAAAGGAGGAACCTGTGAGGTACTTGTCATGGGCCTTGTCTTTGTCCTGGAGGACCTGCATGGTTGCTATAGAAACTAGGTCAGGGCTGCCGCATCCAGGGAGGCAGAATGTGTGAGTGTGTGACAGGTGTGTGAGGAGGTGATGGAGAGAAAGAGTTAAGAAAAGCAAGAATCTGGATTGACAAAGGTGGGAAATTAAATGGCAGTCCCTCACCTGGGCTTCATCTATCTTTGTCTTATACATCTAGTGACATTACATTGCATCATTACAGCTACTCCTTCATGATCACGATGTATTGAAATTGTATACAGTTTCCTTGGAATCAATTGAAAAAGAGGGACGGGCCCGTTTGCAGCCCTCGGTGTTGTGCAAGTATTGAATCAATCTGGCAACATGTGGCACTAATGATCATGTTTTTTTGTCAAGTTATTGGATGTATATTGATTGAAGGTTCTCTTCATGAATGCAACGAGATCTGTAATATCAAAAAACATTTTAGACATGTTTTTACTAAGACTCATGATAAAAAAATCATATTTTTTGTTTTGCAAATAACATCTAATAGCTTCACCAAAAGGAATAATACTGTAGAACTAGTCTATATTTGCAATTTGTCACCGATGTAAACTGTCTTGAAACTACCAGTGATCTTATAACAAAGTGGAAATGACTCCACTGGCCATAGAAAATGGCAAAATTGGCAAAGCTGTAGTTGAGCATTTTTTCACTACGTTGTGACAACTGTGATTTTTGGTGGAGGGGGGTAATGTTGTGTGGTTGTTTTTCAGGATCTGGACTTGACCCCTAAGTTTAAGGAGCTCAGAATGATTCAGCACACCAAGAGATGCCAGAAACTAGCCCAATACACATTTCCTGGATAATCCCTTGAACTTAACCTACCTCCAGTGACTCTGAGTCCATTGTTTATTTACTCTTATTTTTTCTACTTCCTGGTCCCTGTTCTTTACTCACTTCAACTTACGTGCTCCATGATCTTCTGTGAATCTCACCTGCAATTTCTGCTCATGTCCCCGTCATCCCGGTTGAAGGCTCTGGTGCTGGATCCATTGTAGCTTTCAAGTTCTGGTGCTGTCTGTAGTTTGACATGAATACTGTTTCTCAGTAATGTTAATATCCCCCGCATCTATTTAATAAAACATCTTATTCATGTCCCTCCTCAAAATCCTTGTTCTGTATATCTTTGACAGCATGAAAAAACTAAAAACTGTTTCCATTATTGTATGATTAGCAGAAGACCATGAGGAAACACTCTGCAATTTTCCCAAATGTCCTCTACGTAACGTTTGTGCATAACTTGTGGGCCCCCCATCACTTTCATTAATCAAACTGGACATTTAGGAATGTCCTTATTGTTCCGTAAAGGTTTTAGGACCTTTGTCTCTTTGGAGAACATTGTGAAAGGTTGTAAGAATGCTAATGAATGTCCCAAAGTCTTCTGTACAGTGACAGACCTGATGTAGTTATGTTATTTTATTTATATTTGGGTTTAAAAGATGTAATTTCTATATGTTAATAATTTGAATTTAATTAATAAAAATAGGACTTTTATTTTGAAAGTCTTGCCCAGAGTGTATAGAAGTGATGCTGTATATGAGTTTAACAGCAACGGCGAATAGGTATTTAATATATTTGCATATGGGTTGTGATTGAGAACAAGGTGAAGTGTATTGCATCGTTTCTGTTAAGTGTTTTTCTTTGTTTTGATTGTATGAATATTTTGCTCAAAAGCTCTTAAGGTGACTAACAGTGTCCAGTGGATTAACCCGTCCAGGGTGTACCCCCGCCTCTCACCCAATGTGGGCTGGTGATAGGCACCAGTAGATGCCAGTGAACCCAAAAGGGAATAAGCAGGCAGGAAATTGAATGAAATTTTGAAATAACATTTCACCCCCCTTTAAAGAAAACCGGTAGCTCCAGGTCAGTTCTTGTATAAACAGCCTCTTTTTGATTTTCTTTAATCATTCAAATGACCAAGAAAATTGTTGCTTGCATAATTGTCTAATAAAGTTGTGGTTGTCGGGCCTAGTGGATAAGGTGATTAACTGGAGATCAAAAGATCGCCGGTTCAACTGGGAGATGAAGGTGGGATGAGTCTAGAAACTTGTGGCAAGTCACCAGTTCCCTACAGCTCCCTGGGTGCCAACTAACCAAGTGCCCTTCACTTGCCGAATATTTGGTAATACCTTACAGTTTAGCACATTGCCTGTGCTATCTGAAATGATTAATTGTTGCAAAAACTTTAAAAAAAAAATTACTTTACCAAAAAGAGGTAAGCTATTTGTTAGCTGTCGTTTTTCTAGTTAATGTCAAATCATTTTAATACTTATTTTGATAGTTTTAACTTGAAGGAAAAATGTATTTCATAACCTTTTTGGTCCCAGAGGGAGGGGGGAGGGAGGCTTATTTAATCATTCGGAGGAGTGAAAAGGGTTAAAATCCTTGAGTTTCTGAGAAGTCACATTGTTTAGTCGTTTGTATAGGGCATGGATTTAATTTGACTTTTAATAGTCAACAAATAAAGCCACCACCATGCTGTTCTTCTTACTCGTTACACCACATTAGTTACCAGCCTAGCTGTTTGTTACAATACAGTCCTCATTTACATATCCGCCACTTCCCCTGCTAAGTAAAAGGTAAATGATTCAATAAATAAATAAGCAGTTTATAAGCAATTGTGTCACCATATGTGGTATTTCTGCTTTCTGGCAAAATAGCAGCAGAAATCTGCAGTTTGTACATTAAATCTTAACTCTTGTTCACCACAAGGTTACACACTTTTGTGTTAGCAGATAAATAAGAGCCCTGTTGACTGTTGGCAGCAGAAACTGTTCCCGAGTCAAATGTCTTCGATATGTTTTGTGTCATATCCTCTGATGAGCCAATGTCCATCAAACCGTTGCTGTGAAAAAACTGCCCGAGTGTCCTTGGATCACACTAAAACAAATGTCAATGATGTAAACCCTACCACCTTTCTTCTTCAGCTGTTGTTTTCAGTTGGCAGGAGTGAACTGAGTCACAGAGATTTTTCTCTGTAGCAATGGAAGCGCCTCAGCAAGACCTCAAGCCATTAACCCGGTGACTCAGACACCAAGTCTTTTCTTAGATACCTTGAGAGATGCTCAAGATGAATGCAAGACTTGTCACCTCTGTGCTAACTGTGGATGTCGGCAGGGATTCTTTGAGCTCATTTATCACTGTGTGTCTGGTCTTGGGATTTGGCATTTATGCCCCTCGTAACACATCATCATCAGACAGACAGCATACTGTACAGTTTGCAGCTTTCCACTCCCCGCAGAGAACTTCATGAATGTCTAAAGTCTCGACAGAACTGACATTCCTTTCAAATGGATCATTCTTGTAATTTCACTCTCAGGACAATCCCAAATGGATGACATTAAGGTTCTGTGTTTGTCCAAATGTGTACATCACTGTAGAGTTCACAATGTATTTTGTTATATTGATTTTTGGGGACTTTTTGACTTAACATGGGTATTCCATTCAGTGATCTGCTTAAGGCTCTACACTTGCTTCTGAATATTCAAAGTTTTGTGTGACAACGCGTCCAACCATGGTCGCCAATGTGACATCACAGATCGGACTGAATGAGTGGGGTCCGCTTTTTGCAAGGAAAATGACCAATGAAACCTTGCTCTTTTGATGACCTTCGGAGGACAAAAAAAGAGGAGCTCGGTAGGGAAGAACTGCGAAAGAACAAATCTTCTCTTTTCTCCCCTTTTTGACCCCTGTGAGCACCCACCAACAGTATCTCTCAACAAAATGTCCAACTTACATGAATTTTTTCCATGTGGTCGTTGATTTCTTCTAATTTCTTCTTCCCTTTTTTCCTGTGCGGCACGGAGTGCATCTGTTGTACCACAAATGCCATCTTCTGGCAGAAAGCATCACTACCTGAATATTTCCTCAACCCAGGCTGAGAGAACCCTGCTGAGGTGCGTAACCATATGCAAATCCCTTAGCACTTGATATTGAGGGCAATGGCTGAGAACATACCTCTATGAATAGGGACACCCCTACAAAGCCATATTCATCAGCCAAGTGGTTCTGAAGGATTGGTTAATGTTATTAGGCTAAAACTGGAGATTATTCCTATAAATCTAGCCATTTGTTTTTGTGTGTCGTGTACATTAGTTTTACTACCCTATGTATGGACATCATATATGGAATTTAATGCATTTATAGTAAACAAAATTAATTAAGTAAATGTGTCTCTTTTGGTTGTGCTGGATGCCTCTTAACCGTTTGTTTAGAATGTGTTTTAGAATTTGCTTTGAAATAGAGTGCGTTGTGGCCTGTCTAGCCCTACCCCTTCATCCAAAAATGATTTGGGACACCCCTTGGCCTCTCGTGAACGTGCGAAACAGATGGTCAGGGCCAAGGAATCAAGCTAAGGGGAGGAAATGGAACTCATTCTTACAGTGTAAAAAAGTTTAACTATTCTTTCGCTAATGTATTTTATGTGTTATATGTTCTGGAAACCTCATTTCAAAATTACTCTTTGTTCAGGAAGGAAGAGTTTGTTCCTGTGATAACAAATGAAGTGCATTGATATAGAAAGCAAATGAACTGACCCGAAGCAATCTGTGTGGTTATCCAGGAGGCCAATCAGGAACCAGTATTCAGATATTGCATCAATTGGGATTACAGACTGTAAAAAAAAAACACATTTTTAATATAAAATTTAGCCATTTCACTATTGGCACAAACTCCATTTTGACAACAGACCATGAGGTTGTTGCTTGATTTGTATTTGCAAGTTATTCTAAAAGTATTCTAAACGTCATTTTAAAGCAAAGAAACAAATTACTCAGGCTGCGATTTATGCAAGTATATCGAAAAACCCAGAAAAAATAATAAGTGTATTCTTAGTTTTGCATCTGTGTCCTCTTCTGAGCTAATCTTTCCATCACAGGGCAAATAAAATGCCAAACCATGACCTCTGAAAAAGAGAGTCAGAAGACGGCATTTGGTAAAATTTGATTAAAAGGCCATTGATATGAATTAAAATTTGTCTGTGTTCTAAAGGTCAGAGTGTGTGGGAAAGGGGAACAGTGGTGTAGCAATTCTGCAACATCACAATCCTTGCTTGATTCAAGCCTCTGGAGCTTTTTATACCTTCCCCATTGATCCTCTCATGTCACCCTTCTTGAAATGCAGACACGGCCACTTTCCGGCTTAATAATTGCCAGCAGATTAGCTGGCTGCACAGATTCCAGCTTTTCAGGGTCTAATTAATTTGTTTGCCCTACAAAGGAGGGATGTTGACAAAGCAATAGAGGAAGGGGTGGTGAGGATGCCCTTTGAGACGAGCGGAAAGGACATTTATACTGTTATTTTGCCCATCATAGCTAATCATGAATGATTATTAAATTGGGCTTTGTGTGAAAAATCAAAGTTGAGGATATTTCTTGTTTTCTTTGCCATATCTCATTGTTGTATTACAACACATTTTTAATCAAATTAGTCTGTTGTCTCGACGTGCTTTCACTCATCATTGCTTAGACACCAGTCTCTACTGGGATACGTGTCCTTAAAGAAAAACCTAGAAAAGAAAGTTTTGCCATTGGAGTGAGAGTTCAGAGCTTCCCCATGGGGTTTTCTAATTCGGATTACCTTCGGGAACACCCTGCGTGCAACAGGCTAAAATGATGCACTTTCAATTGTCTGTGACAACAGCCCCCAGCGAGAACCAACTGCTAACCAAATGTTGTCCGTATGAAAATCAGCAAGAGACCGTAAACCAGATCCCTGCTGCTTTCTTCTCAGAATGTCATTTCATCCAGGCACCTGCTTGTAAAGAGCACTGCGCTTCCTTGCCTGGTGTGGGAGGACAGAGTAATAGACGTGCAAGACACGTCAGCTGATTTTTCTTTCGGTTTGACCCAGAATATGCATGAAGGTGAGTCCGACAAACAATTACAGCCTATCTGAAATAATCCTAAATGGCCAAGGATATCCAATAGTGTAATGCATGGAGAGGACGACCAGGACAAGGTGTGCAAAAAGATGGATGGAAGGAGATACACTGACAAACCAATCAAGAACTCACATCCCGATCACTTGGATGATGTGAAAGTAACAGTAAATTAATTACTCATTCAAAAATTATTGGCCATTAGCATTCTGTACATTTGCTTCTGTTCATTTAAATGTGTGCACAGGAGTAGATGTCTGAAATGTGCACTGTATATTTAGCAAAATTCCATTAAATGCTTTCATGTTCACTTACAAAACAGATGAGCATGGAATTTTTAGCTGTATGGATTTTTGCGGCTGGCCTAATCACAGTGCCACACTGTTGGCAATGTAGTGTTTATGTTGTATCTTTTGATATTTATTTTGGTGATTAGAAGATCTTAATAGAATCTCCCAGTCCTCAAACTCAAACTATTGCTGAGAATTCATGAGCAATGAATAAAAACCAGATTAACAGCCTCGAAAACCATATGGAGGTTTCACATGGTTCCCCCCATCAGTTATCATCTCTATTTCCATTCCTTTTTTTATTTTCCTGATAGTTATCTCAATCTCTTTGTTGAATCTGTTCCCCAGTTACATTCCTAAACTAATAATTTCACAAAATCCCCATAGAGGTTTTGTTCACAAGTCCGTGCGGAAAAATTAATTCTGCAAGTCTATTTCCACAGCTCTTGATCACTTTGTAAATGGGGAAACTCTTAAAGCTTATCTTAGGGGGCATATCATATGAGATTCCACCCTGAATCATGCACCCATCTCTAGATTCATCTTCAAATTGAGTTTGACCTTCTTTAAATAAACGGAACGTATTTACTTTAAACTGATAGAACCTACTTAGAATTTGGCGATAACCCAATTGTCAGGCGGCTTAGTACCTAATATTTCAAATTAATAATGACTGAAATGTCACCATCCAGACCAAATGTTTTATTATGTTTCTGACAGAAATAACCTGTAAGATTTTCCTAAAAGGATCATTTTCCTGTAATAGTTGCAGGATTGTTTGTGGGCCTAGATGCCCCACTGGTGCTTGAGTTTAGATTGGTTTTCCAAGTAATTTTCTTTATAAATATTCACACACAATCTTTGGTTGCTTTTTGTTGGCTGGAAAGCCTGGTTAAATCTACATGCCTCTAATGCAAAGATTTCTGCATTGATGTGGAGTGTAAAAATAGTACTGGGATGCTCACATTAAAAATTCGAAGTTCTGGACAAGCTCAGCAGCGCATTTGAGCAATTTAGTTTGACTCATCTTCTCACTCACTGTGCTAATTTGTTTCTGCCTTCCAATCAATCCCACCATCCTGAACACACTCAAGATTTGGTTTCAGTTTAGACAGCATTTCAAATTGAAGCCTATGTCAGCACTAGGCCCCCTGGATAAAAAATTATTTGTTCTCAGCATCCCCTTTGGATTCAGTCTCTCTCTCTCTATCTCTCTCTCTCTCTCTCTCTCACGCTCTTTGGCTTTGGAAGGGTATCACGTGATTTTATGATTTATGAAGATGGTATCTTTAGACGTTTTCCCAATTTGTCACAAGATTTCCTCCTGCTCTTTTCTTTAGCTATTATAAAATCTGTAGCTTTATAACCAAGTGCTCTTTTATTTTTCCTGATACACCTTCCAAGCAATCATGGAAAATGCGTTCATGTTCAATCCATTGTAGCGTGGTTTGATCTCTAATAAATACAGCTATATATTTCCTCATAATTACAGATTAGATCAAATCAAAACTGCCCGAGAGGATGAATAGGCGCTGAAACTCAGAGATCACGACTGGTACAGAATACTGTACACTTTTTACAAATCAAAGTTGTAAATTGTTTCCTGAGGCTGAGGACAGATGTGACTGATTCAATACCTCTACCTGTCACAATCTTAAAGCATGTGTCCTCCACACTTTAACTGCCACTAGCACCCTGTCTTGCCTTTTCATCCTTGTTACTCAGGCGCTGTAGACTTTTGTATTGGAAGTTAGTCCCATCCCCCCTATATTGCTATGGCTTAAAGATTTGATATTTCACTTTAAACTTGAAAAATTCTAATATACAGTTATGTGTTCCACTGATTCATTCTTGCGAAAATGGCAGCCAGTTTTTGTTTGTTTTAAGTGGCTGCAGGTGATTTTTTTTTTTTTTTGTATGGACAGAAATTTATTGTTTAATATACCATTCTGGAGAAACCGGGGTGTACTTAAGTGTTTCCGCTTCTGTTTTTGATTAGTGTGCATATTATTTACAGTTTTGTTTTATTTTTAATAATTTTAATACTATATTTATATTTGAATAATTAAAATGTAATAATGTTTTTATTGAATGTATTTATTTATTTGTTTCGTTTTATTTTGTTCCCTCAAAATGTGTGGAGTTTATTAGAAAGTGTTAAATATTGTTTGAAAATGTATGCTTTCTATTTTGTTTGTTTGTTTGCTTATTTATTTATTTATTTTAAAGACTTAAAATTATTTTAAATTAAGCGGACATTGGTTTTATAAGCACTTCCTACTTTAACAAAGCACCATGCGCATTTAATCATAAAGTGATGCCCTCTACAAGGTGCAACAAGCGCTCGATTTGGATGGAATGCGGCAATGATGTATTTGACCGACAGTCTTGAGTATCCAATTAGGAACGTAACTTTTTAGAAACTCATCACATTAGCCAATCAGAGCACGATATGGGCGGGTCTTATGCTAATGCGTTGGCAAGGGAAACGCAACCGCTCCATTCATCCTCTTCATCATAGGGAAGAAACAAATAGGTGGCGTTTCTCTGTTGAACTACAGTTTACTCCTCCACCCGAGGAAGTACAAGTCAGTTTGAACGATAAATAAAAAGACCGGATACTTTCCCCCTGACATTTGGGTGAGTACCTATGTATTTGCTCGCGTTTGTCAATAGAGAATCCGTATTGTCCTTTCTGTGTTCGTTGAATAAGATTTTACTTAAGCACTCTTGATAAATGTACGTACAGGGCTATGCAAGAATATAATTTCATTTCTTATACATAAGTGTGTGTTTCCTTCTTCCAAAACAATTCAAACTTAAAAAGAGGATAATAACTTGACTCGAGCTCTTAATGAAGCAGGTGTTTTATTGGGGATAAATGTTTGGGTGGGCACAAAATTGACACAAGTAACAATTTTTTTTGTCCTTGTTGTTATATTAGCATGTTAAGGTTACTCGAATGAGATGACTTTCACGGGTGCTTTATTAACTCGTACGGTGGACATCATTGAAGCGCTTTGTTTATCAATAGCGTGGAGCCTGAAAAGTTCACGGATGCGTGGCGTGGACATGAGTCACTGTTGTGTCTGAGCCGCGCCACGCATGCCGCCTATGTTTGTTTCTCAATATCTAGTAAGTTTCCTCATTAGACAGCATCTGTGGGAAAAAGTACGAGCTACTTTTAAGAAACAAAAATTCCCCCTGCATTTTCAGTCATTTTGTTTTGAGCATTTTCGGGTAAATATCCTTTTGTAAAAATGATTCCATATGTATTTAATATACACATCTACTTATTATGTACGATTTGCTACACTCAACAAATGACACATTGGCTATGAAACCATGACTGCCTTTATATAAATAAAACTATGATTTTTCTTATACAAATGTTACAAATGGTTTACAGATATTTTTTTAGGTATGTTTTAGGTTGATGATGTGAAAATGTTGCTCATTGAGCTGCATTGTTTAGTTTTAACATTGGCTAGTTAGTGCTACACTAACAAAATATAATAATATAATTCAAGACTCTGCAGCTGCTCACAGGGGTGCCACAAGGTTCAGTTCTTGGTCCTGTGCTCTTCACTGGTTAGTGCTACACAACTTGTTACAAATATTGTAAAACTATAATGCAAGTGTGCAGCTGCTCACAGAAGTTCCACAAGGTTCAGTTCTTGGTCCTGTGCTGATCTTAACCAACACCACTTCCTGGGTCCTATCAATCAGACATGGGATCTCTTATCATTCCTATATTGACAACACTTAACTCCGTCTGTCCTCTCATTCTGATAATCTCAGACTGTCAGAATTATATCTCGACATGGAGGAAGACCCATGGCAAAGAAAGAGTTGCGGATGTTCCTGCAAATCTCACTGCCCATCATGACTTCACCATGCAACTGGAGTCCTCGACAGTCTCCCCCTCTACTTTGGAGTGATCTTCAATAAACAACTAACATTCAAAGAGCACACTGCTAAAACAGCTTTATTAGAAAGGTTTCCTTTGTAGATCAGACACCTCCTGACAGTTTTTCATGAAACCCAACACATCACTCCTCTCTTTCTTCATTGGCTCCCCATCGCAGCTTGTCTGAAGCTTAAAACACAGATGCTCACAAACAGAACAGTCTCAAGATCAGCACCTTCCTAAAATGAACAGTGTCTAGTGGTTTTAGGAAAGTAGAGACTTTCTCACCAGAACATTGAGAATTATTTTCTGGTCTCAGTTTAAAAAACAGAGACTCTTGCAACTTTAAAAACAACAAATAAAACACTTCTTTTCGAGAACACTAAGTGCATAAATGTATAATGAGGCCTGATTGTGCAGCTTTTCATAGACAAGAGGATGAACAAGAAGGCGAGAAAGGAAATGGGATGCTGTGTATGTTCACAACTTCCTAAATAAATACCTGCAACTTTTTAAAGCATTATTAGCTTTGATGCCTTCAAGGCATTTAGCAGTCTCCAGCTGATAAAAGTCTTACAGGTGGTGATGGATGTAAACGAAGGCTTAAAATGGAATTTCTCGCAGGGAATATAACCGCCCCCAGATTGCTAGCGAAATCTGCCTGCTGTTACTCACTCAATATTTGTGATAGCTTAAAGGCAGGTAGCATCTTTGTCATAACTTTCAACGAGTATTATGCATGTAACTTAGAAAATTCTGGGTTGAACCATAGCTTAACATGAACAGCTACGACAGGAAGTTGCAGATCATTGTAGCAAAGAGACACAACTTTTTTTATATGAAATAGGCTTTCAGAAATATTTATACTGAAATACTTTCCATATCGTTCCACGGAATCTACAGTGATTTTTATGCAGTTTTTCAAGAAACTTTTCTTTGTTGAGCATCATATATTGCACTGTATTAACACAGAATTATTTATGCCATAGATCATTTTATATTTTAAAAGTTTAGCCTAAATCTTTTAATTTTGTATTTTTATAAACAGTTTCCATTTTGGGTTCATTTTTAATATACCAAAAATGATCTATTCTTATACATTTTGAATATATTACCATCTGGTCTTACAAACATCAGGATCTTATATTGCAAAACTGCATGAACTGAAGGTTGATCTATAATGAACTGGTATTCGATTGCTCACTTCATAGCTACCACTGAAGTGTCACTAAAATGATCAGCAGTGAGTCACAGAGGCATCAGGGTTTTGGCAGCACTGCTGCACTCCTCCCTATTGTGTTTAGGACAGGTCTGCGAGTGGCCCTGAAACCTCCATGAGATCAGTATGTCTCAGGGCTACCACACAATAAACTGCAATAATGAAAGGATGCAGAAGTGATTGTATGTGCTCGGATGGAGCAGAGCAGAGAGTTCAATGAGGCTCGTTTCAAAGCCTCATTACTTCCTCCAACCATGGAACACTTCAACTGCTGAAGTGCGCAGCGACAGCAGAATAATTCATTTAGTTTGGAAACATTTTCATGTTGTGAAAGCAGCTTTGTTCTCTCATGTAAAGAACTATAGTCAGTCAAAGGAATTTGGTACAAAATGGAAAAATAACATTGTTGTTGTTGAAGTGAACAGCATAATATGTCATACCACATTTATTTGTCTGTTTTATATATTAAAAAAAAACCATAAACCCCAGTTTACTTATCTGTGGAATCTGTATAACTCTCAGTGGTGTTACCTTATAACATATACTGTGATGCTAAAGTAAGTAGCTTGGACTTTAATGTAAAACTGAACATTTATTTCCTTGAGATTTATGTACAATGCATAATATTGGCAAACATATTCACTCACCCATCAAAATAATTAAATTGAGTCATGGCTTCTATCAATTACCTACAGTTGGCATGCAGACCGCATTAGAGTCATGAAATGTCCTTGCTTCTTAATATTCCAGTCAACTGTCAGCAAAAAATGAATAATAATAATAATAAAATTTTTTCCCCATACTTTTCAGGCATATTTAAAGTTACCAGTGGAGGCTGGTACATTTGTAATTAGAGAGGAGCTACACTAATCTAGAAAACTGTCAGAATATGCAACAAATAAGTACTATTGCCATCATATTTGTTCATTTAAATTTAAGAACTTCAGACTTTGTGTTGTACATTTTATACTCAACTACATTTAAATACATTTTTGTCTTTTCTGTAAAAATCTCTAAATCGTTACTCAAGGCTCATTCGTTACTCGAAATATGCTTTTACTGTTTTAACTGCCTTAATGATTTATTGGGCTAGGGTTTTGTATCTGAGCTTAATATTGTGACATTTTTTAAATGAGTATTCAGCACAGAGTTTGAAAGAGGGACATGACAACAATGACAATCACCCCCTCCGACAGCCCCAAGAATTGCGGTTTCGCTGTCCACGCGGAAAACACGTCTCCAAGCATTTTCTAAAAAACCCACCTTGGTCGTCCTTTACAGAAACCTGCATTTTTAAAAATAATCCGTTTTCAAAATAACTGGGTACTATGGACAGGGCCTATGCCATTACCAAGCACATGGCGGCAGAACAAGTAAATACAGCACCTGAAAAAGTTTGACCCTGATGCCAGTTTTTTGTCACACATCTTTACTATAAACGAGACAAAAACTAAAAATAACCGAAACCTAACATCAGGAGTGACAAGACTAAAAAGATACAATAAAAACTAGGGGTGTAACAATATATCGTGCCACTATATATCGTTGTGCAAAATTGTTATAATACACAATGTAGAAATAAATATTGTCTAAGAGCTAAAGTGTTGCTTATTTGAGTGATTGTGATTTTAGTCACTTCTGAAACTTCAGTACCTTGACTTCTTGTTTTGTGTAATATTTACTAAGAAACAATCATCATTTACCCACATTTTAAATGAGAAAGATGATAAAATTATTAGAGTAAAAAAGGTGACTTGATGCAAACATTACACTGTCCCCTAGTGGATGGTTGGTATCAAATGCTCTCAAACAAATCAAACTAGATCCTTTCCTAAATTCCATTTTTTCCAAAGATGTTTCATTATATGAACAGTTTCAACCGTTGGTACAAAACAGTGTTGTGAAATATTGTGATGCATATTGTATTGTAGACATAATATCGAATCTTGAGCATAGTAGATGATCTCAAAATTGCAGTACCAGAATGTTTCTATGTTGAAAGTTCAGCGTACACATCCAAAAATCATTAACCAGTATCACACATGGCTGAGTTACTGGTGACCTGTGTGACATGTTCTAGTTTTCATGGAGATGGATAGATGGTGGATTTAAAATGGTTGAGCTTTGAAAGGCACACCGTGTTGTCAGCTTTTTGTTAGGTCTGCTCCAATGTCAGCTTGACATGGAAAAACCCAAAGAAGGCCTTCATTAAATCAAGGACTTTTACATTTTGTTCCTCTCTCAGAAAGAGTATTGCTTTGTGCATCTTGAAGACCAGAAGATCCCTAATCTTTTTATTTGCTGCCATTGTTTTTGTTGTTCTTTGCTCTGCTTCCTGTTCTGAATATGAATGAGAGGCGAGTACAGTGTCATAACAGGGGCTTGCTGTCAGATTCATTTAGCAGCTGGAGGTATCGGATGATGCCCCAGGGTGTGCGAAACAAATTGCTCAATGCTCTTATCAAACACGTTACAGTAAAGATAAGGTGCGATATGAAATATAAACCATGTTGAGGATAGTTAAGAGATGCTATATTGCATTGCAAACATAGAAATACACCCAATGTTTGTATTGATTTTGATAAATATTGAATTCAATTGAAATAAATTTCAGTTTAATTTCTGCATCTTTCAAAAGGAAACTACATGACAAATATTTTTATTTGCTCCTATAATGAAGAGGCATTGGCCGGGCAGACAGAGGACCACATTTCATAATCCCATTTATTTTCCCGCCAAGTACCATCCTTGAGAGGGCACAGTTCAGAGACAGCCTGCCAGGCCGCTTAAATCAAATGCAGGACAATAAAATGAAAGGCTGTGCACCTGTGTGAAATGCTGTTTTGCATGCTAAATACTGGTGTTGCGCATGTTGCATTATTTCAGCATCTGGATCAGCCTTTTATGGGATTATGTTATGATCAGGTTGACAGAGATGGATGCAGCAAGTTTATTGAAGCAGCTGGTAACTGTATTTGAAGTTAAATATGTACATGTGTGGGGAAATTGGAAATATATTTAAGAACTCAATATCATTATTATTCTTTTGATTATTATTAATTCTTCAATGCTATAACTTTTTGTTTTTAGAATTAATTAATAAGGGGCAACCTATTTTTTGACAACATGAATTTCTAATATCATTTCACTTAAATGTTTTCACTCATAAAATGGTTTATTAACTGTGTTTCGGGTGAAGTTTAGGATGTCATTTCCACATTCATTATCTTATTAACCCTTTTAGAATCTGGAGCCTTTTTGAGCTTCTTACTTCTATTTTTTCACTACAATATTCATTCCCTCATTCATTCATTTTCTAACCCATTTATTCCCGTTTTGGGACAGGGGTCTGCCGGTGCACATTGGGTGAGGGGCCGGGGTACACCCTGGACAGGTCGCCAGTCCGTCACAGGGTAACACTCACTCACACATTCACACCTAAGGGGTATTTAGATTATTCATTAAACCTGCCGCAGTTGCCTGATAAGGAGTGTCTCTCAGCACCCTCCCCAACATCCACTTATCTTCGCCTGCTTTTTCTCCACCGCTGTAATCTGACGGGCCATGAGTACAGTGCCGTATGGCTGCAGGAAAATGTTGGCTGCGGACTACAGCGGTTACACCACTTCCCTGGACCCCTACCTCATCCTGCGTTATTCTCTTCCTGTATCTGTCTATGTGCTTGATTGTAATGGCTTTTTTACCTACTCCACACTGCCCTTTGAAGGACAGTGCAGAAAAGGCTCTATTTGAGCTACTTTACCTAATGTATATCCATTTCTCTGTTTCTCTCTTAAATACTACTTCTCAACACTGGCCTGTCCTCACCCTGTCTATGACTGTCGCCAGAGGGGTCCCATTTCGCTACATGTAACAGTGTATGTGACAATAAAGGTTTCTCATCATCATCATCATCATCATCATCATCATCATCATCATCATGTTTTTGGGATTGTGGGGGAAACCGGAGTACCCAGAGGAAACCCACGCAAGCACGGGGCGAAAACATGCAAACTCCTTCCAGGAAGGTCACCGGCGAGCCTCTAACTGCCTGATTTTCCCTTTCTTTTCACCACTAGATGGTACTGATGGCACAGATTTTGAAGGGTCTGTAAAACAAAACTGAAAGACAATGGTGCATTTTCTCACCAATATAGTCCAACAATATCAAAACTAATAACCTTTTTGACACCTACACATTATATATTTAATAGCTGGGTTGCATCATTCCTACATAATTCAAACAGACACTGTGAGTGGCAAAAGCGCCGGTGTGTGCAGGGACTCTTAAGGGTTAACCCATGTCCTTACAAGCTGGATCGATACTTTTCAAATTTGATCAAAAGCTGCTTTTCACTCCCACAGGGGTCCGAGCTTGTATGTTCGTACCTGTCACAGGTCCAGATTACAAACTCCTGAATCGAGTACTTCATATGGTACTCCAATGCCTAGAGTATTTTTTGGTGTGTTTTGTAGAACACACAAAAAAGATTGATATTGACGTGTGGACTTTTCTTGAAATTATATTTCATACATTTATGAAAAAAATGCTTGGCAATATAGATGAAAAGTACACTTGTCCCATTAAGTGTGTCAGTTATACACTGGTAAAAGCCTCATACGATTTTTGTGATTGTTCAACTTGCTGTTTATTTACTGGGTTTATAATCTGGAGGATAATAATCTGCCTTAATGTTTAATAATAGATTATGTATTTGTCATGCAAGTGTTACCGTAATATGACTGCAAGCAATGATTTCTTGATTAATAACACGGGCACTGCTTGTAATTTCAATCTACTCAAAGATACAATTGATATA
Organism: Danionella cerebrum; assembly: GCA_007224835.1. NCBI lineage: Eukaryota > Metazoa > Chordata > Actinopteri > Cypriniformes > Danionidae > Danionella > Danionella cerebrum. The sequence continues at coordinate 435,931 of SRMA01026831.1, read as the reverse complement.
CATCTACTATTATTATGCTTTTTAACACATTTGCTACATAAGCACACATGACTTTTGGAAGATCTATTCCAAAAAAATATGTTTAAAGAGTGGTGCTTGTTAGTGTAAATTTTTACCAAAGTCATAAAAAAGTTTTATCTATTTATTGTGCTACATAATGAGAGTTGGTTCCTGTTTATACCACTGTCCCATTGATATGAGTAATATGTTTTTTTTACAATAACTGCGTACACAGTTATTTCGGGAGACTATTAACACTGCACGGAATTCCATCCATTGTGAAAGGTAATATTTGTTTTTAGCATTCTAGCATTACGTCCCTTTGTGTTTCCATTCATTGGTCATAACAGTGTTCCATTAACAAGTATAAATTACAGTATTTAGTGCATACAATATTATGAGAGGTGGAAGGCAGGTGTGGTGACCTTCATTGAGTTTCCATCTTCTCCTGAGAGAGGAGAATCTGTTTCTTCAGCACCAGATCGCATGGGGATACATCACTATAGAAACTCCACAGGCCCTAATTTAACTCTATGCTGTGGGATTTATTTAGAGCCAGTAAACATGACTTGCTGTTTATCCAGGTAAAAAAAAATACAATAATAATATATACAATTCTCAAGGGTTGCTTGTATCATCTTCACATGAAGGAAAGTAATGGGAATTCACAAACATTTGTTAGTAAAAACTGCATCTTCTATATATTATCTATTAAAAATAAGTATAAAATAATGAGGACGATGTATAAATATGTTAAAGAATCTAATCTCAGAAGTGATCAAAACTAATGGGGATGTTAATGTTCTATCTTTTAATGTTAAAATGAACCTGCGATTACATTTATGAGCTGAATATTTTGATATATCTAGACATTTTGGTTATTATCAAGTCAATTTGAATGATACGATAACAACGTAATATAATATTTTGACGTCAGTTAAGAACCAGCTTCAACTAATGACTGCTCAAGTATGTGCAGTGGGTAAATCTACGAAAACAACTTTCATAATAATAATAATATAAATAAATACAGTTGCAAGAAAAAATATGTGAACCCTTTGAGATATGTACAATTGTCATTGTCCTGTTTTATCACTCATCCTCTGCAGAGCTTCAGTTGGTGGACAGAGGGTCTTACGTTTTCATGCAAAAACAGCAGATCCAAATCATGACACTCCCTCCACCATGTTTTACAGTGGAATGAGGTTTTGATGTTGGCGTGCTGTTATTTTTTCCACACACATAGTGTTGAGTGTTTTTAATCTGTCTAGAGAATATTTAGTCAGTAGGGCTGTGGAACATCCAGGTGCTTCAATATTTTTTTGCAGCCCTGCTGCCCTCCCAAGTAATCCATTCTTGTTTAATGTTTTCCTTTTTGTAGATGTGACAAAATTTAGTTCACAGTCAAGGATTCTTCTTCTGACCACACCTAGGGAGAGTCGCAATAATGCTGAACTTGGTAGACAGTCTGTCTTCCCGTGGACACATGAACATCAGGCTTTTGGGGACTTTTTTAACCCTTTTTATTTTTTTGCAAGTCTAATGTATGGTTCACATCAGGTAGTGCTTCTTGAAGCCACTAAACCCAAAGCTGGTATTTGTTTTTAAAGAACAGGACAGCCTTCAGCAACACATCCAATAGCATCAGACTTATTGGATTCAAAGTTGTCTCACACCTGGCTTCAATTAGTTCTTAATGAAGGCATTAGGCTAGAGGTTCACATACTTTTAAAAAGGTTTATATATAGTGTCTTATAGCTTATTATATCTAAATACAATAGCTTAGTGTCCAGTTGTAAATTTCATATTTGCAATGTTGTATTTAAGTTCAGTTGTGTTTTTTTGTATGTTTATAAAAATACTATTTTCAGTGATGTTGTTTCCTCACCCATCTACACTATTAGACACAATACGATGACTCTGGTTAATTTTTAAAAGCTTCAAAGCCAATCTTTTAAAAAATGTGACATTTTTAGTAAAATAACAAAATCAGTTAATTCAATTTCAATTTATTTTTTAAAGACAAACAAATTACTCATATTTAGTTTCCCTTCAAAGGAGTTTTTTCTTAAATTAAGAAACAGACTTGTTTTATTTTAAAAGTGATGTGTGTATCTGTGCCTGGATACAGTGATTGGTGACAAAACTTGCTTTCATCACAAATCGATGTTTAATTTCTAAATACTCTTAATTATCTCGTATCTTGGGCATAAGAGGAAACTCTGTATAACATTTCAGCTTCCCAGGTCTTTTTTTTTTTAAATACAGTTTTCTATATGTTTTCAAATGATGGCAATAGTTCAACTTTTCTTTAGGGATTTCTTGTTTTTGCCCTAAACTCCAAATGGCAGCCTCAAGCATATTCTGTAGCCTACTGCAACCTACTGTAACATGTTGTGTTTGTCTGCGTGTGTGTGTATATGTGTGCCATTACAAAAAGTGTATAGCGACAGAGTCAGGAAGGTTTCTTGTCCCTGTCAGACAAACAGTGGAAAATAAGAGATTATATTTTGTCCCTCTTATCTTTTCATGTATAATTGAAGAATCTCCTTTATGTTGCCTCATTTGCTCACAATAGCTTGATGATGATGGTGACTGACAGTTTGGGATGTGCTACTTTGACTCCAGATAAGCATGGTTGACCTTTAGCGTGCATATTTCCAAACAGCTGCATTATTTATGGCCGCTATTGGTTGTTATGCCACATGAGTCACTGGAGAATTTTATGACTCACCTGTAATTGAACTGTAGTCAAGAAAACGTGACGTTTAATTCTGCAGATTCTAGTAAACAGTAATAAAACTTAGATCCTTTTTTAGTTGAAGTGATTGCTGGACAATGTTTTGTATGTTATAATGAAATAAACTACAAGTGATTGAACGTTATCATCTTTATGTTAAGAAACCACCCAACTCCCTGTGACCCCGAATCAACAAGATCCCTCTGAATACTGACCCCTTATGAACACCAACCACTTCCCAGTGTTTGGCCTTTGTTCACCACACTGAACCCAGGTGACTCTCTTAAGAACTAAACTAGTGTGATATTCTACACTAATTCAGTTTTCATGCTCACGATAGGATGTATTAACAGTGAAATGAACATGAAAATGTGCATGTCTCCACTCAAGCTTCATGTCTGGCGCATACTCACTTTTTTTCTTGTTCACTTCTTTTTTTTGTATTCTGGTAACTTTTATTGATGATGAAGTCGGCTAGTACTAACTCAGGACCTGTGAAGGCACACCATAACCAAAAAGCCACTCGGATGCAACCACAATATGTGATTTTGACTATGAAAATTGTCAAATCTTTGGTAAAGATTTATTTTATGCTTTTATTAATACACAGGAATGTTTCAGATAAACTTGAAACAAAAGTGATAGGGAAGAAATACAAGGGTTTCAAACACTACAACAGTGATTTAATAAGTCTTAGTGGCAGTTTGCTAAGTTCAATGTGCTTTAAACTTGTCACAGCTCAGTGTATGGTAATGGACAATGGGCCCTCACTTAATTATCATCTGAACTTAAAAAATTTTCTGTGTCTATAAACTCTCCTGGTCAGACATGCCATTTAGACAGCCACAACAAAAGATGTTAAGTGTTTAATCTCATGAATTTAAAGAAACACCCACTTTTTTGAGTGTAATAACAGCAACCTAACCGTTAATGCTTATTTTAAAATATTATTAACATAATCAAAAGCATAATAGATGTCAATAAAATACATAGCTTTGTATCGAAAAGGTGTGAACTTTAGATGGTCAACTAGAGCATCTAACTAGAGTTTGCAGAAAGTCTGTGGCGTACATGTTGTGAACATCTTGTGGTCTGCTAAACAGGGAGAGTGTTTTCAGATCTTAGATTTTCTATCAGGTCTATGTTAGCATGAAGGGCATGCTTGTGTTCTGGTTCTGATATAATGACTGTATTTTACCAGTATTGACTTCATGTGTTTTTGATAGATCTATATACAGATTTGAAATGCAAAAAAATGGTGGACTAAAAGCCACAATAATTATTTCTTACTGATTGACAGGGTTAGATGAACATGCTTCTCCGGACTGCTCATTTTGAAACTCCATTTATTTAAATGACAGCAGCTTCATTGCCTGTGATATTCTGTGTCTGAGTAGGAGACACTTTCCTTCTCTGTTGGGTTCATGGCCCCTGTTACATTGAGCTGTCACAAGCAGTTAAGAAAACGAGTCAAAGAATACGATGATGGAAGACAGTGGTGGAACGAGTAGACAGTCACACATGAGGCAGACTCAAAGCGACACTGCTATCGCTAAGCCTTCTTCCTTTTTTAAAAGTGTGTCTTAGATGCAGAGAAACAAGTGACAGACTCTGGGATCATAACATTTCTGACACAACTATTATTTGATTAAATTCAATGTAATGTAAATCCATTAAAAGACGGATTGATTGTATGTTTAGCTTGGAGTGCTAACACGGGGCCCAATGTTAGCAGATGTAACATATAAGCCCATAGAGGAATTGTTGGTCTCCTGTGTGTTAAATCAATTGCCTGAACCACCAGTTAACTCCGAAAAACAGACATTTAGCCCTGTCTTATTTTGGTAAAGAAATTACATTAAGCTTCATTAAATCATACATGGATGATTATTTACCTTTTTCACCAGTGTTTCATACAATGTAGTCGTAGCAACCATAGTTTTGGGTTAAATATGTCTGAATTCAACGCTAGTGAATATATATATAGGACAGGGATGTAAACTTTATTTTCATTTAGGGGTCACATGCAAAGATGGATGTACTGTGAGATGGACCAGGTAAACCCTAGCAAACAAATGCTTTTTTTATTTTGCATTTAATTAGTACAATTCCACATGCTTTACTTTCAAGGATTTTCTAAAATGAGCAAAGTTATGTTTGTTCATAACAATTCTACATTTTAGCTACAGGCCATAGTTGATCTGTAAAGGCAAAAACATTTAGTCACTGAATACTAATATATGATGTATATTGTACTCTTTCTGGCAATGCTGAGTTATTGTAAGTACTACTGTGTTTTTTAGCGGTTGTCTTTTTGAATAAATTAACAGCAGGGCCAAACTCTCCAACTTTCACTCACTTTTAGAAATTTAAAACCCAGACAAGCATGAACTTCCAAGTTCACTTTGGATGTCCCTGATCAAGGGCTTGAGTCAGAATTTAAAACTGGATATCTCTACAATAGACTTTCGTCTGTGTGCATTTTCTGTAGCTCTTCAAAGAGTTTGCAGAGGGGTCGCTGAGGTGAACGAAGTCTGTAAGAGTCTCAAATTGAGTCATCTCTTTTATTTTCGGTCAATCTCTGACAGATGCCCGTACAATGTCCCAACCTTAGTAAAAGAATCCCTTTTCCCACCTGCCATCCATTTAAGGTGCAGACCGCAATGCATGTGTCTGTACTTGTTCGGTGGGCTGGACTTAATCCACTGCCAATATCACACCGTCCAGCACGTCTCGGCTCCCAGGGCTCTCATCTCATTTGGTGGCTCTTAATAGGAACGCTCACAGACTGATGTGGCCGGAATATCAAAGACATCAGCAGTGACCACACAGGCAATCACTGTCCATCGATCAATCTGAGTGACAATGGCGCACTGATGAAAGAGAGGCAGTGATGGAACAAGGCCACAAAAGACATTCATAGTTTTCTTGCCATACACGTGACTAAAAAAGTCAGAGAGAACATAAAGCAGAGTTAGTGTTTGTAGCTGGTAGGGTTTTGTGTCTAACAAGATAGTGTGCCGTTGGGTTATGTCATGTTTTTTGGCAGAAATACTGAGTAAAATCAACATTAATCAAAAGGAAAGTGACTGTGTACGGTCCCTCTCATCCACTCACAGCAAGCTGAGCTGATGCCAAACAGCTTGATTGTGATCTCATGTGACCACTTTCACCCAGTTCTCCCCAGAATCCTTCAGATGTTTTTGGGGACAGTTAAGATGGGACTTTAAGCAGGGGGACTTTGAGGCATGGTAGAATTCCAGACTTTCACCGAATAGTGAGTTACCAATTACATTTTTTGTTGTTACTATGGTTCCAGCTGTTTTGAGATCATTGAGAAGATGCTGCCATAAAGTTCTTTGATTCATAACCATTCTCATGATGATTCACGAAGTGGGATCTTCTATTGCTCACAAACCGAAAGAAATGATCAGCTATTTGAGTTTCTTTTGTGGCTACGGTGAACCAGATATTTCAGATTATGATAATTTGGTAATGAAATGACTGTTGTTTCAAGAGAGGGTCATATGTCAGCTTCTTAGATGCATAACCTCTTAAGGCTCAGGTAGTTTTTTACATGCATATTGTGTTTTTTGTGGACTTTGGGATTATTGGGACTGTTTAGAATAAAAACAAAGCAACATTTATTTATATGATGTACTGAGAAAAATTGTGTCCACACATGAATTTCCATAAATACAAGAAAATCACCTTTGTGTAATACAGTGAAAAAATCTTTATTTTCACCCTGAACAAGGCATAATCATCATCAATGATTATTTTTATTGCCCCTCTCCATTTAAGATATCTGGTACATGTGAATTTGTTTGTGATGGTAGTGGTTTTCAGGGCTTTGGACCAGTACATATGGCTGGGTATCGGATGCAGGACTTCAAAATACAGGCACCAATAAAGATCACCCTTTCTTTATAAAAGAGAATCTCCAAAGTAACAGCAACATTTTACACAATGTCTAACACATGCATTCTTGTATATTTCTGCATTACTTTATAAACCAACCATTCAAATTGTTTTTTATTTCCATTTTTCCATTTCCCCTTTCAAAATCATTCCGGAGTAATAGAATGACTATTTCTACTAATGTTTGTACAGGAATGTTTAATGAAGCATTTCTGATCGAAAACAATAATAGATTTCACACCAGACCCTCCGAATCAGCTTTGTAGACCCTTGAAACCAATGTTGTCAGCCATACAATTCGTTAACCTCTTTAAATTAAAGCCCTGTCTAAAGATAACTAATCAAAAAGAATTCAGGTTTAGCAGGGCTGTAGAACACAGAATTCCAAAAAAGGTCAGCGACAGAGAGGGGGCGAAAAGAGCCGGGGACAATGAGTAAGAAGATGAATGTTCACCTCTTATTAGTCATCTTGATCCCAGTAAAATGATCTTCTATCAGGGGAGGAATAGAGTCATGTACGTTTTCCTCAGAGATTAGTTTCTTTGCGTTGCTGCCTCTGTATTCCTTCGCCATGTGCCCCTCGTCAACTATTAAACCTGTTAAATATTTAAATAACTTTAATAACTCGAGAGCAGAGATAATGATTCATTAGCACTGTGCCTCGTTTTTCAAACCAGACCCAAATATATCCACCTCCAAAGCCTCAGGCCTGGATTTGGTTTAATTATTATGAGGTTCTGCCATGGCAGGGAGGTGCCATGACAAAGTGCAAAAAGCCTAGATGAAAGTAGGTGAATGGCGTACAATATATGAATGTTTTTATTTTGAATGGTTTTGTAAGTTTTGAATGAATTGTTAATTTATAATTTTTTGTTGCATTTGATTTTTTTTTTACTGTTAACTACATTTCCTGATGGTCATCTTAAATGAAAAAATATTTTATCCAAGCATTTTCTTAACCTGCATTGTCCTGGTTACGATGACTTCCTGATTAAAAAAAAAAAAAAAAACATAAATGCTGTTTTGTAAAGTAAAGTGTTTTTTTGTTGGTTCACTGTCATTTTTGTCCACAGTACAGTGTGGAAATGGGGAAACACAACAGCAAGCTTGCTCCTGAAGTGCTAGATGACTTGACCAAGAGCACAGAGTTCAATGAAGCAGAGCTGAAGCAGTGGTACAAAGGATTCTTGAAGGACTGTCCATCTGGAATCCTAAACTTGGATGAGTTCCAGCAACTCTACGTCAAGGTCAGTCTTGTCTCAATTGAATGAGTCGAATTAAATCTACACATGCCTTATAAACTTGATCCAACTGCTAGGGACATACATTTTATTGTTGTTCCCTCACTAGAGAGAATTTAACTTGCATTAAGTTGTGTTTATAGTCGTTTGTGCATGTTTTTGTACTAATATATTTTGGGAAGCTCAACGCTGCGTCGTTGGTTTTCTACCCTGCCCACTAACCGATCATCATTTGCCCTGTTTGAGAGGTTGAAAAAAAATTCACTGGGGTCATACATACACTCTGCGGCCACTTTATTAGGTACACCCATCCAACTGCTTTTTAAGGCAAGTTTCAAATCAGCCAATCACATGGCAGCAACTCAATGCATTTACGCAGGTAGACATGGTCAAAACAATCCGCTGCAGTTCAAACCAAGCATCAGAAAGGTGATTTTATTGAATTTTAAAGTGGCATATTTGTTGGTGCCAGTGTTGGAACCCTAGTGGTGGGTGGAACAGTTAACTTTGGGTCATATTTTGGCCCCCATCTCGCTGTCTACATTACCTACAGTCCTTGTTTTTCTCTAGAAATATATATTTTTCTTTAATTTGGTACATTCAAAATGTCTGTTTGTCCTTTCAGTTCTTCCCATATGGCGATGCTTCTAAATTCGCTCAGCATGCCTTTCGGACATTCGATAAAAACGGTGATGGAACCATTGACTTCAGGGAGTTCATCTGCGCACTATCCATCACCTCAAGAGGAAGCTTTGAGCAGAAACTCAACTGGGCCTTCAACATGTACGATTTGGATGGAGACGGGAAGATCACACGCATGGAGATGCTGGAAATCATTGAGGTTCGATTTAATTCAATGGTTCTTGAATTTGCTTTAGAAGTGAATTCACTGTCTTTCTCTTGGTCTATAGGCAATCTACAAGATGGTGGGCACAGTGATCATGATGCGCATGAATGAGGATGGCCTTACTCCACAACAGCGTGTTGATAAAATCTTCAGCAAGATGGACAAGGACCACAATGATGAAATCACCCTGGAGGAATTCAAAGAAGCGGCCAAGAGCGATCCGTCCATTGTCCTTTTACTGCAGTGTGACATGCAGAAGTAAAGGAAGATGAGGGCATGTACAGACTTCTAGAGAGATGTAGGTAATAAGTGTTGAATGAACATGTACATAGTGATCAACAGAAGCTAGAGCGCATCATAATCTGGTGGGCTTTTGGAGTCGTTAGTCAAAGTGATGCAAGAGAGAGGCAAAAATTACATCAGCTATCTAGCCCATTTGTTCTAAGAGAGGCATCTTTTAAGTGGTCATAAGTAGAAAATCTATTATTAATCTTGATTAAAATCTAACAAACTGTGTTCCGATTAAATGTCTGGACCCTAGCTCTCAATAGGTGGAAGGTATATCCCATTTTTTATTTTCATAAACTAAACTTTTATTTCTTCGACATTAAAGATTACGCACTTAATAACTACACTGCAAAAAAGGTTTAAAATTACATTTAACAGCAACCTACTGCAAAATGTGTTTGAGTCAAATGTAATTTTAAACAGGTTTTAAACTTGCTGTTATTTGTTGACTTTTTTTTAAACTCAAAAATCTATTCACACAAACTGAAGCGAATACTTTATTAATCCCAGTTGGGGATGTGGAATCTGCTGGTGGCACCTCACAGGCTAAAAACCGGGTTAAACCCACGAAAGTCTATCACAGGCCCATATTTCAATTTTATACATACAGTGCAATTTTTAATGTATATTTAATTGAATATTCAGACCTAGATAAGCAGATTTTATTGTGTGGAGAAAGAGTGGAGGCAGGTTACTCATCAATAAATATCAAACTGCTGTGTTTATACTACAACATAGATATCGATCAGTCTGGGGTTTGTTGCTATATCTACGATAAACGCCTCCTGAACTTTGTTTATAAGCAGATATGGGCTCACAGTTTAGATTCAGTTCCACTTAATATAATTTTGGCTGCGCCCCTCCAGAGATTACTTCAACCACTGCTGATGAACACCACTTAAAGTGTCATAAACACCCTCTTTGAGGTCCAAGGCAACTTAAATGGGTGTGGACAGCATGGGGAAGTAAGGAGGGGTGGATTGATGGACATGATGATTAAGCATTGATGGACTAAACCTGTGAAGAAGTTTTTAAGCCAGGCAAAAAAATAATATAAAACAGAAAAATATTGGATGGAATATAATCTCTGAATGTGTGGCTTCAGGGTTCCATGATCCTAGAATACCAAAGATATATTGTTAGCATTCAAAGCCGTGCATAATGTTGCTCTGCTTAAGATAAGAGAAATGTAATGCATGAATACATAGATTTTTAACCTTAAACAAGTTCTCCACATTAGAATATCAATCCGATTATGTTAACATCAAATATTTTTGCCCAAACTGAAATGTCAAACCAGTGGCATGGCTGATGATTCCAGGAATGGCCCGAGGAAGAGCCGTAGAGTTGAAATGCATTCGAATCCTTTGACATTTGTAGATGCTGCATTTGAACTACTAGAATCCCATAATCAAATACAGGCTTCCTCTAATCACGACATTCACTGAGATAAACGTAAAAGGCCAACGTTGAGAGACAGCGAGGTGACACTAGGATCTATGTACATTATTTTTTTTTTGTAAATAATGCGTATATGTAAATGCTTCTGTAACTTAGAGTTGCTTTCATTATCTTGCACTGCTACAGTGATGTGTGTGCTAAAACAAACACTACCGTCCTCAAACGTACATGCGCTTTCTCTGCTCTGGATGCAGTGTGTATGAAAAAAAATGCCTCAAACTTTGTATTATTTCTTTCCTAAGATCTAGACGCCAGTGCTAAGAGTATTACGCCGCTGTGTTTGTTGTTACCTGATGTGGCTGTGATGGTTTTTTTCATCATAGCTTAGTTTTCATTTGTTCTTCAGCCACAAGCTTAGCAGGTGTAAGCAACAAGGGTTTAATTGTATAAAATGTTCTCAATGTCGAATAACCTTTTGGTACTTTTGTAATCTCAATGTCCGCTGATGTAAACCAGATGCAGAATGTGTAGTATCTGTTCATGTGCCTGTGCTGCAATATTAACTATTATGAACAAACTGTTGCACTATTCAGCATAGATTTAGATTTAGGCTGCCTCCGTGTGGTAAAGATATGAATTTGACAGCAGACAAGAATCAGCGATGAGTATATACACTACTAGTTACATTGCTTTCCAACTACACTGCTAGTGTAGACACTTGAGATTTTTTTCTGTTAGGAACTTTAATATAGGTGTACCATCGTAAAAAAAAAAACAAGTTGAAACAAAGTTCTTCCCAAACACTGACAAATTAATCAATCACGGCCAATCTACTGAATAGCCCTTAGTTACTCAATTGCTTTGCAATGCATTAGATTTGTGCAGCTACAATACATTTTAAACGAAATCCAAATGATATCTATTCAAAACAACCAATATTTGAGCTCCGAAGTTATGTCAAAGTCTAGGTTTAAAGAAACGTTCCATTGGAGAGCACATTCTCCATATACCCAGAGAATTTTTTTAAATCAGCTCTTGACTTTTAGCATAGCTTAGCATAGATTATTGAATCCGATTGGACCAGTAGCATTTCATTTCAAAATTAACAAAGCATTTCCATATTGTAAAAATATGTTTAGTTTTGTGACTACAGGTAAAGTAAAACAAAACCAATTTATCAATGGTTTCCCTGAACTGAGTTATAAACTATCTGGTTGTTAGTTTGGAATCAGTGATGCCATTAAAAGCTACCCTTCTCACTATGAGTCATGTTTACCAAGTCCCATGTCCCTAGCATTTTCTGGAGCTAAATATAGATCTGCTGGTTTGGTTGCTATGGAGTGTTCAGTGATTGTACAATGTTCCAACCCCCATGTCTCTATGATTTCACAAAGCTGAGATAGAGATAGGCCAATTTGGTTGCTACAGTAAACAGTTTGGTTACTAAGGAAGTGACATTATGTAATGTTGCCTATAATGCGTTTATTCAGTTTTTTCATTTATAAGCAAGAAACACAACAAAAGTGAAGTTACTCAACCCCTTCTAAACATGTCATATCATCTCAGTGAGGTAAGAGATGTTACCCCAAAAAAATGATTTACTCAAAGCAATTACTTGTCTTATCATTTTTGAGTATGTGAGAGTTTTGGATTAGAAACAGTGATGCTTGTAAACAAAGCATGATGACTCACCATCTGAATAATTATTTAGTTATCATGGTTATTCCATACCAATTGCATTTACAAGCATGTTTTGGGACATGAGACAGCTTCACCGTACTCTTAAGTTCCTGGAGGGCCACAGCCCTGCACAGTTTAGCTCCAACCTCAATTAAACATACCTGATGCAGCTCTTTAAGTCCTTTAGGCTGTTTATAAGCTTCAGGTCTGGGTCTTTCTGAGCAGGGTTCGAAGTAAACTGCAGGGCTGCGGCCCTCCAGGAATTGAGTTTGACACCCCTGCCCTAAGGAAAAAATAAAAACTGTTCTCAAATGGATGTTCAAATGTAGGTAATGTTTTGAAATAGTGCCTCTAGTGGTGTAAGATTACATAGTTTAACTTGAAATGATTTGTTTTAATAAAGGGAGCATACAGCAATATTTTTATTCAATTTGTTTTGATTATGCTACTCATAATTTGCTGCAACTTTTATACACCCGCTGCTGTTTTGCACGTGCTCAAGTTCTAATAAAGGGTGTAATACACTTTCTGAATGCACTGTATATTCTAAACAATCCAAACCCATATATTTTTACCTTTAGGATATGTTAAAAAAATTTAGATTTTTGTCCAATATTATTTCCTGGACTTTTTTAATTGCGGAATTGTATTTATTACTACAATCCAAAAACAACCCACCCATAAATTTCAGAGTGACTGTCTAGCTATCTATATATTGATCTAGATTATTTGATTACATAAAGGATTGCCGGTAATGGTTGTGGGAAGTGCAAACTGGGACATGCTAACATTGTGCAATGTGCCGATGTCACTGCTGACCTCCTTTATAAGGTTTACTGTGCCAAAGACTTCATGAAATATAAAACTAGATATATGTTGGTATATTAGGGGATTCTCTAAATTCAAATACATATACAGTTGTTTTATCACATTTGCACTAATAAAAAATATCTTAAAATTGATTAAAAAGTTAGGATTTTGTCCCAAACTGATAATGAGGTAATTGTGTTCAGCTCTGCAATACAAAGCTTACCATACTGTATGTGTGCTGTGTATTTTGAATTGTCTGGTTTCTGTTCACTTTTTCAGTGTTGTAAAGCTCCTTGAACAAAGATGTGTGAATATTTTTGTTACATAGAAAATTAAACATGTGGATGTCTACTGACTTGTCTCCAGCTGTGAGTGTTTGTTGTCTTTACTGATTATACTAATAGTCAGACAAGCTCAGTTTTTCTGCAGACCTGCGCAGTATGAGTCACTCTCAGTAGGTGACGTCATACTAAATGCTGTTGTCATGACAGCACTGTGGCATGTCTGAAATATGATGGGAGAATGATTAAAATGGAGAGCTTCCATCAGAGACAGATTTTACATGCAACTTGCCAGTTTTTTTTCCTCAAAGCTAGTTTTGCTAACATTCTTTTGTCAATGCAACCTGGTTTATTTGGAAATTACAACATATGTTCAAAATGGCATGTTTCTCAGCAACAACCTTTTTAAAGTAAAGTTGTTTGCATTATTTTTAACCAGTTAGTGCACTGTACAATTTTCGTTAGTAAGGTCTACTCTGCATTACTTTAGATTAGGGAGATTATTTCTTTATTTTAGGGAATGTATGTCCTTATAAATTTGTTACACTCATAAATTTCAACCATGAGAGATTGACATTTAAGTGAACCTTTAAAAAAATCAGTCAAAAAATCTGTTTTCAGTCCATGTATACTTTTTTCAACACATTTTGAACAAATTTGTTTTAATTTAGTTTTCTATTAAATTTTAAACTTTTTAAATCCTTTCATTAAAAAAATGTTTATTTAAGATAACTTTGCATTAATTAATTATACAACTGAATGAAATGCAATTTTTTAAAATATAGTTTATTTAATAATATTTGTATAGTGGTATTTTAATGAAATATTTTATGATTAGTATTACAGTTTAAATTATCTAATGAGACCTGAACGCGTTGTAATATTTTTTTTTTCATAAACAAAGTACATTTGCAATGTAAATGTAAATGGTAACAAAAAGTAAAAGAGCCTGAACATTAGAAATGTAATATTGTTGCCAAATTTTTTGTGTTTCATACTAAAACTATATACTATAATAAAGGTAGTGTTGTTGGGAAAAAAAATACTTTTATTTTGAAAACTTGACGTCATTTCCTGGAAAAACGTCGCACGTCAATTCAGATTAGCTAGCTACTTAGCTAGCCATGTCTCTAATGCAGGTGTTTTGGATGGAATAATTACCAATAAACCCACTAAATCTTTAAATTGTCACAGGTATCAATTCAAATAAAGGTTAGTGAATAGAATTCTAATCTATATTTATATACTAGAATAAAATGCTTTTAACGTTGATCGTGGTATCATTAGCTCGTATCAATTTTATTTATAAATCTATTCATTGTGATAACGTTAGTAGTATTAATGCTTAACGTTGTTTTTGAGGCCACACATAAACACATCCAATTCTCTGATTTCTGCTCTGAATAGATTCTGGAGTAATCATAAGCAAGTTTTGAAATTGGTAACTGCAAAAATGTTTTTTGTTAGGATTTCTCGCCTTTTTAAAGGGAATTTTTAAAGATCATGGAGGAACCAGGATCCATTGCTGTGACTGTGAAGACGCTGGATTCCCAGAGCAGGACGTTTTCTGTCAGAGGCGAGGTGTGTCAGAGAAATCAATGTTAAATCCAAATACTAAAAAAGCATTTACTTCCCTGTAAACGAATATAATGATTATGCATTTACTTTCCCGTAATGAAAATGTAAATGTGCCTTTCTCAGTGGACAGTAAAGCAGTTTAAGGAGCATATCGCAGCTTCTGTTGAAATTCCTGTGGATAAGCAGAGACTGATTTACCAGGGCAAAGTGCTGCAGGATGAGAGGACACTCGCAGAATACAGTAAGTAATCTTAATGCAGGATTTGATCATTTGAGCTTGCTGCTACAGCAAACCAGTGTGTTGCCAGATGTTTACAAAACTGCCTTTACGTTATATTCCAGAATGTAAATGTTAATATTTGGGACTAATATTAGGGAGTGCAGTAGCATTTCCCACCCTCACAAAATGTACAATATTTTCCGTTTCATAATCGAGGTAATGCATTGATGTCAGTTTCTCACCAGGCCACACCCCTTTTCTAAGGCAACAAAGCTGTACATTTATTACAGAAAAGTGCAGAATTGCCAGTTATTCTTAATAAATACATAAATACATGCCTAAGTTATCAGAATAAGCATAAGAATCAGGCTCGACAACTCACAAGATGACCAGCTTTCTGTCAGCATCAGCTTTCCTGTCATTTATATATTCCTGATTTTAACATCTGCACAAACGAAGGCATTCAAAAGCCTGCTTGTACTTTAAAGCGGGCTTTGTCTGGAAAATTAAAGTGATGAAAATTTCTATAAATATTCTGGAAATAATATCTCAATACTGTTTTTAACAAGAAAAGCTTTATTTTACGATTAGCAATTATGGTGCTTTGTATGGGCATATAAATAATTATTAATTATAAAAAGAATGAATAAATGCATTAAGAAATATATTTATAAATAAATATTTTTGTAAATTAATAAATGTGATTAATATATTTCTGCAATTCAACTCATATATATTTATTTATTTAGTAAACATGGACAAAGAAATCAAAAATAAATATACAAAGGGGTTGACGCGTTATTATTACATTGATTTTATTTACCAATAAATATCTTTTTATATTAAAAACAGTTATCAATCCATTTATTCATACAATGGTTTTTTTTTGTTATTATATATGCATTTATTTCTAGTTTTATTTATTGATATTTTTTTTCTTCAGTGATTTTTGATCCTCTTTAGATTTGGGGAATGTGGTGAATGTCAAATGTCTGACTCTGAAGGTTTGAGCAGTCAATCACCCGACAGCTTTTCCCCATTTTTAGCATTTTTTCTCGTGTCAGACTCACATTCATTGCATGAAAAGATTTTTTGGCACTCACTCCATGACTTCCTTTTACCTTGACGTCATGCATACCCTCTATTAATTCTTCTTTTGTGTGGGAATGGTTTTAATTGCAACATGAATTAATTAAGCCTTGGTGTTTTTCAGATGTCGACGGGAAGGTCATTCATCTGGTGGAGAGAGTGCCTCCTCAGACCAGCCAGTCTGGTGGAGGAGATGGCGGAGTTTCAAGCTCCTCAGGTGCAGCTGATGGAGGATCCACTTCTTCTCAGTCTTCTACTTTTCCAGGAGCATCACATGACCGCAATGCCAACAACTACGTCATGCTGGGTACATTTAACCTGCCAGTGAACATCATGGACCCTCAACAAATACAGGTTACGGTGCTTGTCTTCTGCTCAAAACCTACTGCAATGTGTTGCTTTCTGAAAATAAAAATGTATTTTCTCCCATCCCAGATGTCGGTTCAGCAGGTGCTGGCTGGTGTTGGAGAGATGGGGCATAACGTGAGGGTGAGCACCGCCAGTGGAGTGAGTCACATTCATTTCATTCTAGCCATACTTGGGAAATAATGTAATCGGGATGGACACATGGGTTTTGAAACAAATGGTTTCTTTTATCCTCATTCACAGAGCAGTGGGTCAGTGGATGTTCATATCAATATGGACCAATCAGTAGAGAGCGAGCCTAGGAGGAGACTGCAACTGGTGGAAAGCTTGCTGCGGGAGACCCGGACGTTGATCCACAGGCTGGAGGTGCTTATTCACATCCAGCTTGGTTTTGTTTTTTATGGAAAGTTAATGAATGCTTGTTTGGATATTTAACTCCTAGACACCTCATGTATTTTTTCAGGGTGAAACAAGTGAACCCTCTCATCAGGAAACTTCGCCACCTTCGTCGTCATTCTCAGAACCGCCTGTGAATAGCTCTTCTTCTGCACCGCCATCGTCTTCTTTTAGGCCAGAAGAAACAACTAGGTCTGGACCAAGGTAAGAGTTGTAGATCGTGAGCAATGTGTGAAATTAAATGAAAGTTATGTACAATGTATTTTAGATATGTTTTGCTATTCATTTCCATGGTCTACTGCTTTCTTCTTATAACATTTCTGTTTATAGCATTGACTATGTTCTACACTTTACAGATTTTCCAAAAGTAAGTGTAAATGAAGTGGGAAAAAAAGCAAATGTAACCCCCTAAGCAGTAAAAAAAATGTAATTCTCAAATTACAATGGCATCACTGTTAATTTAGCATCTAAAAGCCAACATAACACTATTTATCTTCTTTTTGATAAATCTGGATTTGAACCCCAACGTTCAAGTAGCTTTTGCAAACTTAATCTTTCCTTGTGTAAAATTGAACTCCCTCATCTGATATTTCAGCAAAATTGCAATCCAATAGTGTGCTGTAACTTCATGGATTAGATCGCTTTTAGTATAAACCTTTTCTAATAATCCCTCGCTTCTTCTCACCCAGGCACTAACTGCAGAATTTAAAAACATCCTTTCAACATGTTACGTAAGCAACTGAATTATGCTTGATAATGTTAACTTTGCTACAAATCTTAATTATAGTAAAACATTTCACAAAATTAAATCATAGAATTTAATATTATATTATTTTAGCCCAAATCCAGTATTACTGGTTACTGTATTACTGAAAATACACAAGACTCAATGCAGTCTCTGTCAGGAGCCCAGAAACTTAGAAAACCTTTATGTATAACCATTACCAGCCACTCAAACACTTGTCAGTTTTTGAACAGTTTTTATGTTTTATAACAAAAATAAAAAATTCACAGTTCATCCCCACAAAGAGCAATGAAACTAATGTGAAAATTGGGGTCAAAATAATGTGAAAATTGTATTTAAAAAAAAAACCTCTCCTAAAGCTTATTGCGACAGAACTTCGAAAAACACAAGCCATATCACAAGTTTTGTACTTCCAATGGTTATCCCTTCTTTTCACCACTAGATGGCACCTATTTGGGGTCTGTAAACTGAAAGACAATTGCGCATTTTCTCACATTTTAATTTGAATTACCTTGCGTGTGTCATAACTCTTGTAATATTCGTTTAAAACACAAAATATCTACTAACCTTTTTGTTACCAACACATTACATTAATTGACGTGAGCATCCTCTGCTGACATGTATTCGTAAGCGATGTTTCAGAGCCAGACTTATTTCCACTTTGTCTCAACAGTCACCCGACTCCTTTAGAGCTGGTAGAAGTGATGTCTGAGGTACGAAGAGTAGAGGAGCGTCTTCGTCCCTTCATGGAGAGGACACATTCTATTCTTGGAGCTGCCTCTTCTGCTGACTACAACAATAACGTATGCGCTGCTAGAACGGTTTTGCATGCTGCAACTCCTGGTTCTTTGTTTAAGTGAGTTCTTCTCTTTTTAGACTCAAGAACGTGAGGAAGATCAACGCACTTTGAACTTGATTGGAGAGTCACTCCATCTCCTTGGTAGTACTTTGGTGGCTTTGAGTGATCTTCGTTGCAATTTATCTGCTCAGCCGCCACGTCATCTGCATGTGGTCCGGCAGTTGTCCAGCTCCTCTGTCATGCTGCATAGCAGACTTCCCCATATTCCTATTACGGTGAGCTCAGGAATTTTCACATTTACTGTTCGATTGAAACTTCATATGGACGCCTTGTGTGTTCCTTACTTCCAGATGAACTTAGGCTCCACTTCCAATTTGGCTTCAAACAGAAGACCATCAAGCGATGGTCCAACACATCCGTCAGAGTCAAGCAACCAATCAGATCAACAAGTTCAGACTGCTCCAAATGGATCCAGCCAACCAACAACCCATGGTCAAGGGACTCCAAGATTGATCAGGATCACACATCAAACCATGGAGCCTGTGGTCATGATGCAGATGAACCTGGATGGTATTTCTCACACCCTCCCAATGAAACGTACTGCGTGTGCGCACCAAGACGATTTTCACTTGCGTTCACATCTAGATGGCCTTTTGAATGGTTTTAAACGATACTTTGTGCAGATAAAAGAATAGCGGCCTCTTTTTGTGCAGTCATTTGTGTTTTTCATGCAGCCGCACAAGAGAAACAAGCAGATCCACATTCATCTCGCCATTTCTTTTCAAACAGGAAGTCAGAATTCACAAACAAAAGATAGAAATTACAGTGTTTTACCCACAATTAAATATAACGCATGAACATTTCATAGTGTTTTTGTGTATCGAAGCCCTAGTTTTTCCAAGGTGGTGCTCGCTGAGACTGTTTTGTGCTTGAACTTTCACAACCTTTACCAATACAAGTGAAAAATGTCTTGGTGTGCTCACTGAGGCTGCCTGTTCCAGGTTACAGTTTCACAAACCTATTTTTGTAACATTTTGGGTCATTTCAGACATAACTGTAACTAAGATGTGCATTTCTGGTTAGCAGAGTCAGACAGTGGGGAGCAGGGTCAAGGCCAGCAGAACCCCAGCACTGTTGGAGAGACCGGTTAGTTTCCACCTTTCTAGTCAACCGTTATTATAAAATGTGATGTGCTCCTTAATGAACGTTGCACTTTTCATCATTTACACACCCTCCACCCTTTTGGTTTATGGATGGGATCAAAAGAGGTGGGAACAGCCGTGAAAATAGCACTTTGTTGAGGCCAGAGGAGAAGTATTTGATGAATTAAGTTTATTTTGTCCAAGATTAGAGTGAATTAGCTGCAGAGGTTTTGCATCATTTATGTTATAAATTGAAAATTAAAAAGAAAAAGGCTGAGCTGCATGTGAAATCAAATCAATAAAGTAAAGTTCTTTAGATTTTGAAGGCATTCTAAACATTTCCAATTAACAAAAAGCACTGAATGAACAAAATAGACATTTAAATCAAATCTATTATTGGTCTGACCTGCCTTTTTTTTTTTTTAATAAATGGCAGCAATTCTTCTAGTTGCACATATTTTGTCAAATCTTGGACAACTAACATATCTGTAGACGTAGCTAGGGCTGGGCGATATGGACCAAAAGTCATATCCCGATATATTTAGGCTGAATATCGATATACGATATATATCCCGATATTTTTATCAAAAAGTGAGAGCAATTGTTTAGTCACAGTCAAACCCAAATATGACATTTCACAAGTAGTTTTATTTAAACTGGCCGGATGAAACAATACTCAGCTGTTCCCTTGTTTTTGGGAATAAAATATAAATATATTTGAATACGCAAATAAAATATAAAAATCTAAAGTTTGTATAATGCTGTACATTCATAAATTATTAAAATATTCAATGCTGTAAGCAACTTTTTAAACAATATTTATAGTATTACAATGTGTTACATGTAAATTTGACATCTACGCGGCATATAAGCAAAATAAAAATTAAAACTTTTTCACGAGTAAACATTTTATGTGAACTCTCATTGGCTTAGTCTGTGTAATCACGTGATTGAATGCGCGTTCACGCAAGAGGGGAGTCGAAATATGGCACAACAACGGTACACCGCGGGAAAATGAAGCTTGAAGGGAGCTTTGTGTCGGGGCTGGAGCTTTTGCGGGTTGCGGTTGGCTTGCAGCTGGGGCCTCGGCAGCGCGCAGTTTCACACACTCTTCATACTGCAGTTTGTGCCACTGTTTTAGATGGTGAAAAAGATTTGTAGTGCTTCCACCCCTGGCTGTAACTTCTTTATGGCACTCCCTACATATGACATGGTTTTGTTTCTCATCAGAAACTTTGAATCCGAACCATCTCCATATTACTGAGCCGCTACTTTTTTGTTTACCAACTAATTTCTCCACATGCTCAGCAGATGTTGTTGCTTCCTCCATGTTTGTTGAAGAGTGCCGGCGGATTGTCTGCTCCAGAGTCCAGCCCCTCCCCTCTCTGTGCCTGAAAGAGGAGGGGCGTGGCCAGGGGCGCGCGAAGTAGTGCTGAGAGCTCCGGGTTAAAGCAGTTTGCTGGAGCAAGGCTCACAGCGCAGTTTGAACTACGCAGCCTATATCGATATATGCGATCTGGTCAAATTTCATATCTCGTTTAAAAATATATCGATATATTTTTAATATCGATATATCGCCCAGCCCTAGACGTAGCCTTCTCACGTCCTGTCCTAGACACACATAAAGATGTGGAGATCCGGACCATGTGGTAGTCAATCCATCAATTAATCTTTATGCTAAAGGTGCTTCATAATGATGTTGACTGTATGTTTGGGCTGATTGTCCTGCTTTATCACACGCCTAAAAGATACAGGCATAATGAACAAGTATCTGCCTGGGTTTCTCAGCATTAATCCTCAACAAATCTCCAAATCCATTTGTACAAATGCATCCCCAAGCATTCAAGGAACCTCCACCATGCTTCACTGTTGGCGTTTTACCGTTTCTAACACTTGTTGGGTGTATCGAGCTGTCACTGTTTTTTGCCGGTACTAGAATGACTCAAAACTTCTTGTTTCGAAGGCTACTTTGTGCTCTTGCATCTGCTGCACAAGTTCTGACTGATGCTCAACGTTGCCCACTGAACAGCACAGCTTTGTTTTGAAATCTTTGTCGGACTTTCACCACTCCATGGTCGCAGAGTTTAGCTGTTCCCTGTCAGGTTTTAAGCCTCCTACACAGCTGTTTCTGTTTCAGTTTATGACTGGGTGTCAACCTATGTGTGAAATTGATCATTAGCACCAGTTTTATATTATTTGATCACAAACCTGACTATAATCCTACAAAATTCCTGAAATTGTTCACCCCTGAAAAATGATGCTGGTTTGAAGGCTAAATGACTTTTTGTTCACTCACTTTGCAATTTGTATATTTACAAAAATAGACAATTATTATTTGTATTTCTGAAATGTGTATTTGTCAGTAATAAATGTTAAAATGTTTTTCAAAATGACCATCATCTCTTTTCTGTTCAGTTTAATACATAAAATATAGTTTGTTTTAGAGTGTTTGAGTTTCATTTGTATTACATTTATTTAAAAATGTATAAAGTTGTAATTTATTAATTTGTATAAAAACTTAATTGATTAAAGGAGACATATATATAACCCACAAGATTCACTGGACTGTAAATAACATCGCTTTGAACGGGATGTTTGTAGCTTTTTGCAGACAATTCTAAAAGTAATCACATTCTCTATTCTACATTTTTTTGAAGGCACCACAGCATCCATGAATGTGCCAGGTCTTCCGCCCGAGTTCATGCAGGCCATCATGAACCAGCTCTCCCAGCAGGCTTTTGCCATGGCAGCTGCTGCTTCGGGCGCAAATCAAGGGCAGCCGCAGAGTGGGGACGGCTCAGCACCTCTGCAACCGCAGGCGAGGGTGCTCATCACACGGCCCTCAGTATCCTCACATGTCCCCTTGACCCAGCCTATGGGTACCGGAGGAGGCACTGCAAACCTGCAGGCAGCAGCTGCTGAGGTTTCAGAACCGCAGAATAATCAAGTACGAGGCATGATCCGTTTCTCAGCACGGTTAATTAAACGTTTATGTACATTTATTTTTCTTTTTTCATTCTTCAATCAAGGGAATCCCGTCTCCTCTTACACAAATGGTCAGTGGTATGGTTGGGCAGCTTTTGATGCCAATGCACACAGGTAAGGACACTAGTCTATATTTAAACCACTCACAACCTCAAGGAGACCAGATACCCACTTCTCCCTCCAATGCTCCTCCCTCCTCAGCAAACACATCTGGTCAAACGTCAACGCACACCACCAGCACAGCGTCCATGGGTCAGGCGCAGGAGGGCAGCCCAGGAGACAACCTTGCCCAGATGCTTGGATCACTCCTGGGAGGAACTGCGGGAGGTGGTGGAGTGTCTGGAGCACCTCCGTCCATAACTGTGACTGTTCCAGGGGTACCAGCATTTATTCAAGGCCTGTCCGAATTCATTCAGGTCAGTCCTTTTAATAGACTGATTTTCAAACTTACAAAGTATTCTTAATGCACACATATTCTAAATTCTTCTTTTTATATAATATATCACATATTTATTATTTTACATATAATTTATCATTGTGTTGTCTTCTGTCATATAAATGGTGTTGGCTAGAGTAAAGGTACTTTTAAATTTTTTTACTCAAGATTTATTAGACGTATGGGTCATTATTTACTTGAGTGAGAATAAAAAGCATATTTAACCTCTTAAGCCCGAGAGTGCCCCTTGTGCGTTACATTTTCACTCATAGCTCACTAACCCTGAGAATAACCCACACATATTAAA